>LZPO01027372.1:648902-659311 GCA_001675575.1 Neotoma lepida
GAAACAGTGGCTACTAAATCTTCATATTTCTATTTTTCTAAGCCCAAGAATGCCCAACTATTGAATTGAGGAAGTGCCCAGTGAGTTGGTAAAATTCACTGCTGACGTGGGTTAACTAGTAGATAGCCCAGCCCCTTCTGAGGGCCCAACTCATGACCAGATGGAGCCAGTTGGCTGCAAAGGAGTAAAAACTGACTTTGGTATCACTTCGACATGAGCTATTTAAACTCCCCATGAGCATGTTTGTGTGTGTATCAGCCATTTTGCCCACATCCTTTCCTAGTCTGAAAAAGATTTATAGCACAAAGAAAGTTAAGTAGTGGCTGCCTGTAATAGCAATACTTGGAGGCTGAGGTAGGAAGATTGCCATGAATTCAAGGGCAACCTGGGGTACATAGGAAACCTCAGTCTCAAAAACTGTCAATACCTTACCACTTTCATCAAGGTTACATGACCTCAAACGGGTCTCCTTCGGTCTCGTTCTGTTCATTAGAGACTACATAGGAGTGACAGAGGCATACATTGAAAAGTGGGAGAGGACAAAAGCCCGTGTACCCATGCCAGGCCCAGTCTGTCTCTGTCTTGGGCTCTCTGTCTCTTCCCCGGCCCCTCTGCTTGCAGATCAGGACGTAGTTCTCAGCTACTTCTCCAGCACCATATCTGCCTGCTGCCATGGTCCCTGCAATGATGATAATGGACTAAGGCTTTGAAACTGTAAGCAGGCCCTCAATTAATAATTTTATAAAATGCTTTCTTTTATAAAAAGAAAGAGAGAGAGAGAGAAAGAGGGAGAGGAGTCACCACAGAGCTGAAGCAGAATGTCTGGGATTTAATAGTTGCTCCTGGTAGGGTGTATGATCTTAGGTGTCTCCTTTTCTCTCTCTGCTCTTGAAGGTCCTGTTCAGGGCTGAATATGGAACTTGCAGGTTTGGACGCAAAATGGAAATGCAGGGCTGTTTTTAAAAAGTATTAAGAATTATGAAACAAGGTGGGGAAACAAGCAAGGCCAGCTTCTACTACATAGTGAGCTCGAGGCCATCTTGGATTACAAGAGACTGTCTCAAAAAATAAAAACGAATGAACAGATAAACAAAAACAAAAAAGCAAGCAAAGAAGAAAAGAATTGTAAGACAGGTGGCTGGGAAGAGACCATTAAAACCAGCTTGAGGCCCCTTCACAAGTCCCTGAAGGAATGCCCAGGTTATCCACCCACAAAGCTGACCCTTCAACTTCTTCAAGCACAGTTGTATGGAAAGCCCAGGAGGGCCGCTTGCTGCTGGAGCTCTGCTTTTTGTGACAGGCCCTGCAGCGTTTCTAAGGAAACTCGGGCTCTAGGGAGCATAGTTAGAAAATGCCAAATTAGAAGCTAGCCACAACAGCCTTTTCAGAGAGAGGGGGTGGGTGGGAAGGAGGGAAGGAGGGAGGGAGGGACGGAGGGAGAAAGGTAATTTAGGCCCCAAATAAATTGTTTCCCATCTACCTCTGAAGGTAGCTTGTGCTAGGAGAATAACAGCATTATTATCTTTTGTCTATGTAGCTTCCTGGTTTACAGAATAATGCCACATCCGGGTCTTCCAGCGTTCTCTACAGCCTCTCCAGGAAGCCCGCATGGGTAGTTTACAGAACTGATAACCAAAGACTAGAGAGATGACGTGACTTGCCCAAGGCCACACAGCTGCTCCAACTGAGGCTAGAATCCTAGAAACCTAACTCCTAGGAACAGGGAGGGGCCTTTCCACACGGCCTGCTCCATAGCAGCAATAAGATCAGGAGAAACATGGTAAGCTCCCCCCTCGGGTGTGAAAACATAGGACTAGAGCCCAAGGGGGAGCGATCTATCTCCAATTCCTAATGATGTCACAGGAACTCCTTCAGCTGCCAGTCTTAACTGTATACACACTCAATGTCTCTCTGACACACAGCAAGGCTGTTAAACAGGAACAGTTATGGCCAGCCCTCCAGGTCCCAAGGAAGGGAGGAGCTGGGCTAGTTGGAGACCCTTCCACAGCTATGCATCTGAGGCTGGATGTAATCTCAAGGCCATAAATGGGGGTGCAGGGGAGCTAAATTGTAAGGTGGTCAGGTGGAGTTCTAGGTTTTGGCTTGAATGACCTGCAGATGGGGCTTGGTTAGTGCCCATGACTGGTACAGCAATTGCTGGGGCACACAGGACAGGCCTGGGCAGGCAGGCCCTGGGAAACACGGTGATATGGAATTTGCTTCTCCTCAACTGTGTGAGCCCACTGGAGCCTGTTTTCTCACTTGGAAAGTGGGAGGAGTCATAACCCTCGTATTCTTTTCCGAGAGCAGGTCCTTGAGCCATCTGATTGGTTTGAATTCTGTTTTATTCACCAACTTGATATAAAAACCACCTGGAGCAAGTTGCTTTCTCTCCAGTCTCTAAAGGCCTCGCTCACTCTCCTCACTTTGAAAATGAGAATGATACCAATACCTTCTCATAGCTTGGGAAGATAAAGTGAGACAATGCACGGAAAGCTTTCCACACAGTGGTACAGAACGCAGTGGTGATGATGATGATGGCTGTAATTTTTAAAAGTAGGAGCTCTCAGAGAGCAAGTGACACCTCAAACAGCCTCACCCACGCCAGGCTTCTCAGTGAGGACAGGACAGGTCTGAGGCCTTTGGAAGCAAATTTGGGTGGTCATATATCGTTTTTTTTCATGTGTGTGGAGTACATGTTTTTGCTTATGTGTGCGTGCCCATGTTGAGGCAGGAGGTTTATATTGGAAATCATCTATGGCTCTGCTAATCTTATTCATTGAGGTAGGGTTTCTCAGTAAACCAAAAGCTTGCCAATATGGCTAGTCTTGCTAGCCATCTTACTCTGGGGAGGCCCTGGCTCTACTTTGGGAGACTAGAACTATAGGCCGGCCTCCACACTTACCTAGCATTTATAGGAGTTTCTGGGGTTAGGAACTCTGGTTCTCATACTTGTATAGCAAGTACTTTAAACCACTGAGACATCTCCCCAGCCTCCATACATCATTTTCACACTTGGAGAATTAGGCCTTGTTGGACCAGGCCAGGCAAACTCTCAGCCTGTTGCCTTTGTCAAACACTGGGCCCCTAGAACCTTGATTCTCACCTTCATTGTGCTCCCTTGAGACAAAAGAGCTGCCTCTAAGTTTTATGGACCACACTTAAGTTCCCAAGAGTGATGAACCCATCCCTGTCCCCTTTATGTTTCAACAACCTTCATACAGGCTGGAGGTAGCTGGCTGGCGTGGAAGACATGCCCATGAGCATAAGCACGCACACATACTAACACGCATGCTCGTGAGCACATTCTCAAGCCCACGTGTTTCCCTACTGAGATTCTGGGAGCCTCACGTCCCTGCCCCCCACCTTAGTCTCTTCTCTTCCTCCCCTACCACAAAAGCCACAGGTACCAGCAGCCTCCTCCAATACAGCAACAGCACACACAATGCAAAACCAGCGGCAGGCATCTTTGCATTCTTTGCAAAGTTGTTTTAAGCATCTAGCAGGATGTGAGCCCAGGTGGCTAACGACTAGTCAACTAGTTGGGGTCAGACCAGAGAAAACACTGATGACAGTGGGTTCAGTAAATGAGGCGGTGGCTGAGATGTAGGCTAAGAGACTTGGCACAGTGCTGATGGGCAAAGGAGTCAGAATGCCAGCCCATCTGGCCCCACCATCTCCTAACCCCATCTCCTAACCAAGTGCTGAGTCTCTTCAGGCAGGCCACACCTCCTGTCTGAAAGTCAGTTTTCCTGTCTATAAAATGGGGAAATCAGTCTGCCCACACAAGGTTAAGAGGTTTTCAAAGATATGAGAGGATTTAATAGCATTGTCATAGTGGCTACACCTTATAAGATTAAAATGCTCCGAGTACCAGAGGAGTCCGGGAGAGTGTGGCTATCCTGCCCAGGTTGATTCCCACATTCCAGAGCACCTTTGCCATTCTCTCTTACTTCACAGTCAAAGTCCTATGCCTTAACCCCTATGTGATCACTTGTCAAGGAGCACATTGGTGGTTTAGGAGCTGTGGGTTCACCTGTGGGGAGAGGACCGATGCATGTTCCTGACTGAGGTCTCCAGTTCCAGGCCACATTTGACTTCCCCTTATCTGTTCTCCCCAGTGCTAGAGTGGTAGTCTACAACCAGAACCCCCAAACCACCTCCTTCTACAGGTAGAACAGGCAGGCTTGAGTCACCCATAGTTCTTCAATTATACAGTCTATAGCCAGGGGGCCAATGTAGGGCTGGGGGTAAATAAGGGTGGCCAGAGGCAGCCCTAAAAGTCTGGAGTCAGCATGGGTGGGAACAGCTCTCATCCTCTTCAGCAGGTAGGATAGGATGAGGCCCTCTGGGCTATGGAGCCCTATGAATACGGGCATGAGCCTATAGGCTCTGTTACTTTGGGAGACAGGGACTCACTATAGCAGGCTAGCATGGCTCTGCTATCTATCCCAGGGCCCCGGGGGTGGGAGTCCATGCTGAGGCATGCACACCTAGGAGAAGGTAGAATGTGCTGCCTGGGGTCTGGCTCTGGAGGAAGCTTAGGATAGTGACTTCAAGGTGATGGGCCAGCAGGGGCTCTTGGGACATGTATGGCACAGAGGGAGGATAGCTAGGCAAGAATGAATGAATCCCAAACCTAAGTGAGCAGTCAGCAGGAGAATCGGGGGCCTCTAGCTACTCCAGCTGAGGATGGCAAGAGCGGAGACTACCCACACAGAGGTCACAGAGGTGGAATGAGGGGCCATGGCTGACAGGGGTTTTGTGTGCTGCTCCAGCCATGCAAACTCCTCCAGCAGCTGTCGACGCTGCAGTTCTGGGCCAACAGTCTCACGAATGGTCTGGTAGTAGCGATTCAGGTACTGGAGCTGCAAAGGGAAGTGGGTTGGAGCTAAGCTGCCAAGAGATGAAGTCTTGGTACCATCTGGTTCCCTGCCATGGTATTCTAGCTTCACCATGGACTAGGGTCCCAGCCACTTTCAGACCTCTGCTATTTTGGGGGGCTTTCCAGAAGCAGTGCTCCGTGCTGATTGCTTAATAATATAGTGATGCTCATGGAGAGGGGGTTGATGCCTGGCAGAGGAATAAAAAGGAAGGACAGTAGTTATCTCCATTTTACAAAAGAGGAGACTGGGGCCCAGAGCAGTGAAGGGACTGCATAGCATTCTATGCCTTTTGGTGGCAGAGCTAAGAAGCCCAGTCTCAGAGTCTCTAGGGGTTTACTGAGCTTGCGCATGCTGGTCCGACTAGAAAGTCCTAGAAGCTTTAGGATCTCTGCCAAGCTGGGAAGATATGCCCCCAAATGAATACCTAAGGTGTCACAATGTGGATCTTCCTGGTGAAGGGCAGAAGTCCTTGGAGTAGGGAGAGTAGAGACAAGAAAGGCCTAGGGTGGTTGGAAGTCAGCTGCCTGAAGAATGGGCAGTTCTAAAGACACTTACCTGCTCTGGGGACAGCAGGCTGACATCGATGAGCTTTCGGTCATAGGGCACAAAGGACACCACTTCAAAAGTCAAGTAGGTCCCTGGGTACTGAAAGTCCATAGGGAAGGTGAGAAAGCAAGAAAATGAAGGAGGTTGAGAAACTGGCTGAAGGTAGCAAGGGGACACTGACTGCACTCAGAAGCCAGGGGTACGGGAACTGATCCTCGCCAGCTCTGGACACTGCAGCTAGGTTTGAGCCTTCCAGAGTCCCTTCTCTTGGCCACTCCTCTTGTCTACTCCTCAGCACCCTACTTTGCAGCTTCTTTCCTGATTCCTGAAATTTAGATTAGACTCATGTCTGATTCTCAAACTGTGGGCATCAACAGTGTGTAGGGAGCACATTAAATATTTGCAAGGACTACTTCCAAGACCCACTGCAGGTAGAATCTCCAGGGCAGAACCTTGGAACCTATGTTTAAATAATCTATAAATGTTATTTGTTCTCTCTCTCTCTCTCTCTCTCTCTCTCTCGATAGGGTCTTCTGTTGCCTAGGCTGTCTTCAAACTCACTATGTAGCAGAATCTAACCTTTAACTTTTGATCCTCCTGCCTCTAACTCCTGAGTAATAGGATGAGCAGTTCTTTGATAGGTTCACTGGAGGATTAAACTCAGGGCTATAACCAAGTTATATCCCAGTGCCCACAGATGCCAGAAGATGGTATAAGATCCTGAGGAACTAGAGTTCCAGATAGTTATGAGTTTCCATGTGGATGCTGGGAACTGAACCTGGGCACTCTACAGTAGCAGCAAACACTCTTAACTGCTAAGCCATCTCTCCAGCCCTAAGATCTACTTCATTTTTAAAGGGATGTATAAAAAGTCTAAAGTATGGGGATATATCCTTATTTACTTAACCAGTCATGGGTTTGGGGACTATTTGCATTTTTTTACTTACTATCAATGCTACAAGTTGCTAACACTATGTAAACATCTTGATGAACTTTGGGTACTATATCCAGATATTACATACCTGTCGGAGGGACAGCTGAGAGAGGCACAGAAACTTTAATGGGTATTTTGATAGGTATTGTTACACTATGCTCCACAAAGTTTGCACCAATGTATACTTCTCTCAACAGTAAATGAGGGTGCTCATCATACGACACACTCACCAGCACTGGGTATTATCAAAGTCTCTAATTTTCACTAATCTGGTGACTGTATATAACTATATATGCAAGTTTTAAAAAGTCACGCAAAGTGGATCCTACCATACATACTTCTCTGTACCTTCCTCCCCCTTTTACTTAGTAGGAAACCCAGGGGAGTGATTTGCTATTCTATTGCTGTTTTGATTTATACACATTTGAGGATGCAGTTGAGTATCTTTTCACATGCATGGAATTACTGTTCATTTTAGTGAACTGTCTCTTCATGTCCTTTGCCTTTGTCCCCCAGTTTTGACCTTGTAGGAGTTCACAGTAAAATTAAGGATAGTTATCCTTTCTTTGTTGCACATATTATACTTGAAACAGAACTTTTGATTTTGGTTATGCTATGATTTGCATATAGACATTTTCTATTTAACTTAGTTATGAACCGTTTCCTCCATCACTTCTGGGTCTTTTAAAGAAAGGTCCTTTTCCATTCAGGATTATAAATGAATTCATATAGGTTTTCTTCTAGGCCTTAGTGGGTCTATTGTTCACCGTGAAACTTCAGTTCATCTGGCAGCAAGCAGGAGGAGGGAGCCGAGAGCGGGTAAGGGGTACATGGATATGATTAAGGTACATGATACCCTCAGTTTCATGCAATGAATATATAATAACAAAACCTCTTTGGTCCATCTGGGATTTCATTTGCTATAACAGTGATGTCATTTTGTTTACTCCCCACAATGATTAATCGTTTGTTCCTTTGCCTATTTGTGGAGTGATTTCTCTCCTCCCTCCTGTGGTGAAGCACCAGCTAACTCCCCATGTTTCTGTGAATTGGAGGTTTATTTCTGGACTGGCTGTTTGGTTTCATTATTCCTGCTGTCTGTTTCATCTCCAGCTCCTACTTGGTTTTGCTGGGATAGTTTACGCTACGATTGGATAGGGCTAGTTTGCCTTATTGCTCCTCAGCTTTCATTTTTCCCCCTAGCTACCTAGCTATTTTGCATGTTTATTTTCACAAATAAACTTTACTTTCATTGGTGAAGTCACAAAACTATCCACTTAACATTGAAATGGAGGTTGTCTTGAATTTATAGATTAATTTAGGGAGAATGACATGTTCATAATAGTAAGGCTTCCTCCCAGAGAGCACCATTTACTTAAATCTTTTTTATGTCCTTTAGCAGAGTTTCTCCGTGTAAGTCTTTTAAAGTTTATATCCAGGTATTTCATCTTGTTGGTTGCTATAATATCAAATCCTTATTTCTAACAAGCTCCCCTGGTGATTATTATGTGCACTGAGAACCAGTGATTTAGGGCAGGGATACTGATTCACTTGGTCTGGAGTGGGGCTTGGCACTGATATTTAAAAAGAAAAAACCCAGATTCCCAGATGATTTCAGTGTGCAGCCTGAGAAACAGATTTATAGAATTCTTAAGGAGCCAAGAAAGACTTCAGATAAATTCCTGCTTGTACATCAAATGCCCTTCTCCTTTGGCCTTCCTTACTCCCATTCACCCAAAGCAGAGCCAGGCTGTCCATGTTTCTAGCCCACAGCACTTTACCTTAGTCTTTGCTTCTACCACAAGGACCACATCTTCAAGACGGATTCCAAACTCCCCATCCTGGTAGTATCCAGGTTCTGAGAGATACACACAGAAATGCTAATGACACTAAGCAAGGGGTAAGAGGGACCCATGCCCAGCTTGCCTGCGCCAATCTTCAAGTAACTGCAGGGCCTGGCAGCCTGGCTGCCTATGGCTTTGGCTCTGTCAGCCTCACAGCTTGTTAGATGCCAGGCCTCAGATCCTCTCAGGTATAACTTGGCCTCACTTTCCCTCCCTTGTAGTCTAGAAGGAAAGACCAAAGAGCCCACTTAGGGCACCAATCTCCATGTGTGCCATTGTCCTATCACCCCAGCATTTGATGGACAACTCCATAGTCTGGGTGTACACCTGGAAACCATTTCCCAAGGACAAAAAGAGAGTTAAGAAAATCCAGGAGTGGTGGTACATGCTTGTAATCCCAGTACTAGAGAAGCGGGAGTAGGAGATCAAGAACTTAAGGCTAGCTTCGGCTGTATAATGAGTTCAAGAACAGCTTGTGCTACATAAGATGGTCTAAAACAAAACAAGAAAACAGAGGGTATGGGCATAGGGAGCTTGGAGTGACGGTGTGATAACCATTTGGGTCTAGATTTAGCAAAGAAAGCAGCGATAGAGCTGGGGCTAAGCCCATGCTCAGCATGATACCCAAAGATGGGTGCGTATGCCTGCGTTCCCCAGATAGCTTCATTCTGGGATGGGGTAGTGGGGTGGAAGGACTCAAGAACCGTACATACCAATGGAAGTGAACATGCCCTTGGCCATGGCAATGTTGTTAGACTGGAATCCCACTGGCCCTAGGAAGGAAGATATAAGCATAGTTTCAGCTCTATGTGTCACCAGGTTGGAAGTGAGCAGGTTCTGAGGGAGGATCCCTAGCTATGTCTAGAAGCACTTGTCATATCTGGAACTGGCATTCCTCAGAGAGGCTTTGCCTTTTATTTCCCTGGGGTATATACTATATAGTCAGCAGGCCTTGGGTCTCTCTCTGGAATGCCCATGGCCAATATTCTTCATTTATTTCTTAGAGCATCATTTCCACCATCTGGTGACCTTGGGTGGGTCATGCATCTCTGCGGGTTGGTAATTTCCATGCAGTGGAAGGCTCTATCTCATAGGAGAGAGTCAAACAAGTATAGCTAAGAAGATACTTACACTCATGCACACAGAGGAAGTTGCCAATGCCATGGCCTGTCCCATGACCATAATTGAGCCCAACTTCCCACAAGGCTTTTCGAGCAACAGCATCCACCATTCTCCCTGAAAGGGAAAAGAGATTGCCCCTGGTCCACTGGTTGGACCCTAGACTGTCCACATTGGCCTTTCCTACTCAACTTCTAGGGTGGCACCTGAGGAAAAGGGCTCTTGAGAGAACACTGGGGTGGGATGGAGAAGGGCTGATGGATGAAGCTAGTGTCTCCTGCACAGCCCAGCCTGATCCCTCACTGACTCTAGTCTTCTATACATTGCACTAATCACCTGGACTGATGAATCAACTGAAATGTCACCTCATGAGTTAGGCCTTAGGACTTTGACAATGACTTCCTCCAAGAATTGTATATGACTTCGGAAGCTCACACTGACCTCCCGTGCCTCTGAGTGACAGCACTGGATTAAGAGGCAGGAGACCTGGGTGCTAGGCCCAGTCCTCCCACTAACCCTATGTAGGACCCTAGCTGGGCAAGTCCTCTCTCTTGGCTGGATTTTCTTTCATGTGGGAGGGATGGGATGTTCCATAGCCTCCCAGAATAGCAATCTGAGTCCCGTGAGTTCCGAGCCTGGGGGGGCCTGGGTCCAGCCTGGTGTCTGAAATCCACCTGATGTCGCAGCAGGAAAGATGAGTCTGGACAGATCGATGTTGCCCATTAGCACACGTGTATATGCTTCCTGGTAAGGAGAGAGGACGAAGAGGTGTGATGTAGAGGACAAGAGGAGGAGCCAGGGAGCTCCCTGATGCTTGCTCCGGGAGCAGATGGGAATGGAGGCCCACGAGCAGGAGACACATCATTGTCATATGTAGTCACACAGGTTTTGGAAGATGACCAAAGGAAGGTGGAGAAGGAAGGTGTTCCCAAAGCTGGGGCCAACTCCGTGTGTTTCTCTTAGGCTGATGTACAGGGGTCATTGTCATATGCTGAAGACATGCTTGGAGAGGGTAGTGACCGAGGGGATGGCAGGCAGGTCTTTTTCATCTCAGGTCTCAAATCCTGGCTTGGCCACTTC
>LZPO01027372.1:664036-689990 GCA_001675575.1 Neotoma lepida
CAACACCCCCTGCACAGCTCCCAGACCACCCACGAAGCTGTCAATCTCACTTCCAAAAACAAGCAGGATCTTTCTTCCTCCTAAGGGGACTAATTACTCCTCACTTCCCCACCCCCGCGCACCAAAGATAATAAGTCCTGTACCGTCGTAACTCATCAATGTGTTCTGCCCCAGAAAACTCATCCACCGTGCCTTTGGGCACGTTCTTCTCCAACCAGACCAAGTACTGGATCACAACCACAGCATCCCGCACCTGAAGCAGGAAGCACAACAGCGACTGAAGCAGGCCGGAGTGGCTGCTTCCTCACTCAGGGAAGATCAGATAGCTGCCCTGGGATTGAGTGCTTTAAAAACATGACAATTTTTGCTAGCTACTGGATAGCAAAGGATTCTCGTTAATGTTCTCTATCTAATCAGAGTGTGCATGTTTTTAAAAGCGTTCTTATCTTTAAAAATACTTACTGAAGCGCTGATGGTCGAAATGATAGGATATGTGGGATTTGTCTTAAAATAATCCAGCAGCAAGGGGTGGGAGGGGAGGGTCATGCATGGGAGGGGGCTGTTTACAGATGAAACAGCGTTGGGAATGACTTGATGATTGTTGCAGCTGGGTAATGGGGACATGGGGAATCTGGGGCTATTTTCTCTACTGTAGTGTATGTTAAAATTTTTTCTTAAAAAAATTCTTTCAAAATGAGATCTTTTATCCTAATGTTAAGACTATTCTAAAAAGTGAGCTATCCTCTTGCCAGGCAGGAAATCATTACAGCTAACACTTATTTAACACAGGCAATGTTCAAAGCAATGCACATCACCACATCTAATATCTACATATCTATATAGATATAAATATAGATATTTGATGTGTGCTCCTTGCTTTCACTGAGAGTCTTCTTCAGGCTTCTCTCTGGAAGGTTAACCCCATCAGACAGACCTCCCAAAACGCCATGCCCTGGGGACTTACGTGGCTGGCCTTCAGGAGGGCCTGTTCCTTGCTGTTCTTCACGGCCTTCATCACCATTACTGGGGAGTAGGTGTTTGTCACGACTTTCTCCTGTTGGAAACATGGACCCAAAGATGGACTAGAAACGCTGTCCACGATAAACAGTAAACAAAGGACACAGAGGACCCAGCTGGGGCCAGTCTGCGAGACTCGCTCATCTCTTTCCTGGCCATGCTCTCTCCTTTGGCTACTTTCTGGATATGCAGGTCTCCTGATGAACATTGTCCTGTACCAGCAGTCAGGCCTGGCATGCTGCAGTCCACAGGCCGTTCTAGCAGCGTTAAGTGTCGTGACAGATCCCAAGCATGTGCTATGTCAGCCACTGGACTTCGCAGGTACTATCTCCTTGAACTCACACAGCAACTCCTGTAAGTGCTCAGCTTTATTGCTATTTTGAAGAAACTGAGATCTAGACTGAGTGAACCACTTACCTAAAGTCACTGCATGGCCATTTAGGAAAAGAGCTCTGGTCAGTACCAGCTGACTCTAAAGCTTCTTCTAGATCAAGCTGTATTTTGTCTAGCTTTTGTAGCTGTACATGCTCTGTGGACAGACACCCCTGCTACCTCCTCCTCCTCCCCTTCCTCTTCCTCAGTCTTTAGGCCTACAAGAGTACACACTGCACATTTGCTGACTGACTAGCTGGCCCAATGGCTGAGGGACCCCATTTTAAGTTGACAGTTGTCATGCCTGGAGCAAAAGGCGGTAAGTGCCTGGCAAACCTACCTTAGGTATCACTTCATAGAGCCCATAGGTGGTATAGCTGAGCCCAATCAAGATTGTTACATTGCCTAGGGCATAGGCCTTCACACTGTCACGAATTTGACTGTAGTCCTCAAGCTGCACACACATGGGTGACGTGCAGTTTGTATTCAGGTACTGCAGGGTCTCGGGGCTAAAGCGACTCTTGTTGACAAACAACCTAGGTGAAGAGGGGAAGACCAGGAGGGTCCTGAATGCCTACCTACTAAGGACCACACAAGGAACCAGGGGCATATACCAGTCTTTTGATTCTAAAGGTCACTGGAAGCCAGCATAGAGAGCCAAAAGTCAGGGGGTTAAGAACAGCCAGTGGGAGGTCTCCTAGAGAAGTCTGCTGTGGCAGGCACCCAAACTCATGAGCACCTGAAGGTTGTGAGGTCAGTGGTAACGGATAGAGTGGACGTTGGAAGAAATTCACAACAGTAAGCCAAGGAGAAGCTGTACCTGATAGAAGAGTCCGTGAGCAGCGTGTAGGAGTAGAAGAAGGGGTTATAGGGGATGTCACTACTACGAAGGTTGAAGAGCCCTGGAAAAAAGAATTGATGGGACTTTTTGAGGCCATTCTGTATGGGGGCAGGCATTTCTGACACCTATGTTCCACTGTTTGCTTTGGCCTCAAGATTACTGACAGCAGCTTGTGGCATTTGCCTCTGACTGCTTCTCAATCTTCTTGGAGATCTTTGAGATGCTGACAAGAGCTGTGGATTTCTTCCCCATAAAATGTAGATAGGTGACATTCAGCACACAGTATTGGTGCATCCTCCAAATGTCTGAAGCCCAGCCATAGGAACTGAGCAGAAAACCCTCAGCCATGTGGAGACAGAGTAGGGTTACTCTGGGTATCAAAGCTGGAACTTTGAGTGGCCCGGATGACAGCCAAGGCTGCTGGTGGCTTTGCAGGCCTTCTTCCCTCTAAGGAGACAGAATCACTGTGTTGTTCTGGCCAGTCCATTTCTCGGGTGACCTGTGGGCTTGCCCCACTTGCTTGGAGCTCCCTGGCCTCCTTATTCTGCAGCCCTGAGCAGCTCTCTAACCACTCTGAGTTCCCATGGGCCATGACCATGGAGCTCCTAGCAGCTGGTGAATATGTTGTTATTTCAGGAAAAACTGTATGCTGCAAAGGCCCAGGAGGCTTGGGACTACAGGACCCCTTTGAATTCATAAATTCCCCACTCACAAGCTGTCTCATCAAGTGCTGATAGAAGGAGACCAGTTGGAGCCCTGGTATGGTTCTGCATATAGCTTCGGATGGTGGATACTTTTTCCTGCCAGGTGCTCCCTAGAAGCAAAGGAACCCAAAGAAAATATGAGTGACATGCCTTGTCTTTGGCACAGGTGTGTCTGGGAAACTCCCTAAGGGTAGTAGTTTTCCTTATTTCTGGTAGAGGAGATGGAACCAATGGCCTTGAACATTGGGCAAGTGCTCTATGACTGAACTACTCTAGCTTTCTATGTTTCCAAAAGCAGTAGAATTCTATCTTCAAACAGTTGTATTATTAACGATGTGGGCCTTGGACCCAGATGGCACTCCAATAATTATCGTGCCATTAGTAACTGGGTGTGATCTTGGGCAAACTCCTTGACACCTCTGTCTCTCATTTTGCACATCTGTTAGATGCGGGTGGGTTGTAACAGCAGTATCTACGTCAATAGGTTTGCTACAAAGATCAAATTGATCGATATTTTTGAAAGCTGTAGAAAGGCATTCGCTAAGTCTCACACTGCTTTTTTTGACCTGTCAATAAACCTAAGGAAGAACAAAAGAGCTGCTTAAATGGGCAAAAGGAGAGAGGACTGAGATTGTGTTTAACTTTCCCTGCAGTAGCTCCACAATAAGCCATAGATATTGGACGAAGCACTCCTTGGGCATCGTTTTAATTCTTATATGCACCATTTTACAGATAAGGAAAGTGATGCTTCAGAGAGGTGAAGTGACATGCCCAGGGATTCATAGCTGAAGGGGTGGAGTTGAGATTTGAACTCACGTCTGTGTGATGGGCCTGGCCCACAGTCCTAATCTGTACAAATACTGAGCTCTACTATTAACATTTTCAGTCTTCTAAGTGGTCTTCAAACTTTGTCCAGTACTGTCCTTTCTAGAACACATGTATCTGGGTTCCAGGAGTTCAGTTTTCATCTTCTATTTCTGCCTCCTCCAAGGCATATAAAGCCTCTCTCTAGACGGCACTAAGGAAAAAAGTTGGTACAATATCATGAGCATCAAGACTCCTGCTTGGGGGCTGGAGAGGTGGCTCAGAGGTTAGGAGCACTGGCTGTTCTTCCAGAGGTCCTGAGTTCAATTCCCAGCAACCACATGGTGGCTCACAACCATCTGTAATGAGATCTGGTGCCCTCTTCTGTATACATAATAAATAAATCTTTAAAAAAAAAGACTCCTGCTTGGGCCCAGATACAGAAATGACAACTTAATGCTATTAAAAAAACTTAAATGGATAAAACTACTCAACTAGAACCAAGAGCTTTGGGTATGATACAGTTTTTAGGTTTATTTTATACTGATAAAACAGACATAATATAAAATTTATCATTTTAGCCTTCATAAAGTCCACAATTCAGCTGGCTTTCAGTACACTCATAGTATTGTGCAACAATTGCCAGTATCTAATTCTAAAATATTTTCAACATCCCCAAAGGAAACCTTGTACCCATTAAGGAGTCACTCCCCATTTCCTCTCTTCCCAGCCCCAGGAAATCGCTAATCTATTTTCTGTCTATGGGTTTGCCAATGCTGAGTGTTTCATATAAATGGAATCATACAAGATAAGGCTCCTTTCACTTAAAATTGTGATTAAAATTCATGAGTATTACTTGATGTGGTGGCTCATGACTCTAATTCTAGCACTTGGGAGGCTGAAACAGGAGGATCACTGTGAGTTTGAGGCCAGTTTAAGCAATATAGTAAGTTAAATGTCAGCCTAGGCTACAGAGTGAGACTGTGTCTCAAAAAAAAAAACCAGCAACTTTTAACTCACAAAAGAAAGATGTGTGAATGTGATCCATTTTGAGAAAACAAAATCACACATAAATGGTCGGATGTGTGAGTGGCTAACTTTTCATGTGGCACTCTTTGCCTTTGCTCCACCCCCAACCCCACCTTGAAAACCTACACATGAAAAAAAAAACAAAACTTCACATGGCTGGAGAGGAAAGTTCATTTCTGTCTAGGTGTCTTGAAGCTGAACTCTGTTCTTTGGCTTCTGGGCTGAACTCTGACTCCAAATGGCTTTTCCTTGAAGACTAATGATGCCTCAGCATCTCCTAGCTTATAGGAAGTGACAAAATCCACATGAATTCTGTCCCAATCCCGGGTAGCCCTTTTTTCAAAACCCTTTTATCCTCACGTTTCCCCAGCACCATGGCGGCCTTTGATATCTGAGGAAAGTGAGTGGTTTTTATGATCAAATACTCATAGATAGCCAGTCTCTTTAAAAACTAAGTTGGGGTGTGCACAAAGATGATTCTGTAAGTGACACTGGAATGCATAAAGAAGTTGGACACCATTTCTATTTGTTTCATCATAGCCACAATTTTGAAATTCCCTCCTGCTTTCACGACTTCTTTGTAAATCCAAAATAATATGTGGAATTGTATGTGGAAAAGGGGCTTCTCAGATTGCTCAATGGGACAAGAAATGCATCTCCACTGGCCCATTCAGAATTTCCAGGAAGGTAAAAGTAGTTAGTGACCAAGACCCTGGCCAGGATTTAGTTATTGCTTACAAGAACCATAATGCAATCTGATATTTTATATCAGATTAAGATAGTGCCAATGAGGTCATGGTTACAAATGTTAGAATTTTCTGGGTCAATTAACCTTCTTTTGTGGTCCAGCCAAAACCTGAACCCTCTTCGATACCACAGACTGACATTGAACTTAGTCATTTACTTCTTCTGTCCAAGTCATTCATGTCCTAAATCTAAATTCCTCCTCAGAGTAGAACCAGAAGTAAAGGACCAAATGACCAATCAGTTTCCACTACCCCATAAACAACTAAGATTATGGCTCTTCTCTCTTAAGAAAGCTTATTTTTGGCAGGGGAGCAGAGTGGGGATGGCTGAAGGGGGCTCAACAGTAAGAGTACTGGTTGCTCTTTGAGAGGATGTGGGTTCGATTCCCAGCACCCACATGGCAACTCACAATCATCTGTAACTCCAGTCCCAGGGGATCTGATACCCTTTTCTGGAATCCACAAGCACTGTACGCATGTGATACACAGACAACATGCAGGCAAAATATCCATACATAAAAAAATATAACTGATGTCTCAAAAAGTCAAAACCAAACAACAAAACCTGAAACAATTTTTTTTAAAACAAAGGAGGGTTTTGTTTTAAATTCTCCTCTTTCGTCCCTTTCTGCTGTCTCTTTCTGCAAATCCAAACACTGCTCATTTCAGTAGTTTCTAAATATAGTCTGGGCACCTTTGGACTGGGTGAGGAGAGAGAGACAAAAACATTCTACATTTTAACCAAGCATCTCAAGTAGTTTGTCAACCATTACTTTGTTGTCTTGGTTAATGACATTTTCAGGGGAAAAAACAGGCAGGAGCACTGGGGACCCATGCTGGGAGGGACCCTTGTTTGTACAGACAATGAGCTTATGGAATCACCTGTAAATTCTTCTGGCAGGGCATAAATGGGCTGGCTTGGCACTGGGGGCCTCTCCGACCCCCATGCCAGGTCCACAAGGTTGGTTGTCACGGATACCAGGTGTCTGTTGGAGTCTTGGAATTGCAGATAATAGTTCTCCCAGGAATCTGCAGAGACAGGAAGGAGTCACTTGCTCCTTGTCCATTTACAACTCAAGGAAAACTGATCTAGGCAAAGTTAGTTCTGCAGCCTTACCTTTGCTTGGCTCCTATGGCTCCAGCCCCCCCAAAGCCTGCCCTAGGCTCTGGCCCTCTGAAATACATATCTCTTCTTCCCAGTGTGTCTTCCATTTGTCTCTTTCTGCTCTCCAAACTTAACTGTCCTACCCCGACCTTGATGCTGTCCACTGTCAACTAGCTAATCTTGCCCTTCTCTGCCCCACCCCCAGTCCCAGCACTAGGGATTGAACCCAGGACCTTGTGGAAGCCAGGCAAGTACTCTACCACTGCACTATACCCCTGACCCTAATCTAGTCTTTTTAAACAAGTGTCAGTGATTGGGGACAGTCCCTCTGAGGTACAAACCATTTTTATTAGGAATTAATGTCACCATTCAGAGGAAGGGTGATGTTCAGGGCTTTGGATAGGCCAACAAAGAAGACTTCAATGCACATTCATAAAGTCTATTTTGATGGTATGGGCTGTCCAGCTGTCTGGGTTCCCAGAACTTGGGGAACTGTATTCTATGGGACCCTCTTTTGCTCACAGGCCCTCTTTATACTTTTGACCCTTCTAAGCTACCTTCCAGAAAATGTTTTCTAAGAGATCCCAAGTATCATAATTGGTAGAGTCCCAGGACCCAGGGATGGTTCTGGGGTCAAGGACATCCAGACCTATTTACCCGCTGGATCTTAATTATTCCAAGTGTTCTAGGTTGGCTTTCTGCATTCATTGCTTTTTGTTGTAAAGTTTGTATTTATTCTTTTAGCATATCGTATTTTAATTATACAAGCCATGAATATCTCTTTGTTGTAAGATATTTCTACAGCCACAACTTCAAGATACCCCATGGTCATATTATCCCTCATTCTAAGCAAATATGTTTGTGTATCTCCCAGGAGGCTGAGCCACCCTCCTTGGCAGCTCACACAAATCCAGAGACGGAGAGAAAAACGTACCAACAGAGAAGAGGAAGGGGTCGAAGCCCACACGCCCTCCAGCAGGGACTTCAGCAAGGATCCAGGTGACAATGGAAGAAATGCTAACTAAAATATAGGAGGGAACACAAAAGTCACTTCACAACCCAGCATAAGACCCCAGAGCCACAATTTTGTCTGTGACAGTCCTGCCACATGTGTTCTTTATATCTACCTTAAAGATCAGAGATGCCCTTTTAGTTCCTGAACTTCCCACCGAGGCCAATCATGGCCTTGGAGACAGCCACTCACCTGTATTTCCCCAAACCTAGCCTAGGGTCCAGAGCTGGGGGGACAAGTCCATATGGGCCTTCTACCTTCCTTATGGAGTTCCCAGTTGCAGTCCATCTGCCTCTCAGCCTGAGTCCAGTAACGACTATCGGTCCAGACAGCTGCTTTCCCCATGGTCACCACGGCAGTACCTGCAGCAGAGCAGAGCAGTCTAGAGGTGAGGATGAAAATCAAAGTGAGGGGGGTGACTATGTTGGGTGTGTAATGTAGTACTGGCTCTGTTACAAGGACCTTTAGAATGAGCTTCTCTCCTTCACTGGAAGGAAGAGAGGTAGGAGATGTTAAAGGCACGCTTGGGGGAAACCAAGAGAGCGCTCCTCTGGCAACCAAGCTCTGCTTTGTGTTGTGGGTCCCTGTAGAGGGCCTTTAGAACTTTTAGCAGGCAAAGAATCGGGTTGACTTCTGCAAGTCCAAAGGAGCTAAGGCTGCACATCGGTGTTCTCGGGAAAGAAGAGGGCTGATAAAGACATCAAACTGGGTGCCTATCTGAGGATTGGAGGGGAAGACAAGTACAACAACTGTGATAGAGAGAATAAGGGCTCACAATGGAATGGGGGAGCCAGAGCACCTTGAGGCTCAGGAAGGAATGTGTGAAGGTCAACAAAGGATTCTGCCTTTATTTAAGGGAACAGGATCAGGATAGGAGGGCCCTTCAGAAACCGAGACAAGACATCATTAATAGCCTCCATGTTTATGTCTCATTTGGCCATTTAAAGTGATGTTGTCTGTAAAAAGATCCTATAAAGTAAAACTTTATCCCCAAATGAGCTATTGGGTAAAAGGAAGAGCAAGTTTCTTGTCAATAGATGTGGAAGTAGCAATTACTTCAGAAACCAGATCCAAGGAGCACCGTGCTGGGCCTGGCTGTGGGAGAGGCAGCAAAGCCTGCGAAGGAAGCCAGGAGGGCCAGCTCCTATGCAGAAATATGGCCATGGGGAAATGAGATAGTTGACCTGGGGTACATGCTGGGTTCATGGGGGTGGGGAGAATGAGAATGAACACCAGCCTGTGGTCCTGGTTGCTGAGGAACTGGCCACACCAGGTCCTCCATGGATCGGTTCAGGTCTACCAACAGAAGCAGCGAGAGTGGGTAATGGCTGTTACCTGCAGTCCCTGTGAAGCCTGAAATCCATGCTCGCCTCTCATCATGCTTGCCAATATACTCACTCTAGGAAATCAACAACACTATCGTTAGCTTTCTTCATGGAGTCAGATGCCAGGTGGAAGGCCCCAACTACATCTCAGATTTTTCCTGTCTTGCCACACCTGGCATTTCTTCCAGGAAGCCTCTGTAACTGCTTCAGCATACTATCTCCTTTACCTTTCAAAAACTCTCTTGGGTTGTCAAGCCCACAGTGTAGCACTGGATTTGGTTACACCAGATTGTTCTGTGAAATTTACCACCATGGTCATAATGCAAATTCAGTATGGTCTCTGGTCATGCCTTTTGGTATTCCCCTTCAAATATCATGTCTTCCTCCCGAGTCTATCACACTATATTGGGTATTTCATAAATAACTTCTGCAGTAGGTTTTATACACTATTGGCCAGTGAGACATCCATATCCATGAATTCTATATCTGCAGCTTCTATTAACCTTGGCCTTGGTAAAATATATTGGAAAAATGGGACAGTATTTGGTATATGCTTTTATTGTCATTATTCCCTAAGCAAAACAGTATAACATTCATATAGCATTTGAATTGTATTAGGTATTATAGGCCTTCTAGAAATGATTTAAAGCATATGGAAGGTTATGAATAGATTATATGCAAACACTATGTCATTTTATATAAGGGAGTTGAAACATTATTCTTTTGGACTGTAGATACTGGGAGATGACTTTATGTTGCTTCTCATCCTTGAAGATATATCATTGTTATTTTTGCTGAAAGAAGCTCGGATGCTTAGTCAAACTTCTTAAGCATCCCCAGCAGGTCAGAAATGAATTGAAGCATATACATTGACTTTGGACATGCCTTTTCTTCTAGTTGGGTTGGTGTGAGGAGCTAGATGAGGTAGAGGCAGAGCTACTGCTGGGAAAAGGTAGGCTGGGTAGGCAGTGCTACTATTTGGGGAAAAGTAGGTCTGCTGCAGCACCTTGTTTTCTGTCTGCTTTTTCCCCTCAGTCTTCACCCCATACTTGTATAGTCTAGCACTCTGGGTGGTCAAGAAAATTTGGCCCCATTTTCCTCCAATGCAAAGAGGTATGTTCTCTCAGTTGACTTTAAACTAGTGTATGTGAGCTTTCCATTTTCATCCTTTTCACTGCGAAACACCTCTGTCTTCAGCTTCCAACTCTTGCTAGCCTCTTGTTTGTGGCTTGTGTTTAGAGACCAACAAGCCCAAGTATGGGAGAAGGAGAGGGCAAAAAAGAACAGAGCTGGTCCTTACCATGTGTGCATCTGTGTCTGGAATGATGTAGGCAGTGAGATTCCAGGCCTGCATCTGCTGGCGGAGGGCTGCAAGCCGCATTGTTGTATTGACTGCAGTAACTGGCAGGTGCTGACAGATAACAGGAAGACACCCAAACATACACATTGCTTAAAGAAAATGACACCTAGGACTTTGCCTCTAGGGGAGCCCCCAGCTTCTCCTGAGGGTGAGTTTAGAGGTATTTAGGCTATATTTAAGAGTCTTGGGGTTGCCAAGTGATGGTGGTGCATGCCTCTAATTCCAGCACTCGGGAGGCAGAGGCAGCCAGATCTCTCATGAGTTTGAGGCCGGCCTGGTCTACAGAGTAAGTTCCAAGACAGTCAAGGCTATACAAAGAAACCCTGTCTCAAAAACAACAAAAACAAACAAACAAACAAAAAGAGGATGATGGGGTCAACCAGGCATAGTGGCTGAGGCAGAGGTAGGTGGAATGGGATGGTTGCTGATAGTATTTGTTAGTCTAAATTAAGAAGCCTAAGCTAAAGTAGGGATGGAGGTATTGTAGAGCTTGAAGAAAGACCCTTTGTGACAATTAAGGGACCTGAATATCCACTGGATGTGTGGTTGAAAACTACAGGGGTTTCATCTCTGATCCCAGGCCAGCCTATGGGCAGTCCCTTTTGGGATATCTTGAAAGTACAGTTGCCAGATCTAATGAATAAAAGTACAGGCCACCTATCTGGTTAGATTTGACTTTCAGTTAAGCAAGGGATCATATCTTAATATAAGTATGTCCATGCACTATTTGGGGCACACTTTAATACCAAAATATTATCACCTGAAATTTAAATGTAACTATGTCCTGTTTTTCATCCAATAACCCTACTTTTCCAGTAGTTACCCATTGACCCCAAATAGTACCAGAAAGTGAATGAGTACCCCAGTATTTGTGACATATCCCAGAAAGAGCCTCTTCAAGCCAGATACTTCTTTAGAGGGCCTTTTACCTTTCAAATGAAAACCATGTTTTTTTCTTGTTTGTTTGTTTTCTTTGCCTTCTCCTCAACAAGAAATCCAGACTTGTTTGAATATGAAAATGCTGTGGCTTGCTCATTCACTTGCTGGCCCTCGTGGCCCTATAAAGCTGCTATCCCCTGCAGATGTTCTATGTTTACCCTGTGGCTCAGACTACTACGGGAGCTTGCCCCCTTCCTCACACTTTGGAGCCCATCCCTGCCTGGAGTTCTTTACCCTCTGTAGCTGTGCGAACAATCACTTTAGAGGCCAGCTGTGAAGCCGGCCACCTTCTGCCCTTTGCCTCCCATTTGCCAACCTCAGCCTCCCTCTTTTGCCTTTTGGATAGATCTTGTAGCTCACTGGCTTCCCTCTTCAGAGTTTCCCTCTAGAACAGCAGTTCTCAACTTGTGGGTAATGACCATTGGAAAACACGTATTTCCGATGGTCTCAGGAACCCTCAACCATAAAGTTTTGTTACTACTTCGTAACTGTAATTTTGCTACTGAGTGGTATCTCAGTTCCTAAGACTATCCGAAATATGTTTTCCAATGGTTGTGACCTGCAGGTTGAGAACCACTGCTCTAGAATTTCTATTTTCATTCCTTCCATTTCCTTCCTTGCCTCTGCCAAGCCTCAGTTCAAGGCCAGCTAGCAGCCTCTCTCACTATCCACCCTCTTTGCCTCCCTCCTGTTGGAAGCTTCCTAGCCCCAGGCCAGGGCAGAAGCCAACAAGCTGTGGAAATCAGTGGGTCTGAGGAGTGGAGCATCCATATTGGGTATGTTACATACCTGAGCCGCTGCTGATTGGCTTTAATAAGAAACAGGGGCCCCAGAGTGCAGAAATCAGAAGAAAGCCTGTAGGAGAGGCTAGCAACTGGGCCAATAGGGGATGGAGAGAATGATGGGTGGGAGGGGCATGTGGGAGTCGGGCCAAGGCCTCACCGGAGGGTTGGTTGAACAGTTTCTCACATCTTCTCTTCCAAGGTACCCAGGTTGTGGGTAACTCCAGGCACATGCTGGGAAATAGGAGACAAACCTAGGGTTATTTGGGGACCAGAGAGCTCTTACAGAGTGAAGGGACATCTTCCCTTAGCCTGCACGATCCATATTCTTTGAAACACATCATGCTGGAGACTAAAAATAATCACATTTCATGGGCAATCAGGCTGAACTGGATGGCACCCTGGGTCATGCTCACTGACAAGTGATTGCCACTTTTGGATGGGTTTGTGTTCATTACATCATTTTTCCCTTCTAATCTAATTGTGTCTTTTCAGTGTCTAGTAAAGTGGGAAAATTGAATAAATTAAAGTTTTAAATCAAATCTTCTTTGAAATGCCCTAGAGGGCCTTGATAATCACCGCCACTTTCATGTGTGTATGCGTATGATTTATTGAAATACAAGGGTCACTTACACCCTTTCTTACAGTCCAAGTCTCTGCTTACTATTCTAGGCTTTGATTAAATCCAAGACAGCAATCATCCTAGCCCAACATCATCACCTGGTGGGGAAAGGTGACTAGACATTTAAAGAACTCCTACTGTGTGCCAGATATGGAATTCAGTCATTCACAGCTGAGCATAGCATTGTATGCCTGTATTACCAATGCTGGGGAGGTAGAGGCAGGAGTTCAAGATTATCTTTGGCTATATTGCAAGTTTGGAGGCAGCCTGGGCTACATGAGAACCTGACTCAAAAGATAATACAGAACAAAATAAAAATGAGCTTGGCAATCTAACTGCTGCATAGTCAACGTGCCACATGGCACTATTGAGGTCAACCAAGGGCTACGTATATAACAATGACCCTATATTATATAGCCACCTGAGTTTTTTTCAAGTATATTCTATGTTGTCATGTAACAAAAAATTGCCTAATGGTATAGTTCCCAGAATGCAGTCCCATTGTCAATTGGCCACAACTGAATCTCCTCCAATATTTGTGACAACCCTATGAGAAATATATGATTATTCATCTTCTATAATGGAGGAAGCCAAGGTCCAAGGTAACTTTCATAATTTGTTTGGGTTTTGCCACAGTGATTCAGTGGTTAGATGGAGATTTGAAGCCAGGTCATCTAAGGAGGGGGCAGAGGGTGGCGCTGGCAGTGTGGCTTGGTGGTAAAGCATTTGCAAACTTCAAAAATAAGTCCCCAGTTTTAGTTCTCAGCACCACCAAAGAAATAGGGGTTCCCTTTCCATCTTTTCACTAGGTCAAGCATAGGAAGTGGTCCTGGAAAAGTATATGTGGGGGGGGGGCGGGGATGCCACACAATGGTCACAGTATACAGAGATCTAGTTTCCAGTTTGGGCTCTGTACCAAATTTGGTAAGATCCTAAGAAAGCACCCCGATATTCACTTAACAAATGTTTTTTAAGTGCCTACTGTGTGCCAGGCACTGAGCTATTTTCCATTAGCTCTGGGGCTGTGTAAAGGAGGCCAGGATTAGAGAACCTTCCTGACCTGAAAGTCCAACTATCTCTTTGTACATCCTGACACTTAGGGCACATACTTCCCTGGAGGCCATGGAGGACTGAGTACAGGGAGATGCCATACTTTGACCTTGTAAGTGGCTTCATGAATGCCCTGCTTGAATGAATTGGCCTCATAAACTCAAAGGAAATCTAAGAAATTAATCTAAGAAAATGAACCCCCAATTCTGTAGGAGCAGCTGTCTAGCAAAATGACAGTGCTAAGATGCCAACATAGGAAGTGGAATTTAGCCAATCCACCTTCCTCTGAACACCAGGATGTATCACTCTCTTTGTTATCTGGCACAGGGGTGGTACCAAGGAGATACTCATTACCTGGATGCTGAATTAATGAGCAGGTACTGCTGACAGAAAACAAGGATAGGGATGGGGAGCTGAACTGGGTACCTGGTTGGAAACAAACAGGGCACCATAGACGTGATGTAACATTATTCCGTTGATCTCTTTTCTTGACAAGACCTCAACACTGACCTTTTGTACCTGCCCTGTCCTCCTTTTATTGTCTTAGCAAGAATTCTGCTAAGTCAGTTAGAGAGAACCTCCACCCTTCAATATCTGATCACCTTCGAGAGTGGATCAGATTCCTCATCTCCCTACCCTTGATACCTGATTACCCTCGCCTGCCTTCAGTAGGAATCCTGTTAAGTCAGTTCAGCAAGAATTCTTCATCCTTGGACCTTCAAGGATTCCTCTTAGTAACTTTCTGGGCAGCAAGTCCTCCAGTCCTAACTGGTTCCAAATCTCTAGCAGTCTGTGCTGTGTGTGCCCCACCTGGCTCCCTTGTGCAAGGCCCTTACTGCAGTCATAGTTCAAAATGTCATCAACCCAATGAGTGCTGAAATAATTTTGTCATGGGTGGGAAGCTTCCAAACTAGACTTGATCCAAGTCATGGAGGCCCTGCAGGGGGCCCTTTGCTTCAAGACAGGGTGACAAAGAGAAAAGAGATAACCTGAGTCCTAGCCCTCGCTCCAAACTTTTCTGAGCTTGGGGAAAAAACCAGAGCTGCCTGCCAGGAGAGGTTGGGGTGCACATACCACAGAGGAGAACAAGCCAGGGGTAGCAGCGCCAGTGGGCTTGGGCCATTGGGTCTCCAGATGTTGGCGATGAGTAGATGAAGGGACTGGGGAGAGGACTGGGTGGTTTGTGGCCTCTTCCTCCCGGCCTTTCCTGGGCAGGAGCGGGCAAGGTTGACGGCTGTGTCCTGCCTCTGGATGAGGATCCTTCTCTAATCTTTTGTTTCAAAGGAGTCTGGGAAGCCACAGAGGACAGAGGAGCCTCAGGCTGCCCAGGCAACCTGTGCTGGTTTCTTGCGGCTTGGAGGAGGGTGTGAGCCTGCCCCAGGGCAGAGTCCAAAGAGCTCTGAGATTGAGGAGCAACAGCTGGTCTCAATCAGCCAGTTTGTCCCAGCCCCCTCTTCAGCAGCCCTACCCCAGCAGTTCCTGAATTCTGTTCCCCACCCTCCAACAAGCTGTTTCCCATTAGCTCCTTCACATCAGGCGCTGGGTACAGCCTTGCTTTTGCTTTGGGGTGGATATTTGTTCCTCCTTCTGCTCCTCCTCAGAGCCCTCCTCTGTATGAAAAAGCCAGTGAGTTCTCTCTCTCCCTACAAGCTGCGCTGTCCCACCCCAAGAAGGTTGATTGCAGCTAGCTGGGGGGGGGTGTGTGACTTTCTTACAACTGGCATGAATTTCTCCACTAGTCCATCCTAAAAGATACCAGGAGACTTTCCCTTGGGGTCCCACAGTCCCATTCAGTTGAATATTCTGGCCTTTACAAACTCTAAGCTCCTGAGGGACCTTGATATCTGGGAGGAATACCTTTGAAGGCCCAAAGATTTGGAGGGACCAGGGACTGCCATGGAAGTGGGAAGAAGACCTAGGAGGAGTTTGGGCGCTCTGAGAAGAAATCCCTTGACACAGCTTTAGAACAGATCTGGTCACCCTGCAGTGTGGCTCATTAAGCAGTAGTCAGTTTCATCAGTGAGCTTCATGCCACACCAAAAGCAGAGATCATGCGGACGTGTGCTGGCAGGCTCTGCCCTCCCCCAGTCTGTTTCACTGCAAAGCTTCCGGCCACACCGATTCTAAGCCAGCTCCAAGGAAAGGCTTTCGAGAACCTTTGGGGCCCTGTGAGCCTAGAAAGAAATTCTTCCAAGTGACAATTTATTATTAGTTTTGATACAGGGTTGTGTATCAAAAGCCTAGCCTAGTCTAGCCTTGAATTTACAATCCTCCTGCCTCAGCCTCCTGACTACTAGGATTACAGGCATCAGCCATTATGTCCAGCTTTAACTTTATTTTTAATGTATTTACCTCCTGTTTGTAACCACAATGAATTTCAGGTGGCTTTCAACAGTCCACTTAAAAATGAAGTGTAGCTGGGCGGTGGTGGTGGTGCACGCCTTTGATCCCAGCACTCGGAGGGCAGAGGCAGGTGGATCTCTGTGAGTTCGAGGCCAGCCTGGGCTACAGAGCTAGTTTCAGGACAGTCAGGATTATACAGAGAAACCCTGTCTCAAAAAAACAAACAACAACAACAACAAAACACAACACAGAGAATGATGAAGTGTTCCTAGCATGGCTGTGGGAGGGGATCAGGAAGTCCCACCCTTATCTGAGGAGCTGTCGGTAATGGATTGCTGTTATGGAAGGGAGAGTCTTTTTTTTCACATATGTGGCCCGTGAGAGGCTACCCATGCTTCAGTAGATGGGCCCACACCTGTGCACACACAGGCAACACTAACTGGACTCAGTGGATTTTTAAAATAAGTACAAGAAGTTGGGAGGGAAAAGTGGTCGGGTGGGATGTTGTGGAATATTATTTTAACTGGGCAAAGATGTGTTACTTTTGTTTATGCTGCACTTGATGTAAGGATGTGTGTTTAATGATGTAAAGATGTGTTGCATCTGTTTCACCTTGTCTGCCTAAGGCACCTGATTGGTCTAATATAAAGCTGAATAGTCAGTAACTAGGCAGGAGAGGGAGGGACAGGGGAAGAAGGAAGAGGAGAGAACAAGGGAGACACGGGTGGGGTGGGGGGGTGGGGCCAGAAGCTAGACAACCACCAGCCAGCCAGACACAAGAAGCAGTGAAAGTAAGATATACAGAAGTAAAGAAAAGTAAAAAGTCCTGGGGCAAAAGGTAAATAAAGAGAAACAGGTTAATACAAGTTAAAAGAACTAGCCAGAAACAAGCCTGAACAAGGCCAAGCATTCAAAACTAATAATAAGTTTCTGTGTCATGACTTGGGACTTGGTTGGTAGCCTAAAAGAAATACCCTGGCTAGTAGAGGAACTGGAGAGGAGATAATGGGGGTGAATTTGATCAAAACACATTATATGCATGTATGAAATTATCAAACAATAAAAAAAATGATGAAGTAGACCCTTTTGTAGAGAGAAAAGGGAGCCGTCTTAGGACTCCCTGACATGGCACAGTCAAATTAAGTGAGGAAGCTCTGTGACCTCTATGTTCATGGGGGAGGAAAAGCAAAGGACAGAAATCCCCAACCTCAGGGACAAGAACTGGGAGAACTCCATGCCATTCCATGACTGCCAAAGCTCTTGTCTCCCCTCCACGCCTGCCTCATCTCCTCTTTGCCACCCTTTCCAGGACTGGTGAAGACATAGTTCCCAGAAACAGGAGGATGGAGGAAGTGTCTCCTCAAAGGCACTCACCTCCTTGGGTTGTACCAGCCACCTCATAGGGCAAGCATGGGCTCATGCAGAGCTAGCCTTCAGGGACAGTTACTGTCAGTGGTCATCTGCATGGCCTCAGGCAGTAACATCACCTATCTGAACCCTCAGTTTCTTCACCTGTGACATGCTGTTACCAAAACCTGAGAGTCTTCTGGCTCAACTAGGAGCAGAGCAGATGGGCAGGGTAGTCTTTAGGAAGCTGCTGCAGCATGCCTGCCAGAGCAAAGCCTAAATGGACATGCATGACCAGCAGCAAAGCAGGTCTCAGCTACACCTTGTCCTTTCTGTCCCTGGCACCAGAATTGCTGAAGTGGCAGTTATTGTTACAACAGCAAAACTCGGTGGGATCTAGCTTTCAAAAGCAATCCAATAACTCAGGCATCCCGTCCTCATCTTCTGAACTCTGTCCTGGGATGTGTCTACTCAGTACTTAGCCTTCTACTTCCATCCCCTGGGACCTTGCCTTGGCCTTGGTGGTGACAATGACCTCACCTGCCTGTACCCTCAACCTCCCTATCTCCTTATCAAGAAACCACTGCCTTTGCTGTCATCATTTTGGGGACTTGACCTTAAATATTGGCTACAGTCCTGAAGTGGAAAGCAATAATTCAGGATGGGCAGGGTGAATGGCCAAGGGTCCTTTATATCAAAGTTGTTTGGAAACCCATGAGTCACACACTACAGTCCCCCTGTGGCCTGCACAGACAGTTCACTTCTGCTGTTGCATCTTTGGACTTCAGACCTCGCTAAAGGCCAAGTCCTGAAATTGGAGAAGTTGCTTTTCATGGTCTCTCTTCACCATGTTTCCCTTGCAAATCCCAAATTCTGACCTGGATCTGTCCTTTCTGTCTCAGAACAAACAAAAAATAAGGAAATAAACAAAAACACATTTTATTTGAGCATTAAAAAAAGAAAAACCTTTGCCCTAACCCTTTGCTTTCTTAGTTTTCCCTTTCCACACCACCTATCCCTGAGCTTGCTGTTACAGAATTTTGTCTTCACCAAAGCATTCAGGACAGAGCCTAGCAGAGTAGGATTAACATGAATTTGGTGACACTAGACCCCAACAATGCATGGGTCAGCCTCCCCATCTCTCTCCCAAAAAAGAATATCTTGAATGAGGTGGGTTTTCTAGCCTCAGAAGGTTTCTGGGATGCTGGTGTGCGCTCCTTTCTTCATACCTGCCCCACAGCAACAAAAAGCTACTTTGCATTGGACTTGGTGGTTCAAGTGTTTAATTTTAGGTGCTTGGGAGGCTGAGGCACAGGAATTGTGAGGTTCAGGCCACATGTGAGACTCTGTGTCAAAATGGTTAAGAAAATGTGTGTGTGAGAGAGAGAAAAGCACAGCTCAGTGGTAGGATACTTGCCTAGCATGTGAAAGTTTCCAGTTTCGTCCTCAGTACGGTGTGGGGGAAAAACAAGGTCAGAAAATGCTTCTTTGTGCATAAGTGTGTGTGTCCGTGCTGGTGAGCACATGTAGGGTATGGTCAAAGGGGAGGGGCAGAGTTCACTTCATGGAATTTGATCTTCAGAGTTATGTAGCCCATGGTCTTACCCAGACAGTAGGGCAGCGGAGATGGGAATTTCTCCTGTCAGGGAGCATGTTGGCTGTCGCTTTCTTGTGGCTGGAAGATTTGGTGAGCAGCTCCCATCTAACAGCTTCTAACTGCTCGTGGCTCTTCCATGCTGCCTGCCAAAGCTGTCTCTTCCTCCTCCTCCTCCTCTTTCTCCTCTCCTCCTCCTGCTCCTCCTCTTCCCTCTCTTCTCTCTTCCTCTTCCTCCACTCTTCCTTTCCTTCTCTCCTCCTCCTGCACTATTGGTGGTTATGGGCTAAGAACCAGTTCTCTGCCCACCAGTCAGTTTGGTTCCATTCTGTGCGTACAGAAAGAGTCAGTTCTCGAGCCCCAGCTGAGTTGTGTGCTTAGCCAGGCATGTCACAAACCTGTGCTGCCACTTCAAGGACCTCACATTGCACAAGGATACTCGGCTAGAACACCACTGGGACTTGGCAAGATTCCAGTCGGTTTCCCTCAACCCTCCATTTGGTGGCCTTTCGGAACTTTGCTGACCATCTGTCCTCTCTGGTAGCCAGATATTTTTACCTCTCAGCCATCTTGTGCCATCTTTCTACCATCTCCACACCAGCCAGGCTACCTTGGTCCTTTTCTCGGGTTCTTTTCTTCTTGGCTCGGCCTTGTCAAGGCCTCCTAGTCTGTCATCAAGTGCTGCTTGGTCTGGAAGCTAGGTCGGCCCTTCCCGCTATGCCTCAAACTGTCTTTACCAGCGGTCCTGTCATCTGTCCGCCAATATTCCCCCAGTCATGAGGAAGAGCATGGCAACAAGCTTATGGATGCCTCTTCTAAAGTATGTCCACCTGGATGATACCAAGTTTCCTGTCAATGAGCCTTTGAGTTCTTCCAGTTCATAGTTCCTCAGTTCTCAGCCCTTTCTTCTCCACACATCCTTAGCCCCTAACCCATAGCAGCATATGGGCCTAGGCATTGCCTGGAATTGTTGTCCTCTGACTTTCTGAACTTCGGCCTCTTATTCTCTGAACACATCTCATTATCCTTTATCGACCTTTAGCCCTTATTCTTCCCACACCCGACTTCCCACTATGCCAAATCTTCCTCTGTTTCACCTAGGATTTTCCTATCCACTTATCAGCATCCTCTGGTCTCAATTTCCTTCTTTTGTCCAAATTACATTTTCCCTCAGTCCAACCCATGTGTGGTGGTTTGAAGGAAAATGGCCCCCAAAGGGAGTGGCACTATTAGGAGGTGTGGCCTTGTTGCAGTAGGTGTGGCTTTGTTGGAGGAAGTGTGTCACTGTGGGGGTGGGCTTTGAGGTCTCCTATGGTCAAGCTGTGCTCAGTGTGACACACAGTTGCTTCCTGTTGCCTGCAGATCAACATGTAGGGCTCTCAGCTTTTTCTCCAGCACCATGTCCCACCATGATAATAATGGACTAAACCTCTGAGAATGTAAGCCACCTACCCGCAATTAAATGTTTTCCTTATAAGAGTTGCTGTGGTCGTGGTGTCTCTTCACAGCAATAGAAACCCCAACTAAGACACCATGTAATTCTACCACATATAACTCTTCTGTTCCTTTGTCCATTCATACTATCAATGCTCCCACCCAAGACCTTTGCATGTGCCATTCCTACAAAAAAGATGTTCTTTTGTGTATAGATGTGTATGTGTGTGTGTGTATGTGTGTGTGTGTGTATGCACACCTGCATGCACATGCAAGCACACCTGTATGCACATGTGTATGGAGGATAGAGATAGACATCAGGTGTCTTCTTTGATCACTCATCACTTTAATATTATTATTATATTGTGTAGTGTATACGAGAGGGAGTATAGTCATGCGTGTTCCATGGTCCTCAGGTAGGAGGAGTCAGAAGACAACTTTTAGGAATTGGTTTTCTCTTTCCACCATGTGAGTTCTGGAGCTCAAACTCAGACCATCACACTTTAATTCTCTGAGCCATCTTGCCAATACCTCAATTAAAATTTTGAGGCAGGGTCTCCCACTGAATCTCAGGTTCATCAATTTGGCTAGACTGGCTGGTCAATGAGCTCCAGGGATCTGCCTGCCTCCATCCTCTCCCTGGACCAAGGTTCTAGACATGTGCCACTGCACCTGGTTATTACATGGGTGCTGGTGATCTGAACTCAGGTCCTCATGTTTGTATATCAGGCGTTTTACCAAATGAGCTATCTCCTGTCCAGGGATACTCTTTTTCCAGAAACTCCTTCTTCATATCCTACTGACTTCTGTTCATATGTCACCTGTGCACAGAGGCCTTCTCTGGTCTCCATGCTTCAACAGTATTTCTGTCATCATCTGTCCTCTATTTTAATTACTCCTCTGAGCATTTACTTGGCATTATATTATGTTTTTTGTTTGTTTGTTTTTTGTCCAATCCCTTATCCCAAGGCCTAGAATACTGCTGTCACTTAGTAGGCAGTGAAATAATAAATATTAATTGAATGAGTGTGTAAATCCCAGGGCATTTGAACCATCTGTCTTCTTCATGGGAGAATACATTTTAGCTCTGAGATTGAGGTCACTTCAGATTCACAGTGCCCAACGTTGGCGGGCCTCTTGATGCTGCTTGGCAACCTTTTTACTTAATCCTGGGTCAGCTCTATTTCCTGTTGCCTTCGTTAGCAATTCCTGACACTTACCCCTATCCTTCAAGCTCTAGTCTGCTTGCATTCCATGGCTAATGGCCATTTGGATTGCTCGTGATTTTGCATTGTTATAAACAGGTACAGTGAAAATCTGTGGGCAAGCAGAAGGATTTATCTAGGATTCATATCTAGAAATAGAAAAAGTACATTTTCATTTTAATGGATTCTGCCAAATTGCCCTCCAAAAAAAGCTGAGCCAGTTCACATTCTACCAACAGAGTATGAAAATAGCTGTTTCCACAAAATTATCAATGCTGGATCTTATCAGTGTTTTAAATTTTTGTCAACTTTTTTGTGTGTATGTGTGTGCATGTGTGCCTTGGGTATCTAAAAAAATACTCATAATTTCTATGGTCTGTGACTTCAAAAACACGATCTTAAATTTTTTACAGGGTTTTAGTGTGTGTGTGTGTGTGTTTGTGTGTGTGTGTGTGCGTGTGTGTGTGTGTGTGCATGTATATGTGTGTGCCCTTAGCTCATTAATACATGTGGACTTTAGATTTGATAAGAAGTACAGATCCAATAATATTTTGGGTTTTTCCTCACTTTTGACAATTGTCCCCAAACCATTTATGGACTAGTATGTCTTTTGTTCTGTGATTTACAATACCTTACTCAGCATGTATTATAACTTAACATACTCGTGGGATCACACTTAACTCCACCTTGTTCCACTGATCTGTGTCCTGTGCTAGTATCCCACAGGTTTGTTGACTGTAGTTAATGTTCTGTTTTGATAGCTGGTAGTACAAGCCTTGCTCTCTGTTTTTCAAATCCTTCTTTGTCATGTTGCATATTTTATTCTCTACATAATCAGCTCTTCAGGTCCTATAAAAACCCCTATTAATATTGGATTCAAGATGGCTTTAGATGTTTGGATTAATCTCAGGAGACTATCTATGTTTATAAAACAATCTTGGAACATGTCTTTTTTTTTTGGCTATTTTATGACTTTCTTTGTAAAGTTTCCCATCCTCACCCTCTGTTTTTAGTCCTCACCACCCCACTAAAGGTTCTCCTGTAGTTACCAGTGGCTTCCCATGGTGCTCTTTAATTTGTGATGGAGCAGATTTTTGTGACTATTTTGAAAACTAGCAGATGGTGAAGCAAGTCTCCATCTTTCTCGCCCTGTGGGGGACTTTTAGATTGGGTTCATTGTTGTGGGAAAGCACACTCTAAATGTGGGCAGCACCATTCCATTCGGTCCTGGACTGAGTACAAAGGAGGAAGCAAGGCGAGCACCAACATTTAGTCTCTCTGCTTCCCAACTGCAGATTCAATGTCATCAGCTGCCTCATGTCCCTGTTACCAGGCCTTCCCTGCCATTGGACTGTCCTCTTGAACTGAGGGCTGGAACAAACTTTTCTTTCCTTACGTTTCCTTTGTTAGACATTTTGTCACAACTCAGAGGAAAGTAACTAGCACTAGCACGGGTCCCATGAGAGTATCATCATGACGTCATCTAATTATATCCTAAAGGTTCCTTCTCTAAATCCCACCCCGCTGGAGACTAAAATCTCCACATGTGAATTTTGAGCGACACAGCATTGAGTCCTTAACACACTGAATGAATCCTCAGGAGGCTTTGCAAGTGCTGCAACTACCCCAGGACTTTTAAGCTACCAGGGAGCTCAAAGCAGCCTATGAGAAAGGTGGCTTGGAGAGATGGTGAGACCACAGGAGGAGAGGCAGACATGCTCAGCTAGTACCCGGCTGCATTAGCTATCCTCCACCACCCAGTGCTCTGGCCACTTTCTGGACCATATGAGAGACCCTGAGTTAGATGACCTCCAAGCCACAGACACTGAGAGATATGAGGGTAATGCAATGATCTCTGTTGCTTAAAGTCGTGTTTTCCTTGGTTAGCAATAGCCTTCTTACAATAGCTAAGGAACAACTTTTTATGGTTTTGGTTTTTGGTTTTTTGAGACAAGGTTTCTCTATGTAACAGTCCTGGCTGTGCTGGAACTCACTCGGTAGACCAGGCTGGCCTTGAACTCACAGAGATCTGCCTGCCTCTGCCTCCCGAGTGCTGGGATTAAAGGAGTGTGCACCACCACTGCTCAGCTTAAAGGACCACTTTTAGAGTATTGACTTCTCTGTGGCAGCTGACCTAGAAGAACTATTTCCTCCTCAAAACTCTCCCCTCCTTTGACTTCCTTGACAATTTTTCCTAGTTCTCTCCTTGTGTCCATGGCTGATTCTTGCCAGGCATGGTGACACACGTTCATAATCCTAGCACTCTGGAGGGGGCGGTAGGAGGAATGTGAATTCAAGGCCTTCTTGGGCTGCATTGCAAACCCTTTCTCAAACCAAACCAAAACAGACTATATTCGTGGTTGCTGCTTCTCTGTCCTCCTTCTACACGGTTTTCTCCTTTACTAATAGTGTTCCAGCCTCAGGGCTCTTCTTTCCTGGTGACTCACATTGCTTTTAGATAATCTCACTCCCTATAAATGGACACCAGCCCAGACTTCTTTCATGAGCTCAGGACTCAGGGAACAAATGATATATTTCATAGTCAGCAGAGCCAAATTGCATTCCTTCACTGTCCCCATACTACCAACATGTCCCTGTTTACTCAGATGCCCGAGCCATGATCCTGAAGGCCATTTCAGATCCCTTCCTCTCCTCCATCTGCACATTCAGTCAAACACCATGTCTTACCACGTCCATCTCCTAAATACATGTAAAGGTCATCATGTCCCCTGTGTTTTCATTAACTGTTGCCACAGACCCTAACGAGCATGCCTGTCTTTGCTCTCTTCCCCTCCAAACTACCCTCCACACCATGGTCAGTGGTTAGAAATATAGAGCTTTGGAACTAGATAGATCTGCATTTATGTCTCATCTCTGCCCTTCATTGTGGCTTTGGGCATGCCTTTTAATTTTCCAAGTCTTATTTTCTTCAACTGTAAAATGGGGACACTAATCTTACCTCCTTGCAAAGTTGGTGCCAGCATTCATTAAGATAACATATATGCAGCATGCAGTATGGCGCTAGGCACACAGCAAATGCTCAATAAATGATAGTGCAATGTTAAAAAATGGGATTTATATGAGAATATGGATGGATGTCTGTAGTAGCTCACCTTTGCTGAAGACAGCTCTGTTCTCATGGACCTCATCAGCTGTGGCAGGGCGATGCTGGGCCTAAATAGGAAAGGTTGCATGTGTGACAATTAGGGGAAAGCATGCATATTACAGAAGCCATGTACACTGTTTGAGAGTTCTGAGTGCAGCAAGGGCTGGAGAAGCTGACAGGTGTTCCCCAGGAGCTGGCTGTACTGGGCCAGCTGGAGCCAGCACATCTGGAGCCACACAGCAGAGGGCAGCAGAGGTTGATGTGATTGTAGGTCTCTGGGTTGGAGTAGGGTGTGGGATGAGAAACCTAAAGGAAGAATTTGGGGAGTCTTAATCCCAGATTGGAGTTTGGCTAGAACTGTCCAGGGATAGCAGTCTTTGGGATCACTTTCCTTTAGGGTCTGGGATGATGCTGAATAAGGAAGCAGAGCATCTGAAGAATAGAGGAGGGGACTGGACTTCAACGATGCAAGCTGAGTGAACTGGGATGTTTACAAACTATGGTAATTAAAATGCATCAATCCTATTCCCTTGTCTATTTGTGTTTTCGTTTTCTGGAAGTCTGAGTGGACCTTCTAAGGGTAGGGTTAGCAAAGGGGAAGCTCAAATGGTAGACATACTTTTATGTGAGGTAGATGAACAACATATAGTACAGGTGGGGACTATGTTTATAAGGTATGGCTTACAGAAGACTCGGGAGGAAACCAGAGCTGAAGGAGAGGGAATGACTTGCCTAAGGATATATATTTAGAAATAAGTATAAACAGTAACTTGAATTGAGAAACGGATGTCACTAAACACATACCCTCACAGTAACCATGTGAGGCACAAGCAGATGCTGTATATTTTACAGATGAAGAATTCAAAACCCAAATGCTAAGCCATTTGCCAAGGTCACACAGTTACTTGGTGTTGCATCCAGGATATGAACCCCAGACAGCCTGATTCTTGGGCCTGAACTCTTAACCATCCCATTTTGTTCTTTGTCTACACAAAGTTTCCCACCTGAGAAAATTATATGCTATACTCTGACGGGCTATATAGGTATATAAAAAGAGGCTCGGGCATGGTGGCACATACCTTTAATCCCAGGAATCAGGTAGATCTCTGTGAGTTCAAGGCCAGCCTGATCTACATAGAGACTTCAACATAGTAAGACCCCATCTAAAAATTATTTTACAAATCAAATATTTACTGATAATAAATCACAAAGAAATT
>LZPO01027372.1:701317-711996 GCA_001675575.1 Neotoma lepida
GTGTGACACATATGATCTCACTGTGTAGCCCTTGATGGCCTGGAATTCCATACCTAGACCAGACTGGCCTCGAACTCAACAGAAATGTGCCTGATTCTGAGTTCTGGGATTAAAGGCACAAACCACCAGGCTGGGCTCAGTCCATATTTAATACGTGTAGGTGCATACAGGCACACATGTATGAGTATGTACACGTGCACTTGGGTCAAGACCAGAGGACAGCCTTGGATGTCATCCTTAGAAACACTGTCTGCTTCCTCTGAGGCAGGGCCTCTCATTGGTCTGGAGCTCAATAGTTAGGCTAGATTGGCTTGTCAGTGAACTCCAGGCATCCTTCTGACTTGGCCTACCCAGCTCTGGAATTACAAGCCTGTGCCATCAGACATTATTATGTGGGCTCTGAGCACCAAACCCACATCCTCATGCTTTTGAGGCAACTCCCTTACTGACTGGACCCTTTCCCCAGCCCCACATCATTCCATTTTTGACAAGTGGCCAGAATCATAAAGAGTGTGTCCCCAGATTTGTACGTTTACTATGGGGGCCATCCATCCCTCTATCCCAATTCTGTTTGGTTGGTGGCTGTGAAAGGCTACACAGAAAAAGTGGCATTTCAGATGTATTTTAAAGAATGGGTAAGAATTCCCTGCACAACGACTGTGCTGGTTCAAGAAGGGCAAACCTAACATGCAGAGGTGCAGTATTGCAAAAGGGATCCGTGCAACATTAGAGATTGCTCCTAAGTTCAGTGTGTCTGGAGCACAGGTCAAAGAATGGGTGTCTGAGCTGAGGGTGAAGGTCCTGGATGGGCTAGAGATGCCTCCTGGAAGTGATTCTATAGACAATTGAAAACCAGAAAATTAAGGTTTGCCAGAATGTCATACAAAAGACAAGTTGATTTTGTTTAGTGTGGGTTCTGGGAATCTGAGACAGAGGTTTTTATTGCTAGCAATTATTTGCTGCCTTATTGAGGTATAATTATATATTCAATAAGATATGGCCATTTGAATTGTACAGGTCAATGTTTTGTTTTGTTTTTTAGAAATGATCTCACTCCATAGAGCCCAGGTTGGCTTGGAGCTCACAGTACAGCTCAGGCTAGCCTCAAATTCACAGCAATCCTCCTGCCTTAGCTTGAGTGCTGGAATTATAGGCATGAGCTGCCACATCCACCTTTCTTGTGCAGATCTCTTTTTCCTCCTCCTCCCTTTTTTAATGCTGGCTATTAAACCCCAGGCCTCTTACATGCTAGGCAAGTGTTCTCCCCTGAGCTATCATCTCAGCCCTCAATAAATTTTGGTAAATGTGTGCATCCATGTACTATGGTTTAAATATGACTTACATCTGTATCCGTAAAGAGTCATGAATTGGGAGTTTGATACCCAGTGTGGATACATGATGGGGGGCTAAATAGGAGATGCTTGTATCAGTTGGAAACGTGGCCTTCAAAGGGATGAATGTAGATGTTCCTGGAAGTCTTGATGGTTCTCCAGAGAGAGTTGGATTGAAGCCTGAGCCTTGCACACCCAGCTCTCCCTGACTTTCTGTTGGACAGTGCAGCCACTTGCTCCCATTGGTGCTCTTGCTGTCACTATCCCTCAAGATGTTTATCTTAGTGTTTTTAATTGCTGTGATGAAGCACCACGACCAAAAGCAACTTAGGGAGGAAAGGGTTTATTTCACTCACAGTTCCATATAACAGTTTGTTATCAAAAGCAATAGTGGTAGGAACCAGGAGGCAGGAGCTGATGCAGAGGCCACGGAGGGGTGCTGCTTACTGGCTTGCTCCTCATGGCTTGCTCAGCCTGCATTTTTCTTTCTTTCTTTCTTTCTTTCTTTCTTTCTTTCTTTCTTTCTTTCTTTCTTTCTTTCTTTCTTTCTTTCTTCCTTCCTTCCTTCCTTCCTTCCTTCCTTCCTTCCTTCCTTCCTTCCTTTCTTTCTTTCTTTTTGAGACAGCATTTGTTTGTATAGCTTTGGCTGTCCTGGAACTAGCACTGTAGACCAGGCTGGCCTCAAACCCACAGTGATACGCTTGTCTCTGCCTCCCAAGTGCTGGAATTAAAGCTGTGCGCCACCACCGCCCGGCTCTCAGCCTGCTTTCTTATAGACCCCAAGATCACTGGTCCATGGATGGCACCACCTACAATGTGCTGGGCCCTCCCCTATCAATCACTAATTAAGAAAATGTCCAAGAACTGGATCTTATGGAGGCATTTTGTCAATTGAGGTTCCCTCCTTTTAGATAACTGTAGCCTGTGTACACATTTCTCCCTGTCACTCTTTGAGATTCTAAACCCTCTTCCACCCTGTGCTTGGGGCCCAGTAAATATCCCCAGGAACCTAAGGATTCTCATCCATAAGATCATTTATGGAACTTTAGGTTGGATATTCAATTCCAGGATGTCAGTGTGGCAAGGGGTTGCTTCACCAGCTAGAACAATATTTCTCTGACAGAATTACATGAAATTGGGTGGCCAGAATGGTATTGCCACACTAACTTTGGGTGATACAAATTGTGTGTCTAGACAAAGAACTACACAAAATGTATTTCCTATAGATCTGAGTACTGTAGAACTGTCCTAGTGTGCAAAACCACAACGTTCACACTATTATCATCATAGCAAAAAGTTTGCTTGAAGAGCTTTGCCGTCAATCTTAGCCCTGTTTCCCATCTCTGGCTACCATCATTCTGCTTTCTTTCACTATAGGTTAGTGCTACCTATTCTAGAATCTTAAATAGATGGGACCCAAACCGTATATAACTTTTATATCTGGTTTCTTTCAGTTAGCATAATGTTTTTGAGATTCTCCATGTAGTTTGTTCCTTATTATTGCTGAATGTGTTTTATATGCATATGCCATGTTATATGCTGCATTTTGATATAAATTATAATGCATACTGATATAACATTGTATTGGCATACCACCACATTTTGTTTATATATGCATCTAGACATTAAGATACTTGCTGGTACACCTAGGCTGTTTCTAGGTTGGGACATTTATAAAGTTATGATGGACATTTTTGTACAAGGTTGCTTGTGACCATTTGTTTTTGTTTTTCTTGGATAATTAATTCTGTTAAAGTCAGAGAGCATACTATGCATGATTTTTGTCCTTTTAGATTTTATTCAGATTTGTTTCATGACCCAGCATATGGTCTATTTTAGGGGCAGTTCCGTGTGTGTATTTTGCAGATGTCGGCTGTAGTGTTCTATTCATGTCAATTAGGGCAAGTTGATTGATGATGTTGTTCAGCTCTTCTATATTCTTACCAATTCTGTTTGCTTGTTTTATCAGTTATTGGGAGAGAGCTGTCAGACTTTCCAACTCTAATTGCAAGTTTGTTATCGCTTGTTTCAACTCTGTCCGAGCTGGCTTCATATATTTTGAAGCTTGTTGTTAGGTTCATACACATCAAAGCCACCAAGTTTATATAGCAAGTACCTTTACCTGCTGAGCCATCTATCTCACGAGCCTTATATGTCTGTTTTTTTCTCTTTTTTAAAAATTATTTGTTTTTATTTTATGTTCTTTGATACTTTGCCTACATGTATATCTGTGTAAAGGTGTCAGATCCCCTGTAACTGGAGTTAAGTTGTGAGCTGCCTTGTGGGTACTGGGAATTGAATGTGGGTCCTCTGAAAGAGCAGCCAGTACTCTTACCCACTGTGCCATATCTCCAGCCCTTTTATTTTGCTTGAGAGAGAGTTTCACTATGTAGCCCTGGCTGTCCTGGAACTCGCTCTGTAGACCAGGCAGGCCTCAAACTTAGAGATCTTCTTGCCTCTGTCTCCTGAGTGCTGGGAATAAAGGTATGTGCCACCATACCTGGCTTATACTTTGATTTCTTGTGGGGTTTTTTTTTTTTTTGAGACAAGGTTTCATGTAACCCAGGTTGGCTTTGAACTCTCAGTGCAACCAAGAATGGCTTTGAACTCTTTCCCTTACCTTTCAACAAGTGTTGTGACTGTAGTTGTATGCTGTGATGCCCACAGAGGCCAGAAAAGGGCATGACATCATCTGGAGCTAGAGTTACAGGTGGTTGTGAGCCATCTGAACTGAGTGTTGGGAGCCAAACTGGGGCCTTCTGGAAGAGGAGTATGTGTTTTAATTGCTGATCCATCTCTCCAGCCCCCAAACTTCAATTTATATTCTTATTTCCTCTAGTCACTGATTTTTCTTTGATATCTAATCCATTGTTATGCCTTCCTAGTGGAGTTTTATTTCAAATCACATATTTCATCTTTAAAAATTCCCTTTGGAACAAGGGCTTGGGAGCACATACTTATAATCCCAGCATTCAGGAAGATCTGGTAGAAAACATTATGAGCCTGAGGTTAGGCTGGGCTACCTAGTAAGACCTTGACACAAAAATTTATTTAGTTATTTTTATATTTCAAATCACTTTCTCACTGTAGCATTTTTTTAAATCCTTGAGCATTCTTAAAATAGCTGTTTTAGAAGCCCTTGCTTGTTAATTCTTTCTTCGTGGCCATTCTGGTTCTGTCTCTATTTTTAAATAATTTCATGGTTGGGGGTCACCACAACATGAGTAACTGTACTAAAGGGTCGCAGCATTAGGAAGGTTGAGAACCACTGCTCTAGATGTGGTAGTTACAGGTGATAGTGAGTGACTTTTGTGCTGGGAATCGAACTTGGATCCTCTGAAAGAATAGCAAACACTCTTAATCACTAAGCCATCTCTCCAGCCTACAGAGTTTTTGTTTGTTTGTTTGGTTGATTTGGGGTTTGGGTTTTTTGTTTTTATTTTTGTTTTGATTTTTTTTGAGACAGAGTTTCTCTGTGTAGTCCTGGCTGTCCTGGAACTCACTCTGTAGACCAGGCTAGCCTCGAACTCAGAGATCCACCTGCCTCTGCCTCCTGAGTGCTGGGATTAAAGGCATGTGCCACCATGCCCAGCTACACTTCAGCCTCTGATTCTGTCTCTATTGACTGACTTTTTACCTGGCTATGTTTTGTTTAGTAATTGTTGGATACTATATTGTAAATGTTTCATTGTTGAGTGTTTGCATTTGGGTCTTTAAGGAGTTGAACCTTTTTCTGGAAGGCAGTTATGAGAATCACAAACCTCTCAAAGTGGTGAAGTACATGTTTTTGATAGCTGAGAGTGTTCTGGGAATTTGGGGTTGCAGCTTCTTGGTAGTGCTTCTTCTAATTTCATGGGGTTGCATGTGTAGTTAAGTATTCAGCTATATAATCAAAAGGATCCCTATGCAGACATCCAGAACTCCTTTTCTGTATTGCTCTCTCTTTTCCAGAACACTTGCAATTTCCAGCCACCACAGTCTCTCATCTTTCTCATTAACTCAGGAAGACTATGACACTCTAGAGTGGACCTTCCTCAGGCAGAAACCAAAGACCACCATAGACTGTACCTCATTCATTCCCATTCTCTCAGCAAGGGTCACAGTCCTGTTCTTGCTGTTGTACAACATCCGAAAGCCAATGTTTCATGTGTGTATGTGTGCTTGGTTTTCTAGGATTTTCTAATGACAGGAGGAAGTTCTACTATAATTTACTCCAGCATGGTTGCATGAAGTCACAGTAGAGGGGAAGGACACAATCACATTTTATTTTAAGGGGAGACTAGTAGTTTCCTAGATGGATAAGAGGGAGTGCAAGAGGTAGAAAGACAAATTAGGGGGTTATTTAAATATCTGAGTGAGCTGATGCTAATTTTCATTAAGATAGTAATGTGGGGCTAGAGAGACGTGGATGCATTTGAGGTCTATCTAAATGGTGGTAGTGGCAAGACTTGTTGACACATTATATGTGTGTGGTGTGTGAAATAAAGGGCAGAGTTCACGAAGACCTTCATTTTTCTAGTTTAAACATCTAGGAGAGTGGAGGGGCATTCACTAAGGTAGGGAAGAATGGAGTAGAGGATATTTGTTTGCCTTTTCTTGGAGAGGTATGCTATTTGGTGCACAGGTAAACTAAAAATGATGGGGTCCCTTGTGGACATGTAGCATCTGATACACCCATGAACCATCCCGCTGGATAAGGCTGTCAGATATATAGGTCTGGGGCTCAGAGGAAAGCTGGGGGCTGAAGAAGCTCATGTGGGATTTGTAGTCTATAAATAGGATTTGAGGTTTGATGGGCCAGAGAAAGGGTGCCGAGATAAAAGGGCAGCTCAGGAACAGTGAATGTCCTATTTACCAGCAATTTGTGATGAGGGAGAAAAGGAGCCTTGCTGGTCTGTGTCTTTGGAGAACAAGCCACAGAAGGCATAGGGCCCAGGAATGGCAGAGGACAAGGCTAGTGGAGAAGCTGGCAGGCAAAACCAGGGCATGCTCTACTCACTTACTGCTCTCCTGAGCTTGTCTTGCACCTCCCTGCCTCACCTACAGGCATAACCACAGACACTATTAAATAGAAAAGGAAAAAATACAGAACAAAACAGAAGCACAATTGGAATAGAAATAGTTTCCAAATACCAAAGTAGAAGAAAACCTCAATTGCTTTTTTGGAAGCTAGAGCAGAAGTTGCCACCCTGTCTCCAGTGGTTGGCATTGTCAACTTGGCCTTGTGCCCTGCAGCTGGCCCTGAGGGCTGGCCACACTCCAACCAGCCCACGAAACTGTATCCCACCTCTGGCTTTGGGAACCATGCCAGGTCTTCCTCAAGCAGCCAAGCATGTGGCCAGGCCTATGGAGCAGAGTAAGAGGCCCCTGGAGCAACTAAGATAGTCAGGGAAAGACAGGAAGGGGATGACACCATGTAGCAGCGATAGTAAGGCCCAAAGTCCAGGCCTAGGAGTCCATTCTCAGTGTTCTCTCTCTGAAAATTCTTTAAACTCTCTCCTGCTTCTCAGTGGATTACCTATGATATCAACACCCACACCCTCAATGGCTTATTATTCTCCAAGTGAATCCTGCCTCTTCCCAGTGGGTAGGGAGTTCCCCTCAGGGCCAGGAACTCACTACAACTGCTGTATGCTTGACTTCTCTCCAATATGTTCACAGACATTTGTTTTATGGTCAACATTGCTATTAGTTCAGATACATGGCATGCTGACTTTTGGGTGTTCTGAAGAGCTCTCTTTAATTGTGAGCCCCTCTGGGACATGTGGAATAGATTGACTTCTCCCAAATTCAATTTATGTTCAAGTACTTCAGGACACAGCTCTTGGGTAAAGTGGGGCACACCGGGATTTCTTTTCAATGTCTAATTGAAATGAACAGTATATATATTTGGGATGACTTATAAGACTTGTGGAGTTCCTAGCTGGTAATAGTAGAAGGGGACAATAGTTAAAAGGTGTGCTGTTTAATCAAACTGTCAATTTGATTGGATTTAGAATTACCATACATCTGGGTGTGTCTATAAAGGTATTTCCAGAACAGTTTGACTGAAGAGAGAAGATTCACCCTGAGTGTAGGTAGTACCATCCCATAGGCTGGGTTCTACACTGAAAAAAAAATAGAAGAAATCTATTTAAATTTAAAATGAAGAAAATAAACATTGGCTCACAATTTCATAACTTTCAGCCTGGGCTTGCTTGGCCCTATTCCCATGGACCTGTGTTGAGGCACTACATCATGGCAGAGAGCACAATGGGGCAGAGTTGTTCATCTCTTGATGATTGCAAAGAGAAAGACCTGGAACAAGACACAGACCCTAAGTACATGCCCCCAGTGACTACTTCCTCCAAACTAGGCTCCACCTCTGAAAGTTTCTGTCAACTCTCAATGATGTCGTGAGATTAAGAATCCATTGAAAATCAATCCATTGACTGGGTCAGAACCCTGGGTATCCAATCACCTCTCACTGATTAGATCAACCAGCTGAGGACCAGACCTCTAGCACATGAGGCTTTAAGGGATGTTTCCAATTCAAACCACAACAGAGAGTCTTTAGATTGTGGCACTGAACTCACACTTGAGAAAGGAGAAGGTCAAGGGAAAAAGAGACTTGGGTAGAAAATGTTCAAAAACCCAATGAAGTTCTGAGAAATTCTTGGTCAGGTTAATGGGAGATTCCAGAACAAAGTTGGTCTGTTGGAGTCCCATGTTGAGTAGGAACAGGCTAGATCTAGTATCCCTGCCAGACTTCTGAGTATGCCAGGAACAGCCTAGAGGAAGCATAGTCTTGGTGTGAACACCACCAAAGATTAAAAGAGTAGCAGCTGGGGCTGTCAGTAACTCTGCTCCCAGTAGAAAGTTCTCTGGAAGGGAGATCTGAGCAGTGTGTATCTCTGTGCCCTTCCCATCATCCCTACCATCCCTATAGATTCCTGGGAGATTTACCTTGCTAACTTGGTCTTTTGTTTTTTCTTCAAGTCAGACATTTCTCCCATGCTAGACCAACTCTGGGGCAGATGATGTTCCCAGGCCTGCCTCCTTAGGCTCCATAGCCTGGCCCTGGCTCCTAGTGACCTGCTTTGCTGGAATCTCCCCTTGGAGTAGATAGAGTATGCAGGCAGCCAGGAAGGGGATATGGGTTTGGATTCCAACACTGGTCAGTTGTTTAGCACAGGTGACAGACATGTTAACAGACCTCAAAGGAAGGGTGCTGCCACTGCTCTTCCTGGTCAGCCCTTCTGCTCTGAGCCTGACCTGGAAACTCCCTCCTTTCCCTTCCCTTCCAGGAAACTCAGTATGTTCCCTGTAGCTGTGTGTGTGATGAATGGCTCTCTGTGAGTGCTCATCCAACCTGTCCTGCCTCGGGTAGGAAAGTAGTTGGTAGGTGACAAGGCACAGTGGAACTTCCTCCAGGTGGGATCCTTAGATGAAACATTTCCTCTGGAAAGATGGTCACAATACAATTGAGGACCCTGGGCAGAACCTAGCCTAAAGTGTCAAAGGAAGTAGGTGCCTGAGTCTTGATGGTTGAAGTCCTATTGCTTCCCTTTGACCTCCACTAAAATGACAGAATCATGAGGTATGGAGCCAGGAACATTCTCTTCCTTCCTCCTTCCTTCCTTCCTTCCTTCCTTCCTTCCTTCCTTCCTTCCTTCCTTCCTTCCTTCCTTCCTTCTTCCTTTCATTTTTTTTGAAGAAGATTCTTTCTATGTAGTCCCATCTGGTCTTTAACTCACTATTAACTCAGGCTGGCCCTTGAACTTGCAGCAATCCTCCTGGCTCAGTCTCTCCAGTGCCAGGATTAGAGGTGTGCACAGCCACAGCTCTTGTGACTTAGTTTTTTTCATTGTAATGTCCTAGTTCAGAGCCTGGCAGATAGTATGTGCTCAGTAAATATTTGTTAGATTAATGAAAGAATAAGTGTCCATTGGATGCAAAAGCCCTGTTCAGACACAAGCAGGCTCTGCTGATGAGAGCTTCTAGCTTGATAGAGCAGCACAGCTCCTTAGGCAACCGATACAGAGCTACACTGACTCTGCAAGGAAGCTAGACACATAAGGACCCATTAAAGGAAATCTGTGAACAAGAACATAGCTGGCTGCAGCCGGTTGGAAAAGGCCTTGGTGTTGTAGAGGACATAGGAATGATGGAGGTGACAAGAGCTGCCTGAATGTTTCCTTTCTAAATTCTCTATTTATAGGGAACACATGTTCTGAACCCAAATTCCGGACGCAAGGGACTAAATGTGAGAAAGTGGGGCTGGCCTGAAAAAGCTGACAGGATATTTCCTGGTCTCAGGCTGGAACTGCTCACCATGAGCAACATCCAGATGGAGGCAAGTCTTTCTTCTGGTGTTGGAGCCAAGTTCTGAGGCAGTGGTCACCTTTTCTTGCTGGATGGAGGTTGGTACAACCCATGTGCTCCAAGGAAGGAGAAGGCTTCCTGCTCCTTGATTTGTTGGACCTGAGAGAGAGAACACCTGATTGCAGCCCAGCTCAACATGGCCACTTCCCATAGGCATATCCACACTTTGGTATCTGCTCCTTTCAGTAAAACAATCACTTCTCTGCCTTTGGGCTAAGGTCAAGTGCAACCAGAGAGAATGTATTATACTTTACACGAATTACCTTTGGATCCTAGCTGCTCACCACCAGATGAAGATAGCAAGTGCCCAGAGGACAAACTCCAAGAGCTTGCCTTCTCTGGGGGGAGATGATTCTGTGCAACTTCAAGTTCAGTGAGGGCTCAAAATGGAGAGGGAAAGAACCAATGAATCAGTATGGCTTCCATGAGATGTTGTGAAGTTCTAGAGATGAACTTAGCCGGCATCCTTCACATCTCATCTAAGCAAACCAATTAGGTTGAAGGCTCAGGCTACAGGTTAGGGTTCAGATTCACCAGGGTTCAAGCTTTGGCTACAGCAAGACTGAAGGACAGTAGTTCACATCCAGATGGATTTCACAGTATTGGTCTTCACTGGGCTGTAGCCACCTAAATTAACCAGACTAGAGATCTACCTAGGATGTTCAAATTGGTACACAAAGACTTGTTTTACATGACTTTGAGGAAAAACTCAGAATTAAGAACTTTCATTCTAGCTAAAGGTATGGCAGTTCGAATTCATTCAGGCATGATGGATGTAGTAACAAACTTAACTTGAGCTAGCCATAAAGTAGCAGTTCTTTTAGAGGCTGAGACTTGGCTGAGGGCAGAGTTTGGTGGGTCATGTCTTTTCTAGTAGAGGAGAGAACATGCTATCTCAATGGAAGGTGAGATCTGATGGAAAGGGATGTGGAAACCTAGACACAAGATGAGGGCTCCAGCAGTGGACTCAATGCCCTCTCCCCC
>LZPO01027372.1:723492-735999 GCA_001675575.1 Neotoma lepida
ACAACCTAACACTCAGGAGGCAGAGGCAAGCAGATCTCTCTGAGTTTGAAGCCAGAATAGTCTAAATAGTGAATTCTAGGCCAGCCAGGTCTATACAATAAGCCTCTGTTTGAAAAGAAATGAACAAATAGGTGAGTTGGTAGATATGTTTATTGGTTTGACTTAATCATTGCATAATATGCATATGCATATATTTCAAACCATATATATTTTATTCCATAAATATATGCAATAATTACTTGTCAATTAAACATAAATCAGAGACTGGGTTTGTATCTTAGTGGGCATTATGAGACTCTGAATTAGATCCCCGGTACCACATCAAGAAAAGTATCTGGGATAGCTTTCTATAGCCACACCTTGACTCATAATACATTAAAAATGTCCATAGCATATTATAATTTGTCAGTCCTGTAATTTATTTAACCAGACCAATCCTATTCTGGGTTGTCTAGGTTTCCTTCCTTTATCCTTATCATACATTTCTGTGAGGACTCTGTGTACACGTACACTTTAGATTTCTCTAATATTAGCCAAACTGTGCTTTCTACAGCATGACAAAGAGACATGAAGTTTCAATGACCAGACAGACAAGTGGCACAAACTGTGCCATGCAGTAGGACCCTATGTGAACATCATCGGGACACCTTCATGATGGAGTCTGGCATCGATGGACTTGTAGGCTTTGGCAGTTTGGGACTCAGGGTTGCCAGGCTCAGTTCAGGTGACTATACATGCCCAGACTAGTCTCTTTCGGTCTCCACTCTGCCTCAGTCAGGTCTAAAGGTGGAGAGACCTAAGAGAGCTTCTTATATTTTGAGGAAAATGTATTGTTTGCACAATGGTTGTTTTGACTTAATGCTTCCTAGCTTTGGAAAAGCTACTGCCATCCTGGCACAACCAGTGGTAGAGGTGCTGGTCAGCGCATTTTGTTCAAAGAAAACCAAGGCCAGAGAGGAGAACTCATTTACCCAAGGCCACACAGCTAATCAGATGTCTCATAAAACACATATGAAGTGGAGGCAGAGGGCTGTTGTAGCAGGGCCGTGTGAAGCTTTAGCTCCTGCCTGGGATGAGTCCCTCAGCAACTGGGAAATGGTCATATGGTCAAGCCCTGTCTACTTGAGTCCTGCTATATGTGTATGGGGAATTGACCATTGACCAATCCCAGTTCCGTAATCATCTACCCACAGACCCACCCACTACCCCGGAAGCTGTGTGCCAAAAAAGAAGGAAGTGGTGGTGGAGAAAAGAAGCAAATGTAGAAATTATAAACATTTTAAAACAATTTTCTCAAGCTGGTCCACATTCCAGCATAGAGGGTGAGGGGCATACAGGCCCCCACTTCCATCTAAAGAGCTATTGACAGTTGGTAGTTGCTGGGAGAGGGAGAGTCAGTTTTCTTTAAAGGTGTGGTCCTTGATAAGTCAGCCATGTGCCAGTGAATTGCTACACCGATTTGGATATGAGCAGCACAAATTGGACTTGCTGGATTATACAAAAAAGGAGGACATGAATTGGGAGGCGATCAGAGGATAGAAGTAGGGATGGGGTGGGGGGATTTGGGAGGGGTTGGGGGAGAAGGGAGGGGCAGTGAATATGATCAAAATGCATTGTATACACGTACAAAATTCTCAAAGAATTGACAAAAGTATTTTATAAGACACAAACCACTTTCTGATCTCAGAAAGATTTTTCTATTTCTCTTTTTATCCACTCATCAATAGGAAGAGCAAGCTCTGGGTGCTGTGCTGAAGGGACAGGGAAACGGAGGCCCACTGAAAGGTGAAGGGGTTTGCCTCAGGTTATACATCAAATTACAGAAAGAGCTGGTATAGGGCCCCTGGTTTCCTACTTCTTAGCCAAAGACTGCTACCAATCCACTTTATTGCCTCTTCTCCCCTGACTGCCAAGGCCTTGTGCTGATGGGCCCACCTAAGAGACAGCATACTCTAAGTACAGCTCCTGCCCTTTATGGCTGGATATCACCTCACCCTGAGGCTCTGTGACCCTGGAAGAATGAGGAAGACATTCCAGCTAAGGAAATCCAGTGCTTCACCTGGTCAGATGGAAGGACCCAGCAATGGAAACCTACCCATTGGTCAAGCTGGCTCCTATCAAGCAAGTATGGAGAAATTCTCTGGGCTGTTAAATATGTATGTGTCTATATGCTTTGAGTGAAACAAAATTGTTGCTTGAGGTGCTTACAAGAATTGTTAGGGAAACTTTTAGATGTGGGACTTCACCTGGGGCCTGAAGGCACCAGAGAAAAGAGAAGGGCACTGATGGAAATGCCCTCAATGACAGCAGATCTTGTTTAAAGGATCCCGTGAATAACATTGGGTATAAGATTGGTGTGGCAAGAAGTATTTTTCCCACATGGCTCAGATGCATGGCGTTGACACACCCCCATTGGAATATGGGTCTGTGTTCTTTTTCTCAGAAGCTAGGTGGGATTTTGACTAGATAGAAATGAAGTTAGGTGACTTCTGAGGTGAGATCATAAAATGTTTCTTCCTTTGTTTGATTGTTCCTGTGACCTTGTGGCACTCATTAGTTGGACAGCCACCATGCTGTGAGGGAACCCAAAGGAACTCACACAGTAGGATCTCGTGAGTCTTAGAGAGCCTACAAGAAGCAGAAGATGCCTGACTTGCCCCTCACTGCTCCTGTCATCTTCCTCATGCAGTGTTTCAGCTCTACTCTCTCATGGCACTTAACCCACTTAATGGCAGGGGCAGGGGACACCAAACTCAACTGCCAAGCTAAGCACTTCCCAATTTCTCATTGGCAGGAGCCACAAGAAATACAAACATGATCGCTGATAGTGTGTGTGTGTGTGTGTGTGTGTGTGTGTGTGTGTGTGTGTGTGTGTAGATCAGAGGACAACATGGGGAGCTAGTTCTCTCTACTCTGTGGGCCTGGTGATCAAACTCAGGTTGTTAGGCTTGGCAGCCTCCTAAGCCATCTCTCTAGCCTCTGTATCNCAGTAACTGCAGGGATGCTCTTATGGCTGTCTTTGCAGTGCTTCCTTTCTGTGGATGCTAGGGATCTGAATTGGAGCCAGCACTTTACCCAGCTCCCCAACTCCCCAGCCTTGAATACTTACGTCTGAAGCCACCGAGGTTTGAGATGCCTGAAAGAGACAAGTGAGTAAGCAGAGTAATAGTGTGGAAAGAACACTTTGGGCCCAGTTAAAATGTTTTAGTGGAAACTTTATCGGGAGTTTTTAATATGTTACTGAGTCTTCCAAACTCCTTTTCTAACTAACCCGGAAGGAATGGAGATATTCCAAAGAGACACTTGTGGCTCTCCTATCCGCTATCACACGATTGAGACAGTGAATGGACCCTAAGAAATTGGGGTTTTCTCAGGAATCTCATGCTGGGAGAAGGAAACAGCTGGGGCCTGGTGTCAGCCACATTGGGAACCTGTCTCAGGGAAAGAGATTTCACACAGTTCTGACAACTTCTCAAATAATCTTGCAGGGGAAACTGGTACAAAGACAAGAGCAATGATGGGCGTGACCACACCTTGACCAGGACTGCTTAGCTATGCATGCCTCTTGCCCCTCTGTTCAAATGTAAACCTCGTGTCAGGACCCTAAAGATGAACTTGAAGGGTCAACGGACTTCTTTGTTCCTCTTCACAATGAATAAATCTCCTTTGAGAAAGAGAGAGACAGAGGAAGAGTGGGGGAGAGGGAGAGAGAGCACTAATTTAGAAGTCAGGGGAGGCCTGTTCTTGGGCTATCCCTGTCAACAATTTGCTGTGTGAACTTGAGCAAGATCTTTCCTCCTGGCCTCAGTTTCATTATTTGTAAAAACAAGAGGTTAGAAAGCCCTTTCTGCTATTAAAAATTGCCTTTCTAGTGAAAAGCCTTGGAGGAGTCTGAACTTTGCCCTTATGCAACAGGAACTGTTGAGTAAAAGATAACCTCCTGAGAGAAGGCTTCAGAGATAAGGCCTTGTAGGGGAAGATAGGGTTAGGAAAGCTTTCCTTTTTCTCAGGTGAGTGGAAGGTGATGCACAGGAGGGATAAGGATGGGAGGTTGGGTCGGTCAGAGGCCAGAGTCAGTCAGCACAGCAAGGGTGCCAGAGAGGCTTGTCCTGTTTGAAGAGAAGACTCCTCTAGTTCTTTCCATTCGCAGACCCATCCACTTCTCGGTCAGAAGGGCCATCTACTTAAACAGCTTCCGTATTCTTTCTTTCCAGTGAAATATGTGTTGGGCTTTCTTACCTCTGGAATGATCCTAAGGCTACCAACTTGCTCTGATTTTGCTGGGATTCGACTTTAGTCTTAAACCCATTGCTCAGACAGTAAGGCTGTCATCACTACACACCCAGGGGAAGACACAGGTCAAACACTTTTAGTGTCCTCTTTTGGTCCTCTTATGGGCCCGCTTATAGCGCCTGACCCCAGTCTCTGTTCTAGTCTTTCACTGTGGAGACTTTGCTTACAAGACACCATCACTATACTGGAACCTGCAGGCCACCATTCCTGGAAGAGAGAGGTAGCCCCAGCTGTTGGCTTGAGACAGTCTCTGAGGAAAACAATGGGTAGGCTGGTGCCAGTTGGGACAGAGTAGGTTTGCGTTTTAGTAACAAAGGGAGCATTTGAATGGAAGAGCTGCCTGGGATTCTCAGTTGCTTATTTCTCTCTGCTTCTAGCATGCTTCAGGCAGCTCAGTGGGGATCTGGAGTCCCTTGCCCCATGACCTGTGGCTAACAGCCCCCTTCCAGTGCTGTGGAAAGGAGGCTGAGTCTCTGCAACCTTCAGCTGGGTGTGTTGGCCTTTTCCCCACCAGTCCTGGCAGAGGCTCACAGACTATTCAGAGAGCTGTAAAAACTGGGAGGCCACAGGCAGGGAGGAGTAGGAGGGAGAGAAGGGTTGTTTGAAAAGGCCTCTGCTGCTGCGTAAGGCTCAAAACTGGTTTTCCTCTGGAGGGAGGTCAAAGACACAGCTGAAGCTGTTTCCAGTCATCTCCCTCCTACATCCCCTTGATAACAGCTCCTAACATGTATCAGCCATTACTACGAACCTGACACCACTCTCTGTCTTTTTAAAACGAATTTTGTAATTTAATCCTTCACAACAGCACTACGGTATGAGACTATTATTATCTCTATTTTAGAGATTAAATAATAATAATTTAACTCTCCCTGAAGCACATAGGGGTTAAGTAAGCTGGGAAGAGGCGGAGCCAGGATTAAATATGCAGAGAATTTGGCTCAGTGGGGCTGTCTCTACTAACCACTAGACCTTATGGTTTGGTCATGAATTGTTCCCCCCCCCAGAAGGCTCATGTATCCTGTTGAAAGCTTATTCTGTAGTTAATGGTACTATTTGGAGGAGGTTCTAGAAACTTTGGGATGTAGGGCCTTGTGCTAGGTAGTTTTATGTCAACTTGACATACTCTAAAAGTCTTCTGAGAGGAGGGATCCTAGGTTGAGAAAATGCCTCCATAATATCGTAATGTAGGGCACTTTTTAAAAATTAATGATTGATGGGGGAGGGCCCAGCCTATTGTGGGTGGTGCCATCCTTGGGCTGCTGGTCTTGGGTTCTATAAGAAAGCAAGCTGAGGGCTGGAAAGATGGCTCAGAGGTTAAGAGCACTGACTGTTCTTCCAGAGGTCCTGAGTTCAATTCCCAGCACCCACATGGTGGCTCACAACCATCTGTAATGAGATCTGGCACCCTCTTCTGTATACATAATAAATAAACCTTAAAAAAAATGTGTTAAAAAAAAAGAAAGAAAGAAAGCTGAGCAAGCCAGGAGGAGCAAGCCAGTAATCAGCATTCCCCCATGGCCTCTGCATCAGTTCCTGCCTCCAGGTTCTTGCCTCCGGGTTCCTGCCTTGCTTGAGTTCCTGCCCCCATTGCTTTTGATAACAAACTGTTCAATGGAACTGTGAGTGAAACAAACCCTGTCCTCCCTAAGTTGCTTTTGCTCATGGTGTTTCATCACAGCAATAGTCACCCTAAGACAGGCCTGATTGAAGGAAGTGAATGCAGTCTGGTGATGCAGTCTTGTTGGCTGTGTCTCCCTATGTCTCTGGGATATAGGGCCTTGTGCTGGCTAGTTTTCTGTCAACTTGACACACTCTAAAGTCATCTGAGAGGAGGGAACCTCAACTGAGAAAATGCCTCCATAATATCCTGATGTAGGGCATTTTCTTAATCAGTAATTGATGTGGGCGGACCCAACCCACTGTGAATGGTGTTACCCTTGGGCTGGCAGAATGGAACTCCCCTTCCCCTCCTCTTCCCTCCACTTCCCTTCTCTCCCTTCTTCCTCTCATTCTTTCCCTCCACCTACTCTCCCTCCTCCCCTTCCCCATCTTCTCTTTTTCTCCTTCCTGGCTACCATGAAGTGATGAGCCTCCTACCATGATGGTCTACCTGAGTGCATGAACCAAGTAACGATGGACTGAAATCTCTGAAACTGTGAGCGATGGAAATGTCTCCTCCTTTAGTCTGTTTATGCTAAATAGTTGCTCACAGTGATGGAAAGCTGACACACCAAGATGTTGTTGCCTCTCACATGGAGCTGGACTACATTGTCCCACACACTCTGTGTCTGTTCTCTCAACTGTCTTTCTGAGGTTTGCTTTCTTGAAGCCTATCTCATGCTTTGAATATTTTAACAGCTACCTGTTTACTGAGTGTTTATACTATGGACCAGATATTGTAATATGTACATTACACAGTCACTAGCTGACTCTGTTGTATAGGTATTGCCACTACCTCTACCTTACAGGTAAGGAAACTTAGGCTGTAGATTGTTTAATGGTTATGATTTGTTCAAGGTATTAAGTATAACAGAGCCATGATTTAAAATTGAATTAAGGTCTGTGTTCTGATGGGGAATATACTCATTCAACCAGTCAATCACCATTTTGTGTATGTGCGCTGGGCTTAAACAAAGGGCTATATTATAGTTTGTAACCAAAATTTTATGAGTCATGTACTATATGCCAGACATTATACTTTACAGAAGTAGGTATACACTGACAATATTTTCAACTCTAAAGCTGGCCATAGTGGCTCATAACTATAATCTCAATGCTCAGGATATTGGGGCAGGCAGATTGAGTTCAAAGCCAGTCTGCAGTACATAGTGAGTTGTAGGCCAGCCACAGTGTAAAACTGTTTCAAAACAACAACAACAATAACATCAAAACACCACGAAACAAAAATAACCCCAAAATCAAACCAAACGAAACCAAACAAAAACATTCTGCATCTCTAGATTGGCATCCCTCTTAAATTGTGGTTATCCACTCATTTGACATTACCCTGTGAATGTTTAGTAAGTCTCAAACTAACATGCACAGAACAACATGACAGTTCCACTAAGTTCACTTCCTAGTGCCTTTCTTGGTTGTATAAACGACTTCACCATCTGTGGTCTGCTTATAGCCTTCCCAAATTTTGTTTGTCGAAACTTAATTCCTTTAAGGAAGTAACTAAGTCATGAGGGTCTGTCCTCATGATCAGGACTAGTGCCCTTATAAGAAGCCTGAGGGAGTTTGTTTGGCCCCTTTGCCACATAGATGCCATGAGAAGGCACCGTTTGGGAAGCAGGAAGTGAGCCCCCCAACACGTTGATTGCGAACCTCTCATCTTCTAGGCTTCTAGACTGCAATAAACTCATTTCTATTGTTTATAAATTGCTTGGTCTCTGTTATTTGTTGTGTAGCCCAGATGAATGAAGACATCATCCATGCAGTTGCTCAAGCCACTATTTAGAGGCTGTCTTGCATTCTTTTCTGTCCCTCTCACCTACTTCTAATCTATCAGCCTGTCTAGCTGCCTTTTCTAGAAACATAGCCTACAACTTTTCATTTTTTTCTCCACTCTCCCCCCCTCCACCAATCTTTTGTCCACAAGTAAATCATCTAGCAGATAATTTCTTGCCCCAGCTTAAAACACTCCAATATGTTGTCTCAGGTTCATGAACTACCAGGTCCTCTTGATTTTGGTCCATGTCTCTACCCAGATCTCTGGCCACTTTCCCATTCCTACCTACATATTTCCCATAGCTTTCTTTTCTTTTCTTTTTTTTTTTTAGATTTATTTATTACATATACAGAAGAGGGCGCTAGATCTCATTACAGATGGTTGTGAGCTACTATGTGGTTGCTGGGAATTGAACTCAGGACCTCTGGAAGAACAGTCAGTGCTCTTAACCTCTGAGCCACCTCTCCAGCCCCTCCCATAGCTTTCTGTTCCCTTAATAGACAATGCTGTGTCCACCCTTGAGCTTTTGGGCACAGCCTTCTCTCTATCTGGAATGTTCTTTTCCTGGGATGACTCCTCATTATATCACCTCCTCAGGTAAACCTTCCCTATTCAGCTTATATAACATGTCACTCAGTTTCCTCAGCTGGACTTTATATCACACCCCAGAGATACTTGCACATTCCTGTTTATTGCTGTACTACTCACAACAGCAAGTACATGGCCACAGCCTAAATGTCTGTCAATGGATGAATAATATGAAAATGTGTCATATGGGCAAAATGGCATTTTAGTCAATCGTAAATAAGAATGACATTATGAAATTTGCAAGAAAGTAGATGGATCTGGAAAATATTAGGCTGAGTTGACCCAGGCTCAGGAAGACAAATAGCATATGTTCCCTTGTACGTAGATCCTAGCTTGTTAATGTTTATATATGTGGGTGTGAGTGTGGATGTAGACTATGAAACTAAAAAGGGGGCCATGGGAGAGGAAAGTGGGGTGATAATGATGGGGAGAGGGCGATGGAGCAGAAAAGAAGCTCCTGGGGATGAAGGGTACCAGGGGCAGCGGGCAGATGGGGACAAGAGGTGGGAGGAAAAGCAACAAGAGCAAACTTGGCTTGCAAATGCCATAATTACACATAATGTTTTGTATGCCAGTTAAAAATCAAGGAAGTTTAATTTAAAAAAACGGAATATTTATTTCGTTCATTATTTTCATACCCATCTATCTGTTTCGTGTGACTTTGCCTAGGGAGACATAAACAAATGTTTTCTTACTGCCAGAAAGGGTACTGGAGACAGATTCTACCCAAGTCAGACCAAAAAAAAAAAAAAAAAAAAAACCAATTTCACCAAGTGTAGTTTAGTGAACCAGTAATCTTTTAGGGGTTACTTATATGAGTAAGGTTGAGGGATTATTTACCAGTGTATGGTTCAAAGGCTGTCTCTTATACACATCTAGATGTGTATAAGAGACAGAGCTTATGCAACTCACAGGCAGCTGTACCATCAAAAAGCTTACCCCAAACATGGGTGACTCACAAAACCTGCATCCCTAGGGCTCCCTGGACAACTTGCAGGGAGGCAGCTCAGCCTGTCAGAGAGTATCTACTAAATTGTTGTTACTGGTTATGTAACCTTGTGAATCTTGTTTTGGGGACTTCCTGAGCCTTGTGTGTTGTTTGCTTACTGAACCTTGTAAGTTTTGTTTACTTCCTGAGTCTTAAATGTTAAATTACACTTATTTCTTTACCCTTTGTGTGTGTGTGTGTGTGTACAATCTTGCCCTGGTACATGTGTGGAAGTCAGAGGACCATTTGTGGGGGTCAGTTCTCTTCTTCCACCATGCGGGTCCTGGGCATTGAACTAAAGGTTATCAAGCTTGGTGGCAGGTACCAGCTGAGTTGTCTCTCTCAGGCCCTACTTCCTGAATCTCAAAAGGCCTCCCTCTAGGACGGAATGTTTCAGTCAGGAGATTGCTCTACACCATTTCCTCATCTACTAGAATAAAATCTCCAGAAGTGTAAAAAGCTGGCCTCCTAGCTGTCATTCTATTCTCAGCACATAACACAGTGTCTAGCACATGGTAGGGGCTCCATAAATAAAGAGATTATGGTCCACTGCAGAGGCTGGGGGACACTACTGGGGTCCTGGGCAGAAAGCAGACCCTCGGGAAACTGACAAATAAAATAGTTTGGAAGCAGCAGACTGGAGGAAAGACCATGTTGGCTCTTCTCTGGGGCTGGGCTGAGAGGAGGCAGATGATCTCCACAGAAGCTTCTGAGAAGTCAACCTCTGCTGCTTCCTAGCCGAGGGCTTTCACTTTTCTGAGCAGCAGTTCCTTGTTTGAAAATGATGGTAACTGTGCCCTCACTGATATTGGAGAAGTCTGTTCAATCACTCTAAAGCATCTATCTTGCTCTGTCTGAGATCCCTGCAGTAGCGTCCAAAGTCATGCACTGTTTGGCAGCCCTCTGCCCATCTCCCCTCTGCCCTCATCTCCCACCACTCTTCTCTTCACTCACTCTTTCGTGGCCCTGGTGGTTTCCTCAAGCACTTGTCGATCTCAGGCTCCTTGAATAGCTGCTCTCTCTGCTGATAATACTCTTCCCCCAAATGTCTGAAAAGGCTCATTGCCTAGCTCCCTTTAGAGCTACTCTCATTGTCCTGCCTTCTCAGTGGGACCTTTCCTGCTCAGTTCACACCATCTCTGGACATGCCCTGTCCTCTGTAAGCACTTATCAGACTACAGCAATACCATTTTCTCATTCTGAATAAACTCTGTGTTCTCACCAGAGTGTAAGCTTCATGGGAACGGGGCATTTACCTACCATATTTGTTGCTGTGCCCATAGCTCCTTGAATAGTATCTGGTATTAGCAGGTACTCAGTAGATCATGTGATCATTGGTCAATGAATGAGAAAATAAATGAGGTGTCAGCATGTAAAAAGTATTCAGTCAATGGGAGTTGTTATTATGGGTAGCAATCTCATTATCATCTTTTCTTCCCATGGCCAGGGTTCACATAGAGCATTGCATGCAGCAGATGCTCAGTGAGTCAGAAGAGCCTAACGTGAGGTAAAAAGGACACTTTCCTTAGGAGCTGTGGAAACTATAGGGGTCCTTAGAGTACAGAGGAGGGAAGGCAAGCCCTCAGTCTATTTCCATATATTGAATCTCCAAGCCTTATCCTTGTCCTGGAGGAGAGCTCTATTGAGGTGACTTGAACAAGAATGCTATGGTCTATGTGTCTATATCCCCCGTAATAGTTTTCAGTCACTATAATAGAATACTTGAGATAACTAAGTTACAAAGAAAAATATTTATTTTGGCTCATAATTTTGGAGGTTCCAGTCCCTGATCAATTTGTCATATTGCTTTTGGACATGTGGCAAGGCAACACATCATGGCGCAATTTTGCAGTAGAGCAAAGGTTCTCCTATCAAAAGCCAGAGAACAAATAGAGAAGAAAAACCCCAGATCCCATAATCTGCTTCAGGGACATGTTCCAATGATCCAGATGCTTGGCACTAGGAACCACTTCCTAACTAGTACTACCCTGCTGACCAAACCTTTACACATGGACCTTTGGGGCATGTTTAGCATTCACATTATAACACCACAAAAATTCACATTCTGAAATCCTAAATCTTAAGAGAATGTTATTCAGGGCTGGAGAGATGGCTCAGAGGTTAAGAGCACTGGTTGCTCTGCTGCTGTTCCAGAGGTCCTGAGTTCAATTCCCAGCACCTATATGGTGGCTCACAACCATCTATAACAGGATCTGATGCCTTCTTCTGGCGCACATGTGTACATGTGGATGGAGTACTCATACATAATAAATAAATAAGCGAGAATGGTATTTGGGGGTATGGACTTTGGAGGTCATTAGATTATAAGGGGAAAGCCCTTGAGATTAGTACCCTGATGAAAGAGACTCAACAGAGATCCTTCACCTCTTATACCATGTGATAACACAGCTCGAAGGTGCCATATATGAGGGAGAGAACCCCACTAGACAGAGTGTGGCCACCTTGATCTTTGTGTTTCCAGACTCCAGAAATGTGAGAAATAAATTTTGGCCATACATAAAGACCATATTTATGGCATCTTACTTTAGGAGCCCAAATAAAATAAGGCACAGGGCAATTTCTTTATTTTTATTTATTCATACGTGTGTGCCTGTGTAAGTTTATGTATACCACATGCATGCTGGTACCAATGGAGACCAGGGAGTATCAGATTCCCTGGAAAGGGAGTTATAGAAGGTTGTGAGCCACCTGATGTGGGTGCTAAGAACTGAACCTGGGTCCTCTATGCCCTCTCTCCAGCCCCTATTTCTGCTATCATCATCTAACTACATTTTCCACATTCTTTTCAACTATGAATATAAGCAACAAAGCATTATAGTATTGGAGGTTCTGTTGTTTGGCCCCAACAGAAATTGCACATATTTTTATATCACTTTAGACTGAAGCAGATTTCTTGTAGTAACAATATGTTCACCATTACATTGAAATTATGTTAGTTACAAGTTTGCTGATTGATCTTGTTACTTAATGTGCTAACAATGAGGCACAGATAAGGCTCATTTTAAAAATATGTTGACAGGTGCATTCAGTATGATTGGTTTCTGTTATAAATTTCTTTGTATTTTATTTAATCAATTAAAACCATTCTGTAGCTGGGCGTGGTGGCACAGGCCTTTAACTCCAGCATTTAGGAACAGAGTCAGGTGGATCTCTGAGTTCAAGGCTA
>LZPO01027372.1:736385-758173 GCA_001675575.1 Neotoma lepida
AACACAAAGAAAAGGCCAAGAATCCCCTGCTAGAGTATAGACATTTGGTTGCAATTCATTCCAGCTTTCCTAGGCAGGTAAGTTCTTCCAGATGGGTCCTAAACTAGCTAGCACAGATCCTTTTCAGTCAGTCCTGCATGCACAGTGTCTCACCAACAGGCTCATCTGATACCACTATGAATGTCTATGCATTAGTTTGCCCACTGGTGTTATATTAGGACTGGAAGTGGTTTCTCCAACTCTTTCCCAGACACCCCAGTATCAGCCAAACTCCAGCACACATTCTACCTCTTTCCCTTTGCCTTTCACTCTGGCTAGAATGTGGACTCAGCCCAAGCATCAAGCCTAGGATACTCAAGGATCATATCAGTTACTAATGGCAAATAACCAATGATATACCTCTTTTCAACAGCCCAGGCTAATATGTTCTCATTTCCCATGACCCAGTACTCTGGAACTCCATCTGAACAATTGTCCAAATAGTTGAACTAATCTGTAACTGCTTCTTTAAGGGACATGTTACCCCCTCCCTTGCTGCCAGAGATTTTAGAATAGAGGTGGGCAGTGATTTGTCCAGGTAAGAATGGTATGTAAGGGGCTAGAGAGATGGCTCAGCTGTTAAGAGCACTTGTTGCTCTTGTAGTTTGATTTCCAGCACCAACATGGCATCTCACAATTTCCTGTAACTACAGTTTTGGGAGACCCAATACATCTTTGACCTTGGTGAACACCAGGTATGCAGGCGATGTACACATACATGCATGGCAGGCAAAATATTCAGATACATAAAATAATCTAAATTCTTTTAAAATACTGGAATGTTTATCATTAAAACAAATACTAACTCTTCTACCTATGTTCCAATTCCTGTTACCCAGAAAACGAACTTTTGAGTTTTCATCTGAAGCATGGAAACCCACACTTTCTACACTTACTTTTAGAGCCCAGCCGTTACCTTTCTTGTTTAGGGGATGGCATGACAGCCACTACTAATCTTTGGTATTGAAATGACAGGTCATAGATTTTAAGCTGGGGAATGAAGAAGTGAGAAAAATAGAGGGATGATAAAGTAGAAAACACAGAAAGTTCTGTAGGCTGGACACGCCAATGAGGTTGGAGTTCTCATGGGAATAAACAGAATAAGTTGCAATCTGCAAGATGACGATATAACAGAGGGGGAGGCTTGAAATAGTGTTTTGTGTGTGGTATATTCATGTGCTTGTGTAGCTGTGTGCACATGTGTGTATGTGTGGAGGTCAGTTGGCGTTGGGTGTCTTCTTCCAGTAAGCCCCAGAAACCTGTTTGTCTCTGCCTGGCTTTTACATGAGTACTGGGGATCCAAACTCAGCTACCTATCTTTGTATGACAGGCACTTTGCTAATTGAGCCTTCCCCCTGGCTTCTTCAAAAGAATTTTTAAAGTGGCTCAGTTGAGAGCCATGTCAAGGCCCAAGATGTAGCTGAGGAGTAGAGCTAAGGGGAGGACTGAGAAGGAAGTCAAGGGACAGAGACATTAAGATGTTAGAAAGTATATTGGGTTACTTTTCTTGTTCCTGTGACAAAATACCTGATGGAAGCAGATTAAGGAGGGATGGGTTTATTTTGCCAGGGAATGTGGGCAGAAGTTTCTGTCTTGCACTCCACTCCCAAGTAACCACACAGAGGCTTAATATTAATTATAAATGCTTGGCCAATAGCTCAGGCTTGTCTAGCTAACTCTTACATTTTCAATTAACCCATTTTTTTTTAATCTACACTTTGCCACGTGTGTTGGTACCTTTTCTCAGTATGGCATGTCCATCTTGCTTCTCTCTGTGTCTGCTTGCTTCTCCTCTGACTCCATCCTTCTTCCTCCCAGCAGTCTCTGTTTGGCTCTCCCTCTAACCTTATCCTGTTCAGCTATTGGCCAGTCAGCTTTATTAAACCAATCACAGTGGCATATATTCACATAGTGTAAAGGAATATTCCACAAGGGAAGGCATGCCTGATACAGGAGTCTGAGACACCTGGTCACATTGCATCCATAGTCAGGGAGCAGATAAAGATGAATGCTAGGACTCAGCCATCTTTCTCCTTTTTCTTCAGTCCCGCGTCCTAGCCAAAGGAATGTTGTCACTCATATTCAGGGTGGGCCTTCTCTGTCATTCAAACTTTCCTAGATGCCCTCATAGATATACCCATAGGCATGTTTCTATGGTGATTCCAAATCCAGTCAAGTTGACAGTGAAGATTAAGCATCACAGAAGAGATATTCATATCAATGTTCATGTCATCCATGAGAATAAGGGTGGGGAAGTCTTCTGGAAGAGGAGGAAACCATGAGCTATTTTACCAAAGATCTTTCATGAATGAGATAAAAAAAAAGGAAGCAATGAAGTCAGGGGCAACAGTCTGGATGTTGGAAGAGCCAGATGTTAAATATTAGCATTCTTCAAGACCTATGTTAGTTTTCCCTTCGCATTCTATAGTCTTTATTCAGGTGATCTTTTCACTGTTTGGCTTTAAATACTTTCCTTAATCTTTTCCATCTCTATGGCATTGCCAGCCATTCAGTTACATAAACTATCCTAGGTGGGGTTCTTCTTTCTATTTTCATGTCGAATGCATTAGCAAGTCCTGTTGATTTCACCTTCTAAGTAGCTCTTGAATTCACCCACTTCTTTCCACCATCCTGGCTCACCTAGTCTAATGCACTACTGTCACCCATCCACTCAGCCCATGTCTAATCTGTTCAACCAGTCAAAATGATCTTTTTATATATTTTATAACAATAATAATTATTAGTGTGTGTATGTGTGTGTGTCCCACTGTACACATATGGAAGCTAGAGAATAATTTTCAGGAGACAGTTCTGTCTTTCCACCCTGGGTTCCAGGGATGGAACTTTGGTTATCAAGCTTGTGTGGCAAGTTTTGTTCCCTGCTAAGCCATCTTTCCATCCCCAAAATGATCTTTTAAAAATGCAAATTTGGTCCCATCACCTGTCTACTTGAACAAGTCATGGCTTTCCCATGTCTGTTTCATTCATGATATGAGCATTGTGCCCAGTACAATATAATAGTTTAATGAATACTTGATAATTGAATGAGTGGATGTGAGATGAAGTGTTTGAAACCAGGGTGATTAAATATATGATCCTTGTTCACAAACTGAGTTCCTATTCTTCGTCATAAACTGAACCCTACAGTTAGTGTTCAGAATCAGAATGAAATCAGAACGCCAGGCTATAACCTAAGGCCCTCCTCATAGCTGCTTATTTTTTACCAGGAGCTCTCAATCCTGGCTGCTCATTACAATTATTGATTTACATACTGCTCCCTGCCTGGTGCAGTGACACATGCCTATAATCCAGCAGTATGTCAGGAGGCTGAGCCCAGGCTCCACAGCAAGATGTGTCTCTCTCTCACGCACAAAAAGCCTCCATCCAACCCTGGCAGAATTAAGCCAGCATAGTATCTGGGATGGGGGCTGGTTTAACTAGGTTTTGAAGAATCAAGTGGTTTTTATGTGCAGCTTCAGTCCAGACCAGTGTTATTCCTGTTCCTCAAAGTGTACAGGCAGTAGCATCACCTGGGAGGTTATTAAAGTTTTTATTACTTTTAATTATGTGTATGTGAGAGAGGGGTGCATGTACGTGATTGCAGGCAGGTAAGGTGCTGGGTACTAGGAATGGAACTCAGGTCCCCTGCAAGAGCAGTACGTGCTCTTAACCACTGAGAGGTTATTAGAAATGCAGTCTTGGGCCTCAGCTCTTCTAAGTCAGAAGCCGAGTTTTAACAAGGAAATAGTTAGTGTGTGGAAATGCTGTCAGGGAGCCAAGCAAGAGGGCACCGAATTTAGTGGTGCTCTTCCTAGCTTCCAGGGAGGGGTGTAGCTGCTTGGGGCCGGGAGCAAATCTCCACTCCTCCCCAGGTCCTAAGTTAATGGCTTGCTCAGGCATTTGCCAGATTGCTGGATCTGCATCCCAGTGTGAATAAGGTCTTCACGTGGACAAAATCCCCATCCTGAGTAGCAAGAGCAAAGCAAGGCAGGCACCCTGTTCCACCAAGAAAGCTCGGCAGTATGTGCTAGCCCAGAGTTCTTTCTTATGATTGGAAACAATAGAATAAAGAACGAGCGGTCCTGTCACGTCCCTGCACCCAACTAACCACAGGCCTGGCTTGGTCATAATTGCCTGCACTGCAAGCACTGCTCACGCCTGGAACCAGCTCACAAAGCCACTGCTCCGTCAGCTCCACCCCCAAGGCTTATCTCTTTTTCGAAAAGAAAAGTAAAACAAGTGATCAGTGTGTCTCAGTTTTGTTACTTGTTTGATTTCTAAAATGTCACTCCCCCACTCCCTTCGCCGCTCTTTAAATATTTTTGTTGTTCAAGAGTCTTGATTCTTCGAGCTGAGCTGCATAGTTCCAGGGCTTTGAGGCAGCAAGCATGGGAACTCACGACCTGGCAGGGTCCGCAGTGCTGTCGCCACCACAGTGCCTACGCCTCCTCCAGTCCTCAGCCAGGGCAGCAACGCCCGGGCAAGGCTCCTGAAGCTGGGACAGGAGTGGCCATTGACTGGCAAAGGCGTGCGTGCGTGCGGGCACTTCACTGCCCCCCTCAGGGCGGGCGACAAGCGTCTCTGCAGACCAAACTAATCCTCTTTCTGGGTCTGGCTGGCACAGCCCTGCGCCACCGCCGGTCTGTCTAAGTACCGCGCCAGGAAATGTCTTCGGACTGGAAAGACCCTGCTGTCTGCTACGGAGTGTGGCAAACGTGTGAAACCAATTTGCACAAGCCTTGAGCGACAGAAAGCCTTGTGTTACTTTTGGAGAATGTTTCCCCAGAATGTCAGTTCTGGAGTTTTGTTGTTGTTGTTTGCTTTTTAAACAAAGTCACCTGTCAGCGGAACAACGCCCTGGGAGGCATGGAAGTGGAGAAAACATTTAAACACCACTGGAGCCATTTGGTTGTAGTGTCCAGAACCTAGCTTCTTCGGAGCCAGCTGTTTGCTGTGTAACTGAGAACCGAGTCCTCTGAGGACACTCAGGCCATTGGGTAAACACTCTCCTTGTCTCTCAGGCAGCTGGTTGTGTGAACAGTGGCAGTTGCCTTTGGCTGGGAGGCAAGAGCAGCCAGCTGTTGTTGCCTGGCCAATGAGCCAGCCTACCTCCTTTCAAAGCTTTAGGTTTGGTCCTTTTGTTGAAGGACACATACATTCTGAAGAAAGCAAAAGCCAATCTCTTAAAGGATGAAGAACACACACACACACACACACACACACACACACACATACATCTAATACACATCTAGATGTGTATAAGAGACAGCACACACACACACATCCTTGTGCAAGTAGGTACCTGTTTCCTCCTTGGCAGTAACTTGGGTATGATCTCCATTGACATGTTGGCTCCTTCAAGCCCTCACTTTCATTTTCTTTTTTCTTGTCTCCCCAGCTTTTCTCATTCTTGTCTTGCCACCAGATTTCTTATTTTTCCCTTCCTGTTTGTTCTACCCCTCCTGTTCTTGTGCTCTTTCCTCTTATTCCTTTAATAATGCACCAATCTTACGTTAATAAGTGTTAGCTTGGCTATGTAACACAATACCATAGACTGGGTGATTCAACATCATAAGTTACTGTTCTCATGGTTCTGGAGCCCAGGGAGTCCAAGCCCAAGATACCAGTACGGTCAGGTGATAGATAGTCAAGGAAAGAATCGGGATGGGTGGGGGAGAGGGATTAGCTTCCTGTTTCTACAAGGCCACACTTCTGTCTGATTAGGGTCTCATCCCTCATTTAATCTTAATTAGTTCCTGAGGGCCCCATCTCCAGACAGAAACACTTTGGAGGGATTAGAACCTCAGCATACAAGGGTGGGATTGAGTCCATACCAAGCTCCTGTAGGGATCATTGATCCCGAAAAGCCACAGCAGGGGTAAGACAATGGTATAAAGAAATGCAGCCAGTGTTCTTAAAGTGTGAACAGAAAACAGTAGCAATATAGAGGGTCAGAGATAAACAGGTGCCTAAAGATATCAAGATGGGTCCAGATGGCGGTGGCACACACCTTTAATCCTCAAACTTTCGAGGCAGAGGCAGGTGGATCTCTGAGTTTGAAGCCAGCCTGGTACAGAGTGAGTTTCAGGACAGCCAGGGCTGTTACACAGAGAAACCTTGTCTTGAAAAAACAAACTATCAAGATGGACTTGCTACAAGAGGTGCTATTTGACCTGGCCCTTTAGGGAAGAGAAATAATTTGACAGAAGAACAAAATTTCAGGCAAAGCAAATTTAACATGCACAAAGGGATAGAGTTGTAGCATCTTTTCACTTGAAAAGCAGTGGTAGATCCTGTGCGGGAGGTAAGCGTCTGTAAGGCAGGAGGCAGGAATGTTGACGATGGAAGTTGATGTCGTTTTATGAAGAATCCAACCTAGCACAATGACAGTGGAGAAGAAAAATAAGATAGGCTTGAGGAGACCTAGGTAAGACTTAAACAGTGCTTGATGGCTGATTGAATGGTGAGCCGATGAGGAAGGTAGAGTAGAATGTTAATTTAGGGGATTGTCCCCATTCATTAAAACATAAGAGGAAGAGGTCAGGGCAAGAGTAGAAGTAACCAGTCTGAAGCCTCTCTAGACTCTACTGATGAATCAGGGCTGGATGCTGGGGATGAAATGGGGGTAGAACAAACTATGTAGATTCAAGAGCACGTGAAGGGAGTGGTCTCCTAACTGTGGAGGCACCACTACTAATAATTAGAGGAAACTGTACTCAGAACTCAGAGCTGGTAATAGTGCCTGTTCCCAACCATCTAAGGTTTGGGGTGTTTCTATGGCTTGAATGTCAGAGCCATTTGTTATAGTCCTAACAACTGACACGATGGTGTTAGGAGGTGGGGACTTGGGGAGGTGATTGGAAGGACAGTGGGGCCCTCACAAATGGGATTCATGCCTTCATATGAAGAGATAAGAGCTCGCTCCCTCCTTCATTCTCTCCCTCCGCCATCCCTATCTTCCTCCATTTCTCCTCCCCTCTTCTATTTCTCCTTCCTCCCCCACCCCCTTCTTCTCTCCTGCTGTCCTTCCTTCCGTACTCTCCTCTCACTGCCTCCTTCCACCCATGTGAGGACGGAAGGAAAGATGGCTCTCGATGCAAACGGGCCAGGAATAATTGGCCCCAAACTGAAGATTGCTCCAATATCATCTGACAAAGTCTCCAATATCATCTGACAAAGTTGAACAGCAGAATCAAAAATGACCAAACACGTTAGAAGAAATTTAACCAAATCCCAGAATGAAGCTCAAAAGATTTGTAGCAGGATTTTTCAACTTTAGTGCAATTGGGCCTGAGAATTGTTTATTGTGGAGGCTATTCTGTGTGTTGTAGGATGTTTACTAATACACTCGACTTCTACTCATTAAACACTGTAGTACCTTGCAATCGTAACAATGAAGCATGTCTCTAGACAAACAAAATCATCCTTCATTGAGAACCCCTGACTATAAGAATCCAGTGATAAAAACTCAATAACATAGAAGCCACAATGTCTGGAACTCAGTTAGAAATTACCTTGCATGGCCAGAATAGGAAGCTGACCAAAAATAGAATGTAAGTCAAATTATTGAAATAAAATCAGAACTAATACAAATGACTGAATTATCAAACAAAAGCACTAAAAACAGTTACTGTAATTGTATTCTGTAGGCTGAAATCATTAGAGACATGGAAGATATTTATTAAAATACCTGATTAAAATTTATAGAAGTCAAAACTACAACATACGACGTAAAGAAAAAATACACTGCATTGGATTAACAGCAAATTCGACATTGAAGAAGTGGCTAGTGAACTTGAATTCAAAGCAATAGGGACAACTGAAAGTGAAATGCATAGAAAAGCAAATGTGAAGAGTGCACAGGGCACCACTGAATGTTGGGGAAATCATACAACTGGATACAGTCATTGGAGTTGCTGAAGGAGAAAAGGAGAAGTGAGTGAAAAGAAAACAAAAAAACCCCAAAGAAATAGTAACCACTTTTTAAAAAATTTTATGAAACTGTAAGCTTATAGACCCAAGGGACTCAACAAACTCCAAGTACAAGAAACAAAAAGAACATTACACAGAGGCACATTCTAACCAAATTGCTCAAAACATGGCATATTATAAGCTACCAGAGGGAGGGGGCACATTTATGTATAAAGAAGATTAGAGCAAACTCTTTAAAATACCAAAATAAAGAAAAATGTCACAGATTTATTACAGCTAATATTGCTGTGGTTGAGTGTTCCCTCTCAAACTCCCCCTGAAATTTAATTATCATTGTAGAAGTATTAATAGGTACTTTAAAATATTTGCTTAGTTTTATTTTACATGTTTACGTGTTTTGCCTGAATGCATGTAAGTGCACTGTGTCTGGTGCCCATGGACGGCAGAAGAGGTCACCAGATCCTCCTGAAGTTAGAGTTATAAATGGTTGTGAGCCACCATGTGGGTACTGGGAACTGAACCTGGGTCCTCTGGAAGATCAGCAAGTCCTCTTAGCAGCTGAGCCATCCTCCAGCCTCAGGTGGTGCTTTGATGTTGGAGGATTATAGTTTAGTTGTAGAGGACTTGCCTAGCAATGTACTACGTTCTGGGCTGTTTCCACTAGTGAAAAAACAAACAAACAAACAAACAAGGCACTTTGATGAATGCATTAATGCCAGCTCTAAATGAGTTTAAGGTTTCTTTGAATTCAAGTTTAACTTCTTGCCTTCTCTCATCCTTTCTTTGCTCATCTGTCACAGATTGATGTGAAAGGAATGATCCTTTCCTGGTACCGCAACCACAGACTTCTTAGCTTTCAGAACCATATGTCAACATGTTCCTGTTTACTGTAAATTACCCAGTCTTTGGTATTCTGTTAATGTATCACACCTGATGAAAACAATCATCTTTCAAAACTGAAGGCCAAATAAAGACATTTCAGGTATACAAATGCTCAAAGAACTAATATCTAGCAGACTCACTAGTAGAAAAAAAAAGACAACAGGTAACCATACGGATCCAGGAAGGATGGAGGGGCAACAAAAACAGTGTCTCCCTAGCTCTAAAAATAAGAGACTGTTTAAGGAAAAGTAATAACAAAGGAGTATAATTTATAATATGTGTAAGTGTAAAATATATTACAATAATAGTGTCAAGGGTGGGAAGGATATTTCAACTCAAATAGAGAGACAAAACACTTGGAACTTTTTGTTCCATTCAGGCTCTCAACAGGCTAGAGGATTTCTACTCATGTTGATGAGACTGATCTTTTTTTCAAGTCCTTATCCCTTCTGAAAAACTGTCACAAACTATCTAAAGACATTCCGTAGCCTGGGCAAGCTGACACATAAAATTAATCATACAGGTCTTAAATCAATGGCCTTGGTTTCCATCATTAGCCACTAGCAAAAGATGAGCAAATTAAGCCCCAAGTAGAAGGAAATAAAGATCAGAACAGAAATCAAGAAGATGGAAAATAAACAAACAGTGCAAAAATAAATGAACCTAGAAGCTGGTTCTTAGAGGAGATCAATAAAACTGATAAATCTTCAGGCAGACTGATCAGGACAAGAAGGAAGAAGACGCAGATCACCAGTTTGAAGAATGACAGGGTAAGTAACTACAGGTTCTATGGATGTTAAAGTGGTACTAAGGGAATGTTATGAACAGCTTTGGCCTGCAAATTGGACAATTTAGATGAAGTGGATATATTTCTTAAGAGGCACACACACAAAAAAACTCATTCAGAATAAGTAGGTACTATGAATAGCCCTCTATTGCAGACACCTGAATTGGTAGTTTAAATAATCAGCAAAGATAATTTCAGAGCCAGATGGATTTATTGGTGGATTCTATAAAGCATTTAAAGAAATAATATCAGCTTTATACAAACTCTTCTAAAAAGATGAAAAGAAAGGCCTATTACCTTTTATTATTCCGATAATAAAAGCAGAAAAATATTTTTTAAATATAGATCATGCAAATATAAACATGCAAAACTTTTTGTAAATCAAACTTAACAATATATAAAAGGAGAATATATCCATAATTAAGTGAAATTTATTCCTGCAAGGCAAGTTTTATTTAACCTTTGAGAGTCAAGCATTATAATTGGCCATATTAATCAAAATATACAAAAGCCATATAATTATCTTAGCAGACACAGAAAAACATTTAACAGAATACAACATCTGTATCTAAGAAAAACTCTGAGCAAGGTAGGAATAGAAGGAAACATTCTTGTTTTGAAGGCTGTTGTGGAAAAAAAAACTACACTTAACAGTTAATGATCAACTACTGAATTCTTTTTTCCTAAAGTCGGGAGGGAGATAAGAATGTCTGCCCTTATTCAGTATTTTACTGGAAATTCCAGCTAGTGCAATAAAGCAAGAAATTAAAATGGAAAACATTCATATAGGAGAGGAAACGGTCTCTCTATTTGCTGGTGACAATCACTTCTGTTAACTCTAATATCTGTTAGAAATCTACTAGCACTATTAAACTACTTTAGCAAGGATTTTGGATACAAGAGCAATGTACATAGATCAATTTTATGCCTCAAACAATGAAATGTTAACATTTAAAATAATACCATTTATATTTTAATGGGGGAAAGAAAATGCTTTTCAATAAATGATGCTAGGACAAATGGATATCCAAATGTAAAAGAATATGGGTGGTTTATTTCCCTATTTTATACATAAAATTGACTCAAAATAGATCGTAGATCTAAACACAAGAGGAAAAATCTATATAACTGTTAGAAGGAAATATAAGAATAAATCTGTGTGTCTTTCGTATTAGGCAACTGTTTCTTAGATATGATACCAAAAGCACAAGCCACCAAGGAAAATGTAGACAAATTAAACTTTATCAAAATTAAAAACTTTTGGGCATGAAAAAAGTGAGAAGACAGCTTATCAAATAGAAGAAATTATTAGGAAATTAAATATCCGATAAACGTCTTCTACCCATTCTGTAGAAAGAACTGATCACTGGGTTAGTAAAGTGCTTGCCATGCAAACATGTGGACCTAAGTTTGATTCCCAGAACCTATGTTTACAAAAGTCTAGGCATAGTGTAGCATGTAATCCTGGTACTGGGGAAGCAGAGAAAAGTGGATTCCTGTGGCTCGCCAGCCAGCCAGCCTAATCTACTTGGTGAGCTCCAGGCTAGTGAAAGACCCTGTTTCAACAAACAAACAAGGATGATTGCTCCCAAAGAACACTGCCTGAAGTTGAAAACAGGTTTAACGGTTCTTGAAAAGATTAAATAGAATAATCCACATGAGACAAATAAATACTTGGGCATACAGTAGTGATAAAACTGAAAACATATCTATATAAAAGTTTGTACATGAGTTCTTATAATAATATTATTCATAATAGTTTATGCTAAAGATAAGTCAATTGTTTATAAATTTTAATTTATCCTGACAACAGTAACCTGAGGGAAGAAGGTTTTATTTTGGCTCAAGGTTCAAGGGGATATAGCCCAACACAATGGGGAAGGGCATCACAGCAGGTGGCTCCAGATATGTGGGAATATGAGCTTGGGACCCTTTACATTTAAGACAAGAATGCTGATGAATGGATAAATAAAATGGGATATATCCAAGCAGTGCAATATCATCTGGCAATAACAAGGAATAGAATGCTGATGCATGCTATAACATAGACGAACTTTGAAGACAATGTATTAGTGAAAGAAGCTACATAAAAAGACATCTTTATTGTATGACTCAATTCATATGAGAGGTTCAGAAGTGGTAAATCTACAGAGACAGTAAATAGATAGTTTCTAGAGGCTGAAAGGAGAGCATAATAAAGAGTGACAGGTAATGGGTATGAAGATTTCTTTTAGGATGATGAAAATATTTTAATATTAAATTATGGTGATGTTTCCCCAACTTTACAGGTACATTAAAAGCCACTAAATTTTACATTTTCAATTAATTAGTAAGTTTCATGCATATGAACTATATCTCAATATAATTAACCCAGTTATAAGTAAACTAGCCAATAAAATATGTACTAAATATTTAAACATACAGCTTAACAAGTATTATGATGTAAATGTGAAACTTATTCTGTAGACTCATATGAACACTTGCTCTCCAGTTGATGGTATTGTTTTGGGAGTTTGTGAGCCCTTTAGAAGGTGGGGCTTTGCTGGAAGAAGTAAGTCATGGTGGGGGGCAAACCTTGAGGTATAATGTAGCCTGTCTTACTTCCTGTTTAATCTCTGTATCCTGTCTCAAATGTGAGGAGTCCAAAGCTCACATTCCCACTGCCATGGAGCCACATGCTGTGATGCCTTCCCCATTGTCTTGGCCTATATATCCCCGTTAGCCATAAACCAAAATAAAACCATCTTCCCTCAAGTTGCTGTCATCAAGCATTTGATCATAACAACAAGAAAAGTAACTAACATAAAATTGGTACTCAGAAGTAGGGTAGTTGCTGTGAATAACCTGGGTGATTCATAGGCCTTGGGAATTGGTTTGTGGGAGAAATGTAGAAGAATTTGTGATTGCAGGCTAGAGAAGCCTTAAAATGTTGCAAGCAGGACTTAATGAGCCATTCTGATGGGAGTTCAGAAGACTGAATGCCAATAAAATTGTGGACAGTGAAGACTTGGGTTCATGAGGTTTTAGAAGGGAACACAGACTTTACTGGGAATAGGGCTAGAAGCCATTCATAATATATTCTGGCAAGGAATCCAGAATGTCCTAAAACCTTGAACGAGGCTGAATTCAAAAGTAATTGATTTCCTTGGGGGAATAAATTTCAAGACAGCTTTGTCTTAATGCTATAGTGTAGTTACTGCTCACTGCTCTTAGTCAGGTTTGTAATGAGAGGGAGCAGAAAGTGAAGCAGAAATATATCTAAAATATGCAGTGTGGTGAGGAAAGGAACATAAACCCAGTTAAAGTTGCAGACAGAGGGCAGGTTCAGACATAGCTGCTGTAATTTTTGAAGAGGTTGATGCAATTGAGGACAGACCTCACATCTTGCACCGGAATGCTAGGAAAGGTGACCTGAAGGAAAGACCACAGTCATGGCAGGTTCCAGGGTGTAACAGTGTAAACCCATTTGAAAATCTCTTTACCCAGAGACTAGCACATGAATGTCCACAGCAGTTTTATCTGTCAACATTAAAAAATAATAAATATCCATCAACAGGCATATGGATGAACAAATGGATGAACAAAATACGGTGGAAGCCTTCAGAAATTGAAATTATGCTGCCATTAATAAGTACAATAGCGTTAATGAATTTCAAAAACAATTTCATTGTATGAAAGAAATCAACAATAAGGACAATACATATTATTTTGTTTCATTTTTAAAATCCCAGAAAATGTCAACTTTATAGTAACAGAAAAAGAACAGTAGTTTCATGATGTTATGGGAGAAGAGAGAAGCTTAAAGGAGGAATTGGAAGGGACAGAAGGACGCTTTAGGGAATGATGGAAATTTAATGATGGTGATGGTTTTATATGGTGCTCTAGTTTGTGTTCTATTGCTGTGATAAACATCATAACCAAAAGCAACTTGGGGAGAAAAAGGTTTATTTGATGTTACAACTACCTGGTCACAGTTCATCACTGAGGAATGTCAGGGCAGGAACCCAAAGTAGGAACCTCAAGCAGGAACTGAAGAAGACACTATGCCAGAATTCTGCTTACTGGCTTGCTCAGTTTACTTCCTTATACAACCCCAGACCACCTGTCCACGTAGTTGGGCACTCCCACATCAATTATCAATCAAGAAAATGCCCCCAAAAACTTGCTCACAGGCGAGTCTGATGGAGGCAATTCCCCGACTGAAACTCCCTCTTCTTAGATGCCTTTAGCTTATGTCAAATTGACATACACAAACACACACACACACACGCACTCACATTAAGAATTAGTAAATTGTGCACTTTGTATATGATAATTATATAAAGTTTATATGTCAATTATATCTCAAAAATACCATATATAAAAGAGGAGGAGGTCTTTGGGAAGGTCCTTTAAAGCTCTGATTCTGTGGTACCTATTGGAGGGAATTACCCCGAACTCTTCTACTGAAATAGTGTTTTTCCTGGGATTTCTAAATCAGTGAGAAAAAACTAGGAATATGGCTTGGATTATGCAGACATGACTCTGCCTACCTCTCTGGGGCTGCACAGACCAGGGGACAGAACAGGAAAGCACACCATCAAGCAAGTGGGAAGACATCCAGGTTGGAGGAGGAAACTGGGGAAATGACAGCCTAATGAACACCGCTCTTTCCAATTTCTTTAAGTATATGATTCAGAGGATCAGCTCGCTGGACATTCCAGACCAGTGAGACATCTCAGAGCTGTGAATATATAGATATCCCAGGGGAGAAAACAATGGAAGACACGATGGAAACGAGAAATGGCCCTTTAAGGTCTCCAGACCCAAATGCAAGCAGCTAAGAGGATATGGAGGAAGAGGTGGAAGTGTCCCTTCCCTGCAGGAAAGGAGATTATGACTTGATAGGGTCTGGGGAAATCAAATGGAAGAAACCAAAGACCTGGAATGTTGAGCCTCTAGGGATGCCTCAGATGCATGTGCTACAGGAGCAAGGGGAAGGAGGTGAATACCCTCCCTGCTTGTTTGCAGTGAAAGCCAAGAAGGCATGGAAGTAGAATGCAAAACCAAGAGGCATGCCTCAAAGTCCTTTGTCAGCTGGGCAATGCCTTAAGCCAGTGCCATGGCTGATGGATCACCTAATGGGAAGCACCACAAAGACAGACTTAGCCCAGAAAGCTGTCACCCTATCCTCAGCCTGACCCGATCAGGTGTTTCAAAAGAAGACATTGAAAACCCTAAATACCTGAGCTGGCTCCAGGCAATATTTACAGCTGAGAATGCCCTTTCCTTTTTGACTCAGAGAGTGATTGATAAGTTATGAGCATTAAGCCTGAAAGCATGGGAATTGGGTGTTATTGTAACTGTCTCTTCTATGGCGGAGCTACAGAAACCCTTCCTATCCAGTAGGATGTAGGCATCAAGTGTCCTGTCCCAGTTCCAACTCTGTTTCTCCTGCAGTCCCGAAGACCTGAGCAGTGCATGTCTCTACTCATGGGAATGGTTAGTTACATTAACTGGTGTCCTGATTCCTTGAATTGGGAAAGTAACTCACGGTTTACAAAGTCCCTTCCCCTCCATTTCTAGGGAGGTGCTATACCTCTGAGCTATATCGCCAGTCCACCTCACATTTCTCATTTGAATTCTGACTGAATCCAGTAAGATAGGCATGTTTTCTCATTTTTAGAAGAATTTGAGGTACCAAAACGCAGATGCTCTGACTCGTTCATTCCTTGCTCATTAAATATTCTTTCAGAAAGCAATCGAATACTTAGTATTTGTCAAATGTCAACTCGATACTGAGGACAGTCATTAAACAAGACAGTCCTAGACTTTGCCCCTGTGGAGCTGAAAGATGACCTCATCATCTCTCTGCCTTTGATGCTATTATTAAGTCCATAACCCAGCTGGCCATAGACCCAACACCCAGTCCCCAACAGTCATTGCCCTGGCTCAGCACACCACGTTTCCTGATTTAAGATCATATAATACCTTGTCTAATTCAAGTCTTGATAACAGCCAGCAATGCAAGACCAAGAAAGGTTCACTGGCACATGGGACCTTGGAGATAAACCTGCTATTTTGGGTGTGGCCCTCCTAGCTCAGTGGGCCTTGCTTGGTGAGGAAAGAATTCCCATGCCTCCCCTGGGTACCAGAGTATTTATAGACCCTAGGGGAGAGGAAGGATGGAGGCTCCTGGGAGACGTCATAGAGGATGTACAGAGGAAATGAAACCGCTCTGAAAGACAAACAAGAGGAGCAGGGATCTCTGTGGCTCTGGGAGAGGCAGGATCAGAAGGAATCAGACAGGATGTAGGGGAAAAAAGCACACCTTGGTGTGGCTTAGGCTAGGGTCATGGGGTCAGGGGCTGAGGTGTAGCTCTTGTTGGGGACCCTTCTTAGAACCTATTGAGTTGTTAAGAGTGAACCCTTCAAAGACAATTGAGATATGGCACACTATCTGAATCCCACTGGCACAAGAGTTTTCAGAAACAGTTGTTAGTCAAGTGAGATATATCTGTGGAAACTTATGGTTCCTCCTAAATATATTAAACAACCTGAGAATGAACACAGTTTTTGAGGAATTTGGAAGAAGCATGTAGTAGAAGTGGATTGAATATTTCCAGGGTGTGTGGAGCCAATTTGAAAGTGGCTAAAAAGGCACCTGTAGAAGGAATTAGCATGGACCAGTGCTACTTAATGCCGAGGACATGACTAGAAGTCATGACATTGTTCTGGATGGTGGGATACTGTAGGATGTTATATTAGTTATTTGTCTTGTTGCCATGACAGAATATCTGACAAAAGAAATGTAAAGAAAAAGGGTGCTGGGTGGTTGTGGTGCACGCCTTTAATCCCAGCACTCGGGAGGCAGAGGCAGGTGGATCTCTGAGTTTGAGGCCAGCCTGGGCTACCTAGTGAGTTCCAGGACAGGCTCCAAAGCTACACAGAGAAACCCTGTCTTTGAAAGCCCATCCCCCCAAAAAAAAAGAAAAAGGAAAGAAAAAGGGTTATTTGTGTTCATGTTTCATCATGGTAGAGCAGTCTTGTCTTTTTAGAAAAGATTTATTCATTTGTGTGTATGCCCGTGCCCCCTCCCACATCTAAATGTACTTGAATGTGTGTGTGTGTGTGTGTGTGTGTGTGTGTGTGTGTGTGTGTGTGTAGTATGGATGCACGTGCCTATGTGTTTGCTTAGAGGCTAGAAGAGAGTGCTGGATGCCCTCTTCTACCATTCTCTGCCTAGTTCTTTGAGGCAGGGTCTTTCCCTGAACCTGGGGCTTGTGTTTTCTCTGCCTCGCCAGAAGCCAGCATGCTCCAGTGATCCTCCAATCTCTGCCCCCTTTATAGCTGAGGTTTCAGGAGTGTTCAGGAGGCTTGGCTTCTTACATGGGTTTTGAGATATGAACTCCAGTCCTCATGACTGGGCAGAAAGCACTCAACTGCTGAGCCATCTCTCCACCTCAGTTCACTTTCCCGTTTATGATTAATCCAGAATCCCAGTCACCTTCATTTAGGGTGGTTTTTCCCATCTGTTAGCCTAATATAGACAATCTTTCCTAGTCAATACTCAGAAGTTTGTTTCCATGGTGATTCTAACTCCCATCCAGTTGACAATCAAGGTTAATCACAACAAAAGGTTAGTATTTTGCTTTGTGTGGTTGGGAAAAGGATTTGTATGAAAGACAAGATCTCATTCTGTGGCCATGGATAGGTGATGAGGATAAGGAGGTATTGGACACAAGACTAGGGGAAGAATCATATGGTTAGTTGAAGAAGAAACAACGGAAAAAAATCCACGAAACCTCAACAATATGGTTAGTTACTCTGAATGGTAATTAGAGTTTTCTGATTCACATTTCAGGCCAGGTTCCATATACTTATTGTATTTTAAAAACGACTGGAAGGAGTCACACCATACAACAGGGCCCACGTGGGAGGTTTATTGAGGGATGAGGAGAGAAGGGGCAGAGACTGGTCCCTGGGGACAAGAGCAAAGGAAGAGAAAGAGAAAAAGAGGAGGAGGCAGCCAGGGCCTGCCTTTTATAAGGGAATGTAGCAAACACACGCAGGGGGTGCCCTTAGTGGCTGCAGCTGAGGGTGTATCCTGTCAGCACCCCAAGGGCAGGCCAGTACACATGCCTAAATGATAACACTTATCATTCTCTTGTCCATTCTGTGGTTTTATACCTCATATGGGAAAGTTAACCCTTAAGTGTCTGCCATGGTATGGCAAGCATTGTGGTGGTCACTCTGGTAGAAAAGAGCACAATTGTCGTCTGTAGAATCCCACCCCCCCCCAAAAAAGAAAAAAACCAAAACCCAGGTATTTGGACACGAGACAATGAAAAATCATATTCTTTATCTGTGCTTGAGCAAGTGAAGTTAATTTGTCATGGATCCAGCTAGCAAGGCATCAACAAACAGCTAACCTCTTAGGTTCTGCCATCGGGTTTCTATTAAGCAGCTCTAGAGATGAGGAGATTTGATGCTCTTCTTCAATGCCTTAAAAACAATAACAACAAGCAAACAAACAAAAAATGGTGCCATCGCTGCTGAACTCTGCTAGCAAATGTTGTTATGTCTTAGGGGACAGGTTGGATGAGCAACATTGGCTCTAGAAGGGCTGGACTTTGAGCTGAGAGTCCCGTGTCTAACCACAGCCACCGTGAACTGCTCTGCAAGTGACCTCTTAGGTCAGTGCTGGAAAGGTATAGAGGAAAAGGAAAGTATGGGAGTTAACGTGCCCCAGGCCTGAATTTGCCACCAGGTTTTCACGAGCCATGTTTCCTTCCTGGGCCTCAGTTTTTCTATCTGCATGATGAGGGGAGTTGGAATTCTTGGTATTATGAAATTTCTCTGGTTGCTGCTGGTCAGGCCCGTCACTACCCAGATGACCTCTCTCCTCACTCACTCCATTATTTGCATTGCTCCAGTAAAAAGTAACCACTGGCCAACTGGGGCTGAGGGTGGTCACGTCTTTGAATATTTCTGTTAACTGTTGGTGTTGACTCATCTAAAATCCTGTGGGCAAGTTGTGATGATTTTGCCCAAAATAAGGACTCTTGGTATGTCTCAAACCTAGAATGATGATTAGTGATCATACAATTCTTTCTTTCATTCAGTGAACAGTCTCTGAGAATCGACTATGGGTAACAGTGTTGCTGGAGAGAAGACAGAAGTGAATAAGACACAGTCTTACTATCTTATATTGCTATATACACATCTATGAGAGCACATAACAATTATACAATGCTCACCTCACCATGAAAACAGAGCCTTGTTCCAAGTACTTCATAGATTCTGATTCATTCAAACCTTCCAGAAACCTAGGGAACCAGTGCTAGGGGAGTCTGTTTTCCACATAAGGCAGTGAAGGCTCAGAAAAGGTTAATGCTTTGTCGAAAGTTACTCATTTAGTAAGTGACAGGGCTGCTACAGTAGCCCTGTGTGTTTTCCCACTATGCTTCATTACTTCCTAATTCAAGAGAGTATGACTTAGATGTTAGAGGCTCAAATCAAGCAATATATGGACCCAAGAAGTGGAAAATTGCTTCTTGATGCCCAGTAACAGGAGAGTATGGGCTTTGAGGTTAGGCAGACCTGAGGAAATGGTTTGACCTCTGTTAGCCTCAGGTGACTCATCGATGAAGTGGAGCTGATAAAGAATTAGCCCGGCCTCACAGATGGAAGGGTTAAATAACTTAATATACTTAACACACTCAGGCTGGTGCTTAACACACAGTACTTGTATAATAAACTTTTAGCTATTATGTTATCATCATCTGTGGGGACAGGTGGAGGGGAATGGGCTGCAACAGGATTGCATTCTGAGGCTTAAGTGGATGAACCTTTGAGTTGAAAGTTGATTTTTTGAAACCAAGCTAGCTCTGGGTAGGAAAGTGTAAGATTAAAGTCACCAGGGAGTCTCATTGCTTGACAAGGTAGAGTTTGATTTTTCCTTGATGGGGAGGGGGGATTGTCTCCCAAAAGCTCTGTTAGAATGAACTTCATACCTGAAATGTATAACCTTAAGTCACTATCATACTTCAACTCCCTAGATCAGTGGATTCATCAGATTAGCCTTCCAAAGTATCAGTGCTTTGAGGCAATAAGATAACGATCAGTTTGCTGGCTATTAAGAAGACAGATGTGGAGGAAGCAGGGCAAAGACAGAGCCCTTCCTACCTGACCAGTTCCAGGAGGCCAGAGGCCAGACTCCAAGGTGGGGAAGGGCGTAGGTCAGGCAAAGGAGGAACTTACATTGCATGTGCACCTACTATAGAGGGAGATTTGCTAAGTACTTGCATGCATTATCTCATTGAACTGCCCAACTATAACTCTTTGTTCCTGCTGCTAGAACAAAATGTCAGAGGCAGGGTAATTTATGTACACTAGAAATATATTTCTCACAGTTGTAAAGGCTGGACAGGCCAAGATCAAAGCACCAACAGGTTTTAGTGTCTGGTGACAGCTTCCAAACTCTCTTTGCTTCCAATATGGCACCTGAGTGTTGCTTCTTTTGGGTTGGGAGTGGGGAGTGAGGGTCACTACTGTGTTCTCACATGGCAGAAGATACATGTATTAGTTAATTTGGGGGTTGTTGTGAACAAATACCAGAAAAGCCAACTTCAGGGAGAAAAGATTTACTCGTGATGCATGGTTTGAGGGGACACACTCCATGATGGCAGAGAAGTCATGGCATAAGGAGCGTGAGGTGGCTGACTGTGTTACCTCCACAATCGGGAGGCAGAGACATGAATCCTGTATTCCACTCCTTTTCTTCTCCTCTTCCTCCCCACCCCCATTTTTGGCAAGTACTGGGGGTTGAATCTAGGGTCTCCAGCCTCATTTTCTCCTTTTTATTCAGTCTGAGACCCTACCCATGGGATAGTGCCACCCACACTCATGTGCATCTTCCAATGTCAGTTAAGTCTCTAGAAATGCCACATAAACACACCCAGAGCCTTGTCTCTCAGGTGGTTCTGTGTTCTGTCAAATTGACAATCAAGATTAACTCTCTTGCCAGTTAACTGTCATAAGGCAGAAGGGTAAGAAAAGAACACTGAAGCCAGGCGTGGTAGTGCATGTCTGTAATCTCAGCACTCAGAAGGCAGAGGAGGCAGATCTCTGAGTTCGAGGCCAGTCTGGACTACAGAGTGAGTTCCAGGACAACCAGGGCTACACAGAGAAACCTTATCTCAGAATAAAAAAAGAAAAAGAAAAGAACATTGGATTGTTTCCTTCAACCTCCTTCATAAGAGCTCCAATCCACTCATGAGGATGGTGCCCTCATTAACTAATCACATTCCAAAAGGCTCCCCTTAATACTGTCATCTGGGGTTTAGTTCCAGCATATGAGTTTAAAGGATATATACCTTGATTGTGCAGAAGCAGCTCCAAAGCCTTAGAGGGGATAAATAAGGCACCTGGAGTCACACAGCTAATGTGAGGTACTGAGGGGTAGAATTTAAAATAGTTTACTAAAATCTGAGCTTTAAAAAAACAATAAACTCATAGTATATAGAGGTAGATACATCAATTGAGCAGCTAAATGGCGGATGATAATGATATATGACACTGGCACTGTATACCATAGTGTTGATGTGGGCACTAATGACATGCCGGTTTTACATAGGTCACCTATCTCATCTCTGTTCCCAATAATACATACACTGAGTTGTGACCCTGCCCCTGCCTCAGATTGTCCCTCACATGGATGGAAACTAAGTCTTGCCAATGGTCCAAAGGCTACCTCTTCAGAAATGCCCTCAAACACATGCAACTTGATAATGAAGATTACCTAGTAGGAAAGATGGGCAGTAGGAAAAGGGAGAATGAATGAGTTTTATAAACAGCCATCCAGTAGAACTTTCTGTGGAAAATGAAGGTCTTGTTCTATGTCTGTTTAGTATAGTAGCCACTGGCCATGCATGTATGGCCAGAGCAACTGAAGTATGGCCAATATGATGAAGGAACTGAAAATTTAACTTCATTTAGAGTGTGGTTAGTAGCTATCATATTGGAAAGCACTACCCTAACCACTCAGCAATAGCCATGTGCATCCTAGTAAACACGCAATTAAATATGAAAATTTCTATTAGGCTTTGAGGGGCACTTCTTTGGGTATGCACAGGCTTATTCAGTCAAGAACTGGGGCAGTAAGTTT
>LZPO01027372.1:764003-800683 GCA_001675575.1 Neotoma lepida
TTTCTCCTTCCTGGCACTATCCATACCTATTTACCCCATGCTTGCTATACCTCTAGGATACAATGGCCTGGACCATTGTTCCAAATCCAGTAGTTGAAGGCATGGGCATGAGAACCAAGGTCTCACTTATTTAATGTCTGTAGAGTCCTTCCCCTATGCGTGGCCACATGCTGGACACAGTCCTTACCATTCCCTACCTAAAACGTGTCTGTGGTTCTGATTTCTCATCAGCATCACTAAGAATCACCCTCAAGGCTCAGGGTAAGCCCTGATGAAATCCTCAAACTTAGGACATCAGCTAGATCAACTGGTGGGGGCCTAACAATGGTGCCCCCAAGCCCCTTCACAGATGGTAGCAGGAGGGCAGCTCTACATTAGTCAAACAGAAGCAGTCCCTAACCCTTCTCATCATCATTCCTCTGTCTTCAATGCACTAATATTATTTTTTAATCTTAGTTCTCATGAATCACAGGTTTAGAGGCTCAGTTGACACACTGACACACTTTAACCCTGAGCACGGAAGTGTGGCAAGTCAACCCTTGTAAACCCCTGGGTCCTAATGGGCCTGGTGGTTTTTCTTGGACAAGAATGGAAAGGTGTTGTAGGGATAGAGAGGGTGTATGTGTGTGTGTGTGTATGTGTGTGTGTGTGTGTGTGTGTGTGTGTTGGGGGAGGGCTGTGTAGTATGCTTGTCTGGCTCTGAGTGGGGAGCAAGAACAGCAGGCCTAAAGTCTGCTCAAAGAGGGCCACAAGGACAAGCCTCGCCCACTTCTGGCCCAAGAGGATGCTAAATGCCTGGAAATTGCATGCAAGCTGAGAAAGACTTATAAGAACCAAGGGGCCCAGGAGGGAACCAGAGTATGGGGGTGTTAGAGGCAGGGAGGATTGTGGGAAGGAGGGGTAGCCAACTGGATGCTATATGGAAACTGAGCCAGTGGTGGGAATTCCTTGATGGATGGCAATGAGACTCGAGGAACAGGGATATAGCTGAAGGCAAATCTGATGGTGTAGGGAACAGAGGCTGGTATTCATTATCATTGGCCTCAGGCACTGCTGTGTTTCTGAAGGCCACTCCCATACTGGGCATTGCATAAGCATCCTACTCATCTGCCTCTTCCCCAGAACCATCTCATCCCTGCACACTGTCTGCTTCTAATGTCCAAGGGTGTCTCTGGGTACTAACTCAGCTTTCCTGGCTGGACTTCTGGCTCTGTGAGAGCTGGCAAATGTGCCTTCTCCCTCATCTTTCCCAAGAACATCCTGCACAACTTGGATTCCATTAGGGCTCAGTGGCATCAGATGACTTCTGTTCTAAGCCAGATGTAGGCAGATGGAGACAGGAGCCTGGAAGGGTATAACAGAAGCCAGGTGGAAAGAATTTGTATCAAATGTTGAATAGGAGGTGTGATCTAGAATGGTAGATTGATTGGGGGGGGGTGCCAAACCCAACAGCCTACCCCACTCCTGGTGCATATGCATTCCTTCACTTGTGCCATATTATTAGCCTCTAAATCTGGTCACAGGCTGAATAGAACCCAGTGCAAAGCAGGCTGAGTCAGTTATGTTCCAGCCACATCAACAAGGAAGCCTCAGAAGCAAGGAAAAACCTCACAGATCCCTAACTACTAATGAAGTGTCCAAGAGGGACAGAAGAGATCTCTAGCACACGGAAGTGGGTCACCCTGCCTATTCAAGGATGTAAGCATAGGGTGACATGCATTTGGTATTTGCTTTAAAATATTGCAGCCAAGAAAAAAAAAAGGAATATGATTCCATTCAATAACTGTGACATCTGAGCATGGGTCCATGAAGGGGCATCATTGTGATGTTGTATGACTGGAATGTTTGAAGTACACCAGCTTCAGGGGTGCCATAGGGATCATTGTCTGTGTACCCCAGCCAAGTTATGCACCCCAGCCAAGAATAGGCTTGATGCTGCAGAGTGCACCCCTGATCACGACATTTCCAAAGGAAGAGCTTGTTTGTGCCTGTCAGATACATGATATAACTGTCCAAAGAATATAAAATCAGTTACTTCAATGGCAAAACGAGTAGTTCCGCTTCCAGTGTACAAATGGCACATCTTTTCATCAGGGTCAAAAGAAAATTATGAGGGGCGCCACCTTGTGGAAAAGTTGCACTATCCCTTGGACCGTGGCCTCCTTTGCTGTCTCCACCATCCATCTTCCTGGCTAACGGATTCTCTTCTCTCCACAGTGCCACTGATGCTGCCTCCAGATGGGAAAGGGCTAGAAGAAGGCAACATGCGCTACCTGGTGCAGCCCAGAGCCTCGAGGACTGGACCAGGGCCCTGGCAGGGAGGCAGGAGGAAATTCCGCAGACAGCGCCCCCGTCTCTCCCATAAGGGCCCCATGCCTTTCTGAATCAGGTATTAGAGCCCCTTGTCAGTTGGTAGCACTAAAGGGTATGGACAGCCTACTATTGAAGGCCAGACACAGCATGGTCTTAGAGCTTCCTGGGAGCTAGTAAACTGCTTATCTCCTCTATTTTATAGAAGAGGAGACTGTGGTCCAGAGAAGGGCTTAGCACTTGGGGCCAATCTCCTGACTTCCTCCCAAGAGCTGAGTTTTGTTTTTCTCTGCCCTTCTGCCCGGGATTGGACAGGCCGATGCCATTGAGGAGTTCTGGAAGTCCTAGTAGGCTGTGGCTGGAGAGGTGTCCTGAGGGCATGCCTACAGATATACAGTGTGCACTCTTACCAGATCCAGGGACGAATGGGAAGACAGCAGAGAGCCTTGGGATATCAGGCAGGGGACAGGAGAGCTTGGGTGGTAGTGTCCAGAGCTGTGAGAAGCAGAGAAGAATGAAAGGTGACCAGAGAGCAGGGCCCCTGAGGCCTGGCCTGCTTCCCCTCCCACTGCAGGCAGAAACAAGGGGGATCAACTTGGTGTCTTGGGAGTAGGAGTGGAGTGGGCATGACTTCTGTTTCCTCTCTTTTCCTAGGGGATTCCCTTGACCAAGTATATGTCTGTAACTTCTCTGTGGTCATTTTGTGTCTTTAGGATTGAAGGGCTCTCCGCGTGCTTGCCCAGTGCCGTTCTCTCTACTCCACAGATTTGTTCTCTTCACTGGAACTTTCACCTGTTATAGCTGCGGATGGTCCCGGCTCTTTTCACCCACCAAGTTCCTCTGATGGCATGGTCCTGCCCCTCATTTGGATGATTCCATAACTCTCTCAAGGATCCATTTGGCCCATCTTCCTGGCCACTCCTTGGACTGCCATTGAAGATGGCGCTTCTCCTTGGCCTGCTCCATGTTCTAGTCCATATCTATTGGCCTTAGCCTTCACTTGGCCCTTCTCTCTTCTCATTATCTTGGGAACTGGACAGGAACACTCCCTCCTTCAATGGATTCCTTCAAAACACATTCATACTTTCTTATCAATTGGACTTCTCACTTTGAAGGAAGTACAGAAATGTGCAATGAGAGACTTTGGTTGAGAAGGATTGGGTGTTGGGATCCAGAGAAGGTGCATTGGGGATACTGAAATGTGGGCATGGTGAAGGGGTGAGGAGAATAGCTGCCATGGCCTTTCTCAGCTCTCTCTGGCCCTGTCAAGGAAGAGGCAAAGGAGAGGGGCCCATGAAGAATTTTGTCACTGTGTCTTATACCATCCTCATCCTCTGCTCTGTTGCAGCTAGTTCACTCTCCAGGTCAGAAGGGGAGAGTGCTGAGCCTGACATGGTTCTAGTCTCTCCTGGGAGTAAAAGCTAACTAAGCAGGAGAGTTGTTTTTGCCAAAAAATAAAAAAATAAAATAAAAATCACAAAGTCAGAGTCCAAAGGACCCTTGAAGATCACTTGCTTCCTTATGCAAAAGCTTGCACAAACAGAGGCCCTGGAGAGGGAGTGACATGCTCAGAGCCACTGCGGAGTCTCAGTGTGGACCAGGTCTCCCCAACTCCCACTTTATGATGTCCTTTTTTCCTCTTGATGATGTCCTTTCAAAGCAAATGAAGTGCCTTTTGTTGGGTTTAGTACAGAGGGTGGCTGGGAAGGCCGGGGAGGGAGAGGCAAGCCAGCTGTGAACTGCCCTGTGTGAGCATGGATCTTCCCCCTCCCAACCTGGCCTGGAAGATGCCATAAGTGGTGAGATATATGCCACCCAGGCCAGGTCCCAGGCACAAGCCCAGGCTCAAGCTACTTTAATTGGGGTTCTCAGGCACTGAATCTACTATTTAGCCCCTGACACTGGTTGTCATGACTCCCCCTGTAGACTGGACCCTTGTTCTTCTGGCTTTTCGGGGGAGTATCAGAGAGGATGGAGAAGGGGTAAGAAAGGAAGGAGAGAAGGAAGAAAGGAGGAGAGATGGGAGGATGTGTAGGTGGAGTCTATCACTCCACCAAGAGACCCCACCTCTTGCCAGGAGTCTTTTGCAGCGCTTCCCTGAAGGGAGAGCCTCATCTTTTGTCTGAGCAGATGTTTTTCTCAGAGGTCTCCCAGGAGGGAGAAAAGACAGAAGCTTGATATTCATTTACATTTGTGTAGGGCAGGGGGAGTCAGGACCCTCAAGCCCCATAGTAACCCCAAGATTACCTATCCACCCCTCCCCAAAGCCTTTCCTTCCTATCTGCTGCTGCTAGTGCTGCTGCTGCTGCTGCTGCTACTACTACTGCTGTGCTTCAAAGCCCACCCTGGAGAGCTGGGCCAGGCATAGCGTCCTCAACCCTTGGGCTTGAAGTGAGGGCTGACTGGTGCCTCTTCTACTGCTGGTACCCCTACCAGGGACCGGGCCTTCTTCCTGTCTTTTCTGTGTCTCCTGCCTTATCAACCTGCCATGCCCAGCCACACAGGGAATGGGGGAGGGGGAGAGGAATTTTCAGATGGCTGAAAAAGAGGGGAGATAGCAACAGAAGAAAGGAGTGAATGGGCCTGGTGGGCTGTCTTATTTAAAGTGGTTGTGTATGATTCTTATACTAATTTATATAAAGATATTAAGGCCTTTTGAATTAAAAAAGAAGAAACCTGTCCCCTTAACTGTGTTTGCTATGTTTGTAAAGATTGTTCTGTGTAATATGTCTTTATAATAAAGAGTTAAAAGCTGACAATTTGCCCTTACTCTTTGAGGTCATATTCAGGAGGGGCGTTCCTTTCCCCTAAGGGCCATGCTTGTCCCTGTGCCCACAGATTGCACGTGTAGGGAGGTAAGTGCTTGCATCCCAAATTGGTTCTAGGTCAACTGGCCTCAAACCGTTTGCCTCAAGCTCACAAAAGGACTCTCTATGCTTAAGGGCCAGTTCACATAAATTTGAGCCCTTTTAAGTCCTTTGGCATCTCTTCGAATGTCCTCATTTTTCTGGCAGTGTCATTTAAAGTTTTTTTTTTTCCAGAAGCAATTTATTTAAGGACATGCTGATTAAAGGTGGGATTTGTACTAAACGCTTTGTATCCCTGGTGGGTGTCTACTGTTTTATCTGCTTTTGAATACTTTTAGGAGTTTTTAGCCAGTTTGCCTTTCTTGAAAAATGTTGTTTTCAGTCATAAATACATTTGGTAATGACTTTGTATGTATCACTTTATGTTTCACATAGTGGAGTTGCTTGATGAATGAGATAGCCTGAAAAATCAAATGCAAGCACTTCAATACAATTCTGCCCCATCTGTCTTACTTTTTCATGCTTGTTGTCAAAATGTCAATATCTTGCAGAATAGACAGGAACATTGGGTACATGCTAATTTGGTTAATAAACCCATTAGGTGCGCACAAGCATACACAATGCAGAGAAAAACACAATGAGGAGACAGAAATTGTCAGAATAGATACGTTTGATAAATCTTGTGAGAAATTCTGTAGACTTGACAAGTATTTAGTGCCAAAAAGATTTAATTTTAAAGAAAATGCCATCAGACAAACTTGCTAAAGAGTCATAAAACTGCTCAATAGGCAATACCGCAGAAAAAGTCACCTACAAGCATGCTTAAGTATCTCATCATTAACAGAATGCTGCACATTGTGCCACAGCGATTTAAAAATACGACATTTTGTTGGAATTGCCTCTTAGGAAAATGTGTAGTTTTGAAATCGCTGGTTTGCTGTTTAAGTGAACTGGTTGTCAGAGGAACTTAGCGTATTTAGGCAGAGCTTGGGTTTAGGGTGGGCTTTACAGGGATTGGTGATCGGCTTGTTATCTCCCTAATCCCTGTCTCTTATACACATCTAGATGTGTATAAGAGACAGCACACACACAGAGCTCTCATTTTACATGGAATCAAGGGCAAAGGGGTGGTGCTGGACCGCAAGTATTCAGGCTTTTAGCAGGTTAACAGAGCTCTTTAAAAAATCCTACCTTATTTGTCATTATGACATCTTGGACAGAGAGACTGTCATTCCCATCTTACAGATGAGAAAACACTCTAAAAGAGGGGAAGCAATTGGCCCAAAGTTTCATAACTTGTGATTATAGAGTCTACATCATGAATTCCAGAATGCAAACTCTGTAGAGTGGAAAGTCTCCTAATCATGAGAAAAATGAAGTATAAAATATGGGTTTTTGTTGCAATCAGTGAAACTGAACTTTGGAGTAGGAGACAGCATGGCCTGGTGCTATCAGGGAGAGTGAAGAGAGGCTGAGTGATGATTCAAATTGGCCTATGAAGACCCAGCAGCATCTGGGAAGAGGATGGTGAGCAGGGGAGGTAGGGTATAAGAAAGGAACAGCAGCTACCAGGTTGCCCAGGGCAAGTGTAGTGAACTGGGTACCAGTGAGTGGGTTCGAACTCGAGTTCCTTGGGACAGAGGACAGGGGGAAGGAAAACTGATGTCCCTCTGTAAAGATGACTTGAGACCTAATTAGAGCAGGATCATATAGATTGTATCCATTGGAGATATCCTAACTTGAACAATAGAATCAGAGCAATGTTGACTGTAAAATGCTGAGCTTTCCAGGGATATCTAATCCATGGCCTTGAGGCCACACGTGGCCCAGGATCACTATGAATGTGGCCCAACATAAAATCATAAGTGTACTTAAAACATTATGAGCTTCCTTTGTAACCTGATTATGTGACTCTCTTTTCTATTTATTTGTTTGTGTATGTGTGTGCATGTATGTGGGCTTGCTTCCCACAGTACGCACGTGGAGGGACAGGTTTGTGCAGTTCTTGAGAGTGACAGTTGTAGATGTCAATGTCAGACAAAATAAATGCATGCATACTATTCCAACCTACAGGTCGAGGTTAGACACCTGTCCTACATGAATCAACAGCAATTCACCTGATTATTTCTGGACAAGAGGCCCCAGACTGAGGAGCTGAGGGGGCTGGGCAAAGAACCTGGAAACCACCACCAGTTCCAAATCCATCTAGAAATGGGACAGCCTTTGAAATGACAGAGATTGGGGAAACAGATTTGGGATGTGCATGGCTTTTCAGACCCAGGTGTTGGTGTCAACTGAGCCATGGCTGCTATGAAGCCTTTCTCTTCATATTCTCTGATTGACTTGGGACCCCTAATTGGGGCTGGGCTCCTCTTCTACAACCAGAGAGCCCATGGGGCCTGGCCTAAGTGGCCATTCTAGGGTGCTTATATAATTCTAAGATCTAAAGACTATTCAGCTGAATTTCTCAATCCAAGGTTTCTCTCTGCCCAGATTGAACCAGTGCCAGCTAACCGCCAAAGAAAATGGTGGAGAAGGCTTAGTCAATACCTTCCTGTCCTGGCCCGCAAAGGCCGTTCATTCTGCCAACATTTCTCTGGAACACCCAAAAGGAAGGCCTTGTGAGGTCTCCTTTGAAAACCTACTTTTCCCTTCCTAGTGGCCAGTGCTTGGAGAGGTAGCCTGGCAAGGAACTCCCATGCTGCTGCTTTGGACTACAGCCGAAAGGTCAGAGGTACACAGAGACACTTCCTTGAATGTCTCACTCACCTCAGGGGTCACTTTTTCTGTACAGTGTTTTCAAATCTGTCCTAATTATTAATTACATCTGCCTTGTCCTACAGAAGCAGCAAGAGACAGCACATAAATCAATAGGTGTGGCTCTGTTCCAACTAAGCTTTATTTATAAAAACAGGTGGCGGGCCATAGTTTGGCCAACCCCACTCTAAGGAAGCATCAGCCAGTTCTTGGACTCACCAGTCAGACAGTGCCTGGGGCAAGGTGGGAAGACTAACTTTCTGTAGCCAAGTTTACAGTTGAGGGAATGTCATCAACTGGCTGTGGTACCACTGAAGCAGGATGTGTTAATAGTCTTCCAAAGTGCTTTCAGTGCAAGAAGTCTGACTTCATGGGTCAAATTCTGGTACATTTGCTCATCCGTGTGACCTCGAAGGCAAGGTCATGGCCAGGGTGAGCCCTCTCTTCCTTCTTGCCCTGGATGCTGCTGCTTATTCCAGTGCTGTGATTAGGACTGCACAGTACCACACATCTAGATGTGTATAAGAGACAGCCTAGGACTGGCTCACTAAATGGGTGCAGTTATTATCTGCCTCGGCCTCACACGAGCCCTGAGAGGTGAATAGGGAAGCCATTACCTCCACTTTATGTGGGGACAAAAAACATGGCTTGAGGAGGGAAAATCACTTGCTTAAGTGCATAGAGTAGCTCTACTGGGCAAGCCAAGCTTTAAACCTAGGGCTAGCCTCAGCATGGGTTCACTGTCCTGCTCCCCAAAGGTCTGCAAGCCGTGCCGAGTGTGCCTCGGTCACTGGAAATTTCAGCTCTCCTAGACAACATACAAGGCCTTCTCCAGAGACAGATTAGGCCCACAGCATTCTCTCCCGTGCCAGCTTTAGCTGGGGCTGCAGCCTGGAAGGCCTATCCAAGGATGCCAAGTACTCAATCTGGTGACCCTGAGATGCAATTGTGGAGCTAGACACCTGTTCCAGGAGACTTACTTAGTATTTAGGGATCCTTTCTCTAAGGATCGGGGGCCTGTAAACCTAGGCTCTAGTCCTGAATCTGCTTCTGCATCCATTTTCCAGGAAGCTTGGCCATGCCTTTCCTTGGCTGCTTTAGGACTCAGTCCCCACTCCCCCAACTAGGCCAGCTTGAATAGATAGATGGCTTTGAAGCACCTGTGAATGAACAGTGCTTATAGTTGGGGTCCTAGCAAATAGTCAAGATGCTTCAGGTGCTTTGGGCTGTCCGGTGGTGGCAGTTCCGGTCTGGGAGAGGAAATAGACATAGGGTGGGACACAAACTTCAGCCTGAGAGGAAGGCCGTTGCTGGGTTATGTGTGTCTACGCCACTTCCCTTTACTCCAGGGAGGCCGGTACCTCCTTGTGTTTCTCCCATTGTGCAAACAAAATGCTTTCCTGTCTTCTTCAGTGTTGAAGAATTGATAGGCCATAGTCGAGGGAGCCCAGCAGTGTGAAACTCCCAAGTTCAGAGCTCTAGATCCTACCCCAGCTTGGCCAGTAGCTGACCGTGTGATTCCAGCCAGGTCACTTCATCTTTTGGGGTTCCAGTTTCCCTTCATCTATTTGCATAGGAAAATCCACCAGTGGTCTCCCCATCTCAGCCATAAAGAATCCCAAGGTCAGAGCTGATGAGCCTGGGAGGTCATTCTGTAAGTCAAACAGATGACAAATTTGAGACTCAGACCAGGAAAGTGACACTTAAATGAGGGCATGACTAGGTAACAGTAGAGTGCTTCTCATGTGCCACGCATGGAGCTTCACCTGCTTTGCCTTGGTCCCCATCACAATCCTATTCTGCAGCCGAGGAAATAGAGACACCGAAAAGCTAAACCCCCCACTAGTGTAAGGGTCTTGCATGGCGTATACAAGTGATCTCAGAGAATTAAAGCGGTCTTGCTTTAAAGGAAGGCAATAGCACTGGAGACTGGATCCATCACTTCATCTTTCTGGGCCTCAACTTGATCCTTTCTGAAACAAAAATCATAGTCCTTTGCAGGCTTATAGTAACCAAAGTTCCTGAAGTTAAAATGTGTTACAAAGGCAAAGATGTGTTACATTTGTTTATACTGCAGAATATTACTTTAACTGTGTAAAGGTGTGTTACTTTTGTTTATGCTGCATTTGTTTAATTATGTAAAGTGTGTTGCATTTGTTTCACCTTGTCTGCCTAAGGCACCTGATTGGACTAATAGAGAGCTGAATGGCCAATAGCTAGGCAGGGAAAGGATAAGCAGGGCTGGTGGGCAGAGAGAATAAATAGGAGGAGAAATCTCGGCTGAAAAAGGAAGAACGAGGAGGAACGGGAGAAGGAGGAGGAGGAGAACGAGGACATGCCTAGGGCAAGAAGCCAGCAGACGCCAGCCACGGGATATAAGAGAAGCAGTGAAAGTAAGAAAGGTAAAAAGCCCTGAGGCGAAAGGTAGAGAAGAGAAACAGGTTAATATGTTAACCTGTTAATGTTAAAAGAGCTAGCCAGAAACATGCTTAAGCTAGGGCCAGCATTCAAAATTAATAAGTCTCTGTGTCCTGATTTGGGAGCTGTTTGGTGGCCCAAAAGAAAAAAGCCTGGTACAGTGCCACGAGCCAGTGTCTGTACACACACACATGTGCATGTGTGTAAAACATTGCCTCCTTCAGCAGGTGCTTATAACACCCCCCCCACTTTGCATGTGAAAGTGTTTTATAAGGTGTAGAAAGCTGTAGAAATTCTTTTCTCAAGCTGTGAATATAGCTCAGTAGTTGAGGATGTGCTTATGCATTAAGTTCAGAATTCCACCCTTCCCAAAAGAAATCTTAACATTTGCCAAATGTGTATAGAGTGCCTATTAGGCACCACATTCCGGTACGAGTTGGAGAGACAGAGGGACAGATGTTTAACCATGGGGCCCTGGAAGAAAGGTCAGGGTTTCTAGGCAGTTTCTCTGGGGACTGTGCGGGTGTCAGAAGGCTTCCTACAGGAGACTTGGGAGATGAGATCTCAGGAATGAGTCTGGAACAAGAAGGAGGGGGGGGGTCCTTGTAGAAGGAGCCCAGGGCTCCTATTGATACACTGACGTAGGACGGAATAGACATGATTTCTTCTTAAAGGCACTTTAGGTAAGGAAGAGAGGTTGTGAGAGGCTGTGACTTGCCCAGTGAGAGATTCCATTGGACTCTGACATGACATGTTGACTGATTCCCTTCTCTGCCCTAGACTGGGAAGTCCGGGTACCTGATGATAGCTAAGGCATTGTCTCTGGTAATTTGCTCAGATGCTTTTATCAATTTTACAGATTGCTTAGGAAAGGCAATGTCCCTCCCCCTTACAGGACAGGGTGGTTGAGTGCACCTGGGCCAACTTTCAGGCTGGCAGGATACTTTGAAAGCTTCTAAGTTCTGCAATCCTAACCTAGCTCAGCAGGGCTATCTCCAGTCTGCTTGCTCAGTTTTTGGGTGAAATCTTGTGTGGCATGAGAGGCTTCCCCCCGCTGGCGCAGTGTTGGAACTGCAGCGACTTTTTCTCCATCTAGCTCCCCACCTAGCAGTGAGCTCTTCAATGGCTGCTATGCTGTTTGCTTCCGATCTATCTACTACGCCTACGACAGCCTCTGACTGTACGAGCTGTGGTTGAGAAGAGTATGTGTTTGAAACATGGAGAGAGGTTGACATCTAAGGGTGCTGGGGATGAATCCTGTGGTGGCAAAGAGCAGCAGCCATACCTCTTTGGCGGTGTCCTTTCAGGACTGTCCTGGACTGGTTTCTGGCCCTCAGTGGATGCTTCCTTTAGTGAACGTGGTGTTACCACTGGTCTCTTCCATATCAGGGAGTTCCTGAGGGAAGCTGCATAGCTTCTTCAGGCAACAGCAGATATTACTGCATGTGTTTTTGGGAAACCTCTCAAGGAGTGTGTCTAGCCTCTGCTAAGGCCCATATCCTAGGATCCTCTTTGCCCCTGTTTGTGCTGGTGAAGCTGTATAGGCTATTTCTGCCCAGAGAACACTCTGATTACTGGACATTTCTGTGCCATGATTAGTTACTCAAGATTTTCAAAGGTATCACTACTTCCCACTCTTATGGGTACCATGTGTATTTTAACCCAGAGCTTTAGGAGACCATGAGTGAGGGTATCGCTCCTGTTTCTAAGCCTCTTGTACATGACTGAAAATACTAGCCCACCCTTCCTGGTCTCAGCAAGCAAAATCCCCTGGTGAGGTCATTAGCTGAGTATTTGAGCCACTATATTGGGACAAAAGTGTCACATCAGATCCTAATGAATCCCTGGATTTCAGTCAAAGGGAAAGCTTCTGGGTGAGCTCAGAGACATGGGAGCTTTGGAAGAGCCCACTCAGCTTCTAGAAGTCGGCTTCAAGTACGTGCTCACACGCAGGCATCACTTTGTCCTTTCCACACAGGTGAAGCAGACCAGCCCCGCCCGCATCATTTCTAGGAATTATTACCCTCTTCGGCTCCCCTAACTGGGGCTGCGATTTTTTTCACGTACAAGTACAAACAGGGAGGAGCTGCTTGCCTCAGGCTGTCATTGCCAGGCATGGGTCTTCTCTCATCCACTCTACACCTTCCCTGCTCTTTCTGTCTGCTGTTCTCTCAATAGGGTGGTCCTGAGGTCTGAGAAGTGTTGTGACAGAAAGGAAGCTCTGCATGACAGATCACTGAATCCCTCCTCATCGTCTACCTTCCCTTCCCTTATCTATACTGTGGAGATGATCCTAGTCGCTCTTGCTGGGGATCTTTAGGCTCCGCGAAGACACCGCAACCATAAAGCAACCTGAAAAGAAAAATCACTACTAGGAGCATGCAAGTGGAGAGTTCAAAGCCCCTGGGTCAGCACAGAGCCCTGTCCTTGGCGGGATGCCTTCTCTTTCCCAGCTGGTGCAGGAGAGAGTGCACAGCCTACAGTCCTATAGCATCCCACACTTGATGGGAACTTAGGCTGAACCATCATACCATAAGGCAAGCCAGTATTTATCAAGCACTGATGTGTGCTAGGTACTATTCTGTGTGCTTCATATCTACTACTATACTCATTGAATTCCCAGGACAACTCCACCAGGTAGAAACTCTCATCCCCCTTTTGTGGATGGGGAAAGCAAGGCCCCATAAGCCTAAGCAAATTGCCTAAAGTCACACAGCTAGTAAGCTGTGCCAAGATTTAAAGATTGTAATCTACCTCCAGGACCTGTGCTTGACATAATCACTACTATGCTCTAACAGTCTATACAGTCCTTGCTGAGGAGTAGTTTTGCCTCTGTTTGCTTTCATCCAGTAATGAGGGGTTCATTACTTCCCAAGGTAGCCTGTTTTGGTTTCACACTTGTAGACTCTTTTGGCAAGTCTGGCCAAGTTTTAGTGATGCAGACCTTAGTGATCTAAGTTCCCTGGAGATACAAGGAGGGGAGTAGGTTATAGCAGATAGTCTCCTTGTGCATCCTCACATACAGAGATGGTGGCATCACTTTTGGGGTGATGGCATTCAGTCACATCTCTCTCCTGATCACAGAATCCCCCCAAGGCACCTAGGCTTCTTTGCTACCTCATGGTCCTGATGCAGTGGCTGAGAACTAGATAGGGAGAGTGACATACCCGAGCTTTTGTGTCAGCTGAAGCAGGAATGAAAACGGTTCTGTCCGCCTCAACAGTCTTTTCAATTGAGGACAGTGGATAATCAGGTCTCATCTCTAGTTGTAACCCAGAGCATTCACAGCACCCAGTGTATTGATACGTACTCACTAATGCCAAATGAATGAATGGGCTCTAAGAATGTGAAGTACAAGCCCGCAGCCTCCTTTCTGGCTGGCCTCAATTTCCTGGAAGAGTTAGTTTTGCATCCTGCTTTGAGATCCTTAAAAGCAGCATTTCCATGGTAACAAAGCATAGACTTGCCACTCTAAGGCCAAATTCTTTTCTGTCACACAGAATCTGAGTTCACTCCAGAAAAAAATACCCTAAATGTCTCCAGTGTCTGAGGAGCAGGCCACTGTCAGATGGGAGACCCAAGGAGTAGGCACTGCCAAGGGCGGATCCCCCAGAGCATATCTCCTCAGGGAAGTTCTTGGGCCCATCGACCTTGCTGGGGTTTCCATGGTAACAACACTTGGCTAATGGGTTGCCAGGGTGACGGCGCGCTATTGCTAAGATTGCACGGGACTGGACCACACAGGGCCGCTGAGTTGAAAAGATGCTAATAACACCTTTCTGAGTCTCCATGACAACAACACTCAAACACCCGGTTGGCTTTGTCCCGAATGCAGATTAGGCCCCCACCCTTCACCGACAGCAAAGAACACCCTGGAAGGTGGGCCCCCTAGCCCAGTGTACATAGGATTTGGCCCCTGCCATTCCTTTCCAGAAGGAAGGGAAGGCCAAGGTTTATTTCCCCTCCTCAGTCTCACTTACCATACTGCTTCTCAGAGTGTCTGATTGAAAAAGCTGGATCTGGAAGAAGCCCTGGGACAGGAACAGGGCTTGGCCTGATAGGTGTGGGAGCAAATAGAGCTTCAGGTACCTTGAGGTCGAATACCTCTCTTGCTGCGGCTGCTCTCAGACTACTTGAGTTCATGTAGTCGAGGAGCAAAGCCAGGAACATGGGGCCAGATTTTTCAAACCCTTTCCAAAGCCATAGCACATATAAATTGTATCAAAGCAAGATCAAAGTCCTCAGAGTCAACCATCAGTCTCATTCTTCCTACCAGTGTCTCCCTGAGGCACCTACAATTCTGTGGAACACAATTTAATAAGTCTCAACTTTGGGTCAGTCCATTTTGTGTTCCATATGTGGAGAGACTGAGAACTAGAGAGGTTGATTGACTTGCTTAAAGCCCCACAGACAGTCATTTGTACAGCCAGAACGAATCCCCAAGGGTTCTTGCATTTGTAGTGTCTCTTCTCTTAAATCAGAATGCTATGAACTTCTGGATGACCGCTAACTTGGACTCTTTGACTTCTAGTTTTTCTACCTGTTCCTGTAGTTTATAATAAAGGCGTATGGGGAGGAGAGAAGGTTCTATTGTGGGGCCAGGCAGAAGCATTTAGGATGGTCCTTCCAGAACTGACTTCCACACTTGTGTTCTAGCCAGTAGGCTAAGCCATGCTTTCTGAGCTAGCCAACATGTCGTCTTCATCAGAAGCCATCAAGGCAGCCATGATCCGCTCCATTTAATGGAGGAAAAGGAAGCTTAAGGCAGGGAAAAGGGAACCCCAGTGTACCAACCTGGGTGAGCATCTATCACTTCACAAGGGTGCTACTTAATAGCTCCAGCAGAGAATTGTGTGGACAGTTGACCCATGACCTCTCTCTGGTGACACTGAGCTGAAGCAGGTGGATTCATTCATTCAAGTCATTAGAGACCCCTTACTACCTGCTTCCCCCACTCCCACCAGTATCCACATGCAATACATTGCCTTGTCAGGGGGACAGGAGGGCAACTTTACTCTTGAAAGGAGGAAGCATTATTTCTTCACAATGTTGCACAGCTGCAGGCCATAACAGGCACATGATCTTGTTAGTATGAGGATAGCTAGGGTGATTCCTAGTTACCATGAAAACATGAGTTGCATCAGAGGTCTGTACTTATTGGGTGTGGTGTACACACCTAAAATCCCAGTACTTGGGAAGCTGAGTTGCGGGGATGAATTCAAGGGCAGCCTGGTCTATTTAAGATCTTGTCTCAAATCAAACTAAAATAGCAATGACAAAAACAATTTGTAGGGCCAGCAGGATTGCTCATCAGGTAAATCACTTGCTGTGCAAGCCTACTGGCCTGAGTTCAATTTCTGGAACCACATAAAGGTAGAAGCAAGGAGTGGCTCTGCAAAAGTGTTCTCTGATTATCACATGTGCTGTGCACCCGTGCACCTGCATACACACCACACCCACAATAATAACAAACAAAATTGTTTGAAAAGGTCTGCAATTACTTCGGTCTCAGGTAGCAGCACAGTCACTTTCACACTTCTTAAGTGTATGGACTTGTGAGGCCATGTGTCTGACTCATGAGTTTGGTGGATGTAGTCCCTTTTTTGCACCACAGCAACTGTGTATGCAGGGTGCTTGCCAGTGGCTTTTCTAGGACTTCACCTGGACTCCCCCACCACTGAGCTTTCTCAGGATGTACCCCTCCTTCCACCTGAACAGTCTTATATTTTTTTCATTAAAAATTTATTTTCATTTATTTTTATGTGTATGGGTGTTTTGTCTGCGTGTATGTCTGTGTACCACATTTGTGCCTGGTGCCCACAAAGGTCAGAAGAGGGCGTTGGATCCCTGGAATTGGAGTAACAGACAGCTGTCACTGTGTGGATGCTGGGATTAGAACCTGGTCCTCTGGAAGGAGCAACCAGTGCTCTTAATTGCAAAGCCATTTCTCTAGCCCCTACATGAACATTATTCCAGTCTTGAACCCTTTGGGTTGTTCTGGAAAAACATTGAACACTGGATAATTCATAAACCACAGAAATTTGTTTCTCATAGTTCTAGAAGCTAAGAATCCAAGAGGAAGGTGCCGGTAGGTTAGGTACCTGGTGAGGCCTGCTATCTGCTTCAGGATGGCACCCTGTTGCCAAGTCTTCCAGAGGGGAGGAACACTGTGTCCTCACATGGCAGAAGAGTAGAATTAGATACCCATCCCCTTCTCAAGTCATCTTTTAAGTCTCCCAATAAGTCTCCATGAGGGCTCTACCCTTATGATTTACTTCATAAAGATGTATGTCTGCATATGGGGTATGTGAACATGAGTGCAGGTGCCCATAGAGGCCACAGGCATGAGATCCCCTGGAGCTGGAGTTACAGGCAGTTGTGAACCACCCAGCATGGGTGCTGGGAACCAAACTTGGGTCCTCTTGAAGAGTAATAAGTACCCTTAACTGCTGAGTCACCTCTCCAGCCCAAGACCCCACCTCTTAATACCATCGCATTGGGTTTAGTGGACTTTTTAGGTCCTAGATCTCCGTTGAATTCTTTGTTATAGGGTCACTTGCCTGCATCTCCCTGACTGCCTCTCACAGTCACATAGTAGGTGCCTAGTAAGTGTCAAATGAACAGAGATAAGGACAGATTGCCACAAACACCTTTCTTCTATTCCTTTGTGTTTCCACTCTGGTTTGATGTCTTTAAAGCTTTGCTGTTCCTACAAAGGCCAGAGAGCCTCATGAGAAACTTTTCACTGGGACTCGTGATTAAGCAGGTCTTTCCCTTTTGACAGGAGGTCAGGAGGGAGGCACTTCAAGCACCTTGGCATGTACAGGTTGTATGGAGAAATGTGGGCCTTGAACAACTCCAAATCATGCCTGTTGTGCCACTTCTGAGTGGCCTTGAATGAGAGTGGCCCCTTGGCCGGCAGAGCCAGCAGCACTACTACACGTGTCTCTCCAGGATGGGAACAGTAAAACCAGATGGCCTGGATTCCAGTTCAAGCTCTGCTTCTTAGCAGATGTGCATCTACAGGCAAAGTATGGAACTGGCTAAAGGCCGTTTTCCTCATCTGGAAAATGGAAGTCCTGCTAGTTTCTACTTATACAGCTCTTACATGTTAATTCTCTCTGTGTGAGTTGATGCTTGGTACCAAGTAAGCACCCAACAAAAATGGAAGGTCTGAAAGTATTGTGGCTGTAGTTCGGTGGCCAAGCTTTCGTGCAGTGTGTGTGAGGTTCTGGGTTCGCATCTCAGCACCACAAAGAAGGGGGAGAGTGAAGAAACTCTTTATCCCCATCAAGGATGAGGCATTCTTCCCTCCCACTTATGTCCCACCCATTGCCACCACTCAACTTTCTGGTCAGAGTTGTCCTATTGTCCCATGGGAAGAAAGCCCACACTGTCTATTGTAGTCTCACTGATTGGGACTCAGAGCAGAGTGGAGCAGAACTTGTATTTATTTATGATGCATTTGCTCAGCACCTGCTATGTACTATTTTCATGCTCCCCTGAGTGTCCTTTGGACAACTCTAACTCTGCTCAGAATTCCTACTGCAGCTGCCCAATGGACCTTCCTTCCGACTGCAGCCCTCCCCTTCTGTCCTGCCCCAGTGGCTCTGTGATATTGAGCCATACACCCTGTTGCTTTGTACTCCCATTTTCCAGAACACAAGAGTCTGGATAGTCTCTGGGCCCCCTGATAGCACAAATGGTTACAGTGAAGTGCATTTCTACTGGGTTGTCCTAAGATCAGGCGTGGAGGGCTGGGTTTCCTGGCTTCTATAAGGGCTCCAGCTCTCTGTCTCCTGGGGAAGGGTGGAAGGCTAGGTCGGGGCAGGCATGTGGCCTAAGGTAGAGGTTCTAAAAGGAGACCCCAACCTCAACTTCTGCTCCATTACAGGCCAAGGCTGGATGAAAACAACCTCCCAAGCTTGCCTAGTGCCTACCAGGTCTAACCTAAAACTCTTGCACTGGGCTTGAAGGCACCTTCCTGAAGAGCAAGAGAGGCTGAGCAGTTGGGAGAGGGGGACATAATGGGTAGATCTGAAGCAGGGCTAGCTGCCTGCCTGCTGTCCCTGCAGGGGCATTGTTAATTGGCATTGATCTCCCATACACTATCTCATTAGGTCTCATCCAAGCCCAACTAACTCCTGTGGCTTGAAGTTCAGCAGGCCAGTCTGCAAGGGTTTTCTCAACACACCACCCTCATACTCCAAAGCCTTGCTATTTGAGTTACAGCCTCTTAATAGTGAAGGAATTTCCCCTCATTTTCCTGCTTGGATCTAAACCGTGGTCCTTCACTCAGTTCTTTGTGCTGTGAGGACAGTTCCTAGCCTCACAGACACAGGGAATCCAACCACGGTTGGTTTTGAGCTGGGGCACAGGAACCAGCACTGAAATTGAACCACCCAGAGGCAGAAAACCTGAATTCCTCATTCTGGTTCATTTCTGCATTGTGTATATGACTTAGGGAAGGCCATTTTCCTTCTCTGTAACTGCTTCCTCATCTGTGAAATTGAGGTGATAGTCTCCAATCTCACTAGGGAAATATGAGACTCACATAAGAATGGATCTGTGATAACACTTCCAAGCTGCACTGTGCTTATAAATACCCATAGAAGATGACAAGATGCCTGTCCTTAGGGTTTCTATTGCTGTGAAGAGACACCATGACCACAGCAACTCTTATAAAGGAAAACATTTAATCAGGTGGCTTATAGTTCAGAGGTTCAGTCCATTATCATCATGGCAGGAAACATGACAGCATGCAGGAGGACATGGTGTTGGAGAAGGAGCTGAGAGTGGAAAAGGAGCTACATCTTGATCCAGCAGGCAACAGGAAGTGCTCTGAAACATTGGGTGGGGCTTGAACCTATGTGAGACCTCAGAGCCCGCCTCCACAGTGACACACTTCCTCCATGAAGGCCATACCTCCAACAAGGCCATACCCACTCCTACAAAGCCACACCTCCTGATAGTGCCACTCCCTATGAGCTTATGGGGGCCAGTTACATACCACGATGCCCTTCTACCTTTCCTACGTGTCTGGCTTTCACCATTCTCTTCTAAGCTCTGAAGGGTATTTCCCTTCACCAGCTCCTTGTCCTTCTTCCTTAGCCCTCAAATGTGCCCAAAGATTCTTTGTCCATCTTCAGCATTCTTCCACAACCAAACTTCTCATATAAATGGTGTTCAACCATATGCCTTCATTTTTTTCATCCTTACATTCCTATCTGTTGGTTCTTTATGTCACTCTTCACCTCTCATCTTCCTTTATGGTCTCAGCAGATCCTTTTGGTTCTAATGGTCCTCAGAGAGCACCACCTCCTGGTATTCCTATCCTTGTCCAATCTAACCCTCCTTGACTGTGGGCTGAACCTAGAAAGGTTAACTAATGGATGATGGTAAGACAGATAGGCAGGCATTTCTAAGATTACACTGTAAGACAGTGATACCTGTCTTTCTCATATTCTCTCACCACCACTTCCTTGCTCAGAGAAAGCTGGTTGCCATGTTGTAAGCTACCCTCTGGAGAGTTCCACATGGCAAAGCACCGAGGGCTGCCCCAAACCAGCAATTAACTGAGACTCTCCACCAAATAACTAGCAGGCACCAGGATACTCCTGCCAGCATCCATGTGGTTGAGCTTGGAAGTGACGTCTCTCTCAGTTGAGTCCTGCAGTAACTACAGCCTGGCTGACACTTTGACCCCAGCTTGGAAGAGAACTTAAGACAGAGGGTCCAGCTAAGCTACATCCAGATTCTTGACTCAGTGATTATGAAATAAACTTCATTTTTGTTTTTGAAGTACTAGGGATTGAACCCAGAGTCTTGTGTATACTAGGCAAGCACTCCACCACTGACCTACATCCACATTCTCCTTTTTTGAGACAGGGTCTCACTATGTAGCCCTGACTGATCTGGAACTCCCTGTGTAGACCAGGCTGGCGTTAAAATCCTGGAGGTTCACCTGTCTCTGCCTCCCAAGTACTGGGATTAAAGGCATGCATCACCATGCCCTGCTCTCCTTTCACCTTTGAAGGATTTATTTTTATTTTATTTTGTGTGTATATGTGCACATGAGTACAGTGACCACATAGGCCATAAGAGAGCATGGGAGCATCTGGAGTTAGAGTCACAGGTGCTTGTGAGCCATCTGATGTGGGTGCTAGGAACTAAACGTGGGTCTTCTGCAAGAGCAGTAAGTGCTCTTAACCAGTGACCCATCTCTCTAGTAGTCCTCTCTTTTACTTTTTTATTTTGAGACAGGATCACACTTAATTAACAATGTTGGTCTTGAACTCTCTTATAGCCTACGTAGGCCTTGAACTTGCAATCCTCCTACCTCAGCCTTCTGAGTGATAGGATTATAGGTGTGTATCAAATCATGCATGGCATCAATCATGTATTCTCTGTACGACTAGTACCACAAAGCTTTGCATTCACAATCTATAGAAATACAAGCAAAGTATTCAAAAAGTCAAACAGCTGAAATTATCTTAATAAGGAGGTAGATACACAAATTGGGGTATATTTATATAGTGAGATGCTATAGAGTTAAATTTAAATAGATGTTTCAACATGCTAAATCTCAAAAACCTAATTTTGAGTAAAAAGAGCAAGTTGCAAAAAGATATGAACAAGATATTGTAGCTTGTCTTTCTTTGTACTTCCAGCCAGCTCCCAAATAACAACATGGAGACTTATTAATTATGAAAGCTTGGCTTTTAGCTTAGGCTTGTCTCACTAGCTCTTATAACTTAAATTAACCCATTTATAGTAATCTATGTACTGCCACACGGCATTACCTCTCTTCTATCTTGCACCTCCTTTTTCCTCTTCATATCTCATTGGCGTCTCCGGTGCACCTAGATTCCTTCTCCTCTTCCTTTCTCTCCCCAGAAATCTTGCTTATCCTTTCCTGCCTAGCTATTGGCTGTTCAGCTTGTTATTAAACCAATCAGAAGGTGCCTTAGGCAGAGATACATCTTTACAGTGTGAACAAATATTCTGCAACAGGATATTATTTTATATAAAGTTCAAATACTCATAAAACCACCTTTTACATATAGATGCAATGTATTGTAAAAGTATTAAAACACATGCTCATTTCAGCTGCACATACAGTAAAACTTGAACTATATAGAGTAGCATGGCCTCTGCACAAATTTGTGAAGTATTCTATGATTTCATATGGAGAATCTTGCTTATGCCTCACCATACTAACCGTGGTGTTTTGAATGAGAATGGCTTTATGTTTAAATGCTTGGTCCCCAGTTGGTGGAACTGTTTGGGAAGGATTAGGTGCTGTGGCCTTCTTGGAGGAGGTGTGTCACTGGGGGTTGGTTTTGATGTTTCAAAAGACTTGTGTCGTTCTCTGCCATTTGCTTGTGGATCAAGATGGGAGCATTCAATTGTTCCTGTTGCCAGGCCTTTGCTCTACCATAATGGACTCTAATCCTCTGAAGCCATCTCAAATTAAGCATTTTCTTTTATAAATTGTCGTGATCATGGTGTTTTATCATAGCAATAGAAAAGTAACTAAGGTGGAAGTTAGTTCCAGGGAGTGGGCTATTGCTGTGAAGAACCTGACCATGCTGCTTTTTGGAAGAATATGGAGGACTTTGGACTAGAAACATGGTTACATGTTGAAAGTAGAGCTTGATAGATCATTCTAGTAGGAGCATGGAAGACAGTAGTGCTGAGAGGAATGTGGAATGTGGAGGCCTAGCTCAAGAAGTTTCAGAGGGGAACAATATTAGCAACCGGGCTGGAGACCATTCTTGTGATATTTTGGCAAAGATTGTAGCTGCTTTCTGGCCTTGTTCTAAGAATTTGCCTGGGGCTAAATAAAAATGTAATGAACTAATTTCTTTGGCAAAGGAGATTTCAAGACACTGTGGTTATTATGTAGGTCTACAATGAAAAAGAGCAAGCAGGGCAAAAATAAATAAAAAATAAACAGTTTGAAGAGAAAAGGCTCCAGGAAATTTAATGTTGGCACCAAGGCTTGCGCCGAAAGAGACAAGATTAAGGAGAGGCCTGATATGCACTGGAATAAAGGGAGGGGTGCCCTCAGAGCAAGACCCCATCTAGCTAAGTTTCCAATTTGGAAAAGGAAAAGGTCTAAGGAATTTTCTCCTCCTAAAAAGGAGAAAAAAAAATCAAAGCTGCTGCCAATGTCATTCAAGGAGGCCAAGTAAGCACCCAGACTTGAACAGTGTTATTCATGTGGGGCGAGCTCCAGAGTCATGAAGGATACATGAGCAAAAGGGTTATGGAGGCTTCTTCCATGGTTAAGGAGAGCCACTGAGGTAAGACATGTGGCAGGGGGTGTCCCTGCATGGAGGCTCTAAGAGGCCATTGCATCAAGCTGGAAAAGTGAAGCCTGGAGCACTGGAGATCCCAAGATGTTAGATGTGCCAAAGCTGTGGAATGTGTGCTAAGAAGAGCTGCACACAGGCAGTGAAACCAGCCCAAGAGAAAGAAGTGTGCTGCAGGCAACCAAGGCAGAAGGGTGGAGCCATCTAAGCTCCCTGACAGCAGACATGGAATGACAGAATTTAGAGGTTTTCCTGCTGGGTTTTGGTCCAGTATTTCCTCAGTATGCCCTGACCCCTTCCTTTTGGAATGATAATGTATATTCTGTACCATTCTATGTTGGGTATGTAATTTGCTTTTTGATTTTTACAGGGGGTTACAGTGAAGAGATTGCCTTGAGTCTCAGAAGAGACTTGGACTTTGGACTTTTACACAGTACTGAGACTGTGAAAGACTGGGGACTTTTGAAGTTGTACTAAATGCATTTTGCATTATGATATGGCTACAAGCCTGTGGGGACCAGGGAGTGGAATATGGTGGTTTGAATGAAAACGGCCCCCATAGGCTAATATGTTTGAATACTTGGTCCCCAATTGGTAGGACTGTTTGAGAAGGATTAGGAGGTGTGGCCTTCTTGGAGGGGGGCATGTCACTAGGGTAGGCTTTAAGGTTACAAAAGACTCATCATTTCCAGTGTTGCCCTCTTTACCTTCTGTTTGCAGACCAAGATGTGAGCTCTTAGTTATTCTTAGTTATTCTTAGTTATTCTTGCTGCCACGCATTTGCTCTACAATCATGGACTCCAACTCTCCAACTGTAAGCCCGATTAAACATTTTCTTTTATAAGTTGTATTGGTCATGATTTTTCATCACAGTAGTAAAGTAGCTGGACACCCAGCATCTCTGCCGTGGACTAATACAACACCAACTTTCACCCCGCGTGTTACAAAAGGCTTGAGATCAGTCTCCCTGTCTCCAGCCTTTTGGTTTATTTCCTGAAATGATCATTGAGTGTCTATGACCAGGTGTCTGTCCAGAATCCTTTGTTAGCATTTGTCTCCCTCAGTGTGATGACAATGACCCTTTCAGATTTAGTTTCAGAGCCTCCTAGCATGCCCTTCTGCTGCTGGTACCTTAGGCCCTCTACTCCCAACACACCAGCTTGCTGATTAGTCCCTGTCCACTTAGCACAGTTCCACCTTACAGCCTTTACACCTTACTTGCTACTTCCTTGGTCCAGAATGTTGTTCTTTCAGATAATGGCCTTCAGTATTTGCTTTAAATGACACCTCCTTAAAGCACCCTGATTTTTAAAATACAAATGCTCCTCTAACTAGTCCACTTTCTCCCTTTGTTTTTCATCTACACCACTGACCATCATATCATATATGTTTTACTTCTTTGTTTATTGCTTTCCAAGCATGAGACTGTAAACTCTAAGATAGTGGTTCTCAACCTTCCTAATGCTGTGGCCCTTTAATACAGTTCCTTGTGTTGTGGTGACCCCCAACTGTAGTTATTTTCGTTGCTATTTCATAGCTATAATTTTGTTACTGTTATGAATTGCAATATAAATATCTGATATGTGACCTCTGTGGAAGGGTTGTTTGACCCTCAAGGGGCTGTGACCCATAGGTTGAGAACCACTGCTCTAAGAGGATGGAATTTTTGTCTGTTGTGTTTCCTGAAGGGGCTATGCAGCAGGTGGTGGTTAGGACAGCCTCCATCCAGGACATTTTGCTTTTTTGTCATGGAAGTTTTTCTGGCTGTGGCTCAGTTCCACACCTACAGCAAAGGTAGCATCTGGCCCTGCCATTCCTGAAGGCTTCCCAGAACAATAGATCAGACAAGAGTACGCATATGAGTGTGTGTGAAGACCTGGATGGATGTGGGTAGGATTGGGAATGGAAGACAGGGTGTGACTGCGGGGCTAACTATGTGCTCAAGTTCTAGAGGGAGAGGTAAAGTATGCTCAGGTGGATAAGGGGAAGCCCAAGGCACAGAGGCCTAGTTAGCCCTACAGGTTCCATCTTTGCATGCAGCAGGTGTCCTTGGTATGGCTGGCAGTACAATCTTGTGATATCCTCCCAGTGTCCCTGGAGGGGCCAAGAGTGCTGGTGACTAGCAGGCCAAGCATGTCTGAGGAGGTTGGGGCCAAACCTCTGGCATTTCCCCTCATGAGCCAAAGGAATGCCGGAGAAGCCCCAAGAACAATGGGAAGCTGACAGTCTCTCCGAGGATCTGTGACGTGGGCCCTAAAGGGAGAATGCACAGCTGCTGGCCAGAACTCGGGAGGGGAGGCGGGCTGGCAGGGATACAGAGAGGCTGAGGAATCCTTGAAGGAAGAGGCGGAAGCAGCTGGGGATGACACCCATCGGCATTTCCCGCCTCAGGATGGCCTCCTGCTTTCTTCACTTCCACTGCAGCTGCAAAAGCAAAAGCTGCAACTTCCATCCGGCCCCCGAAGTCCATTCTAGAGCTCTGGAGTTGTAGACCCTGGTGAGCCACGTCCACTCTTGCCACCCCACCCAGTCCCAGAGGAAAGCAGGCACATTGCTCACCCCATAGTCGAGTGCCTTCTTGGCGTAAAGGAAAGTGGTAGGTTTGCCTGTGTAGCCCTTCTTCACCTTTGCCGAAACAGGATAGGAGGGCATTTGGGTCTGGAAGGTGTGCTTGTCTTCTTGCTCTCACTGAGGCGCACCTACCTCCAAGTCACGTTATTCGTTGCTCAGCCTCCATCTTTTCTATGAGTACTTTGGTGAACAATGTTTAGTCGCAGGCAGATTGAAGCCTTTCTCTTTAAAGACCCTCTTGTTTTTTATTTCCCACCTTGGTACTCCATTCNGAGCACTGGGATTAAAGGCGTGAACCACCATACCTGACATAAGTGAAGTTTTAGTTTGCATTTCTCTGATGTGTTTAATTGAGGTTTATAGTACTGTATTATTTGGAAGGGTGGTCCTTTTCTTTGTAGTTTGTAAGGACTTTTTTTTAAAATCAGAAATTAACCTTTGTGATATCAGTTGCAGGTTCCCCCCCCCCCTTTATCATGTGTCTTTACTCAACAGTTGTTACTCTTAGTCCTCCCTTCTCAGTAAAAGATTTTTTTCTAAATTGTTGCCCATTTGTTCATGTTGTTTCTTAAAAAATTCCTATTTACCTCCACTTCATTAAATTGAAGTTAGACCTAGTAAATTCCCATGTCTTTGGGTCTGTTTCTGAGTAGTCAGTTTCTTTCACTGGTCTGTTTATGAACCAGGTTGACAATGTTTTACTAATTGAAGCTTTATGTAGTATGATTTAGAATCTGATAAAGTCTTGTTGCGTCTCTGTTTTAGAGCTCTGCTTACTTAAAATTTTACTTTTTCCTTTGTTTGTTTGAGAAAGGGTCTCATATAGCACAGACTGATATGCAGCTGATTCTGACCTCAGCTTCCTGGTCCTTCTGTCTCTACCTTCTTAAGATCTGGGTTTCCAAGTATGCACGATTATACCTAGCTTTATTTATTTTTCTATATAAAATTTGGGCTCGATTTATAAAATTCATTAAGCATTTTGCTACTGAGAAACCCTCTAAAGAAGTAGCATGGTGTCCTTGTGACTATCTCTTGGCTAGTTCAGAGAGGCAAGAGGGCTGGGTAAATTCATCTCATACACCTTTCCACATGGCAGTATGAAGTAGCTATAAGAAGGTTCTGTTGGGCCAGTGAGATGACTCAGCAGGTAAAAGTGCTTGCCATGCAGACCTGACAACCTGAATTTGATCTTCAGAACCCATAGTAGGAGAGAACTAATTCCAAAAGTTGTCCTCTGACCTCCACATGTATGCCATGGCCTGTGCCTACACACACACGCACACACACACAGTAAATCAAATATATTTAAAAACAAACTACTGTAGTTTTCGTAGTTTTGAGAAGACGGGTTTTAAACGACTCTAGTTGGAGTCCTTAGGGGTTCCTTTTTGTTAATAGGACACAATATGAGAGAGGGATTAAAGACACTTTACCTATTTCCTAAGTTGTTCTTGCCCTTTGCATCATGACTTTACTCGTCAAAGTTTATCCTTTGAGCAAAACCAACTTTTTTTCTTGCTTGGTTACTTCTTTCCCTCCTTCTTTTTCTTTCTTTCAGCCATCCTTAATGGCTATTCAAGGCTATTCAGCATGGAGAGGATAAGCTAGGGTCACATGCAATTCCCAGCATAGCAGCTAATACCTTTCTGTCCTACTGAAGAAGGTTCATTGGAGGGAAAGTAACCTCATTCTTGGAATAATTCCAACTGCACCCCTGCAATGAAGATCACCATGGTGCAACCTTAGATGCAATGCAACACTGTTTCTTTGCAAATTTTGATTCTTGATTATGACATTCTTTACAACTGTCTTGACTATGCTGTTTGAAAGGGGTTCCCACCAGAGGCTGCTTTCCATTATTAGAACAAATGCCTGAGATTATCAACTTGTAAAGAGAAGAGGTCTGTTCCATCTTAGTGCTTTCAGTCCCTAATCAATTGGCCCCATTATTTTGGGCCTATAGCAAGGTAGCACCTCATTGTGGGAGCATGTGGCAGAGAGAATTGCTCATCTCATCTCTGGAAAGTGAAAGAAAGCAAGACGATGACACTGGGGTTCCACAATCTCCTTCAAGAGTAGCACCCCTGTGCTGGCTGGGTTCGACTGTGAACTTGATTGGATTCAGAGGCATCTAAGTGAATCACTTAGCAAACTTAGCAAAACACTCCTTTGGCTGTGTCCATAAGGTAATTTTCAGGGAGGATTGACTAAGGGGAATGTTCTTGTTTCATTCTGTTGCTGTGATAAAGCAATGTGACCAAAAGCAACTTAATAGAGGGAAGGGTTTATGTGACTAACATTTCCAGGTCACAGTCCACCATTGAAGGAAGTCTGGGCAGAAACTCAAGCAGGAACTGAACCATATCATGGAGGAATTCTGCCTATTGGCTTGCTCCTTGGCGTGCACAATTAGCTTTGTTATACAGCCTGAGACCAGCTGCCTAGGGATGGTGCTGCTAGGAAGGCTGGACCTTCCTGCAGCAAATAGCAATCAAGACAGTGCCCCCACAGACATGGCCACATGCTAATCTAGTCAGTGCAATCTGTCAGTTGCGGCTTCCTCTTCTTTGGTGACTCTAAGCTGTGTCAAGTTGACAATGAAAAGTCATCAACACAGGGAGAAGTCTTATTCTGAATGTCGACAGCACCATGGGCTGGAGGCCTGGGTGGGATAGGAGAGGAGAGAGCCAGCAGAGGACAGTTGCATTCTCTCTGCTTCCTGGCTGCCATGAATTGAAGAAGCTCCCCTGCCACACACTCCTTCCATCATGATGGTCTGCCCAAGTGGGTGGGACTGAGCAACCACGAGCCCCCCAAATCTTTTCTCCTGTAAGTTACCTGCTCAGGTATTTTGTCACAGTGACACAGTCTGTTTAATACACCTCCCAGTGACCCAACTTCCTTCTGCGTCACAATGCCATATTGGGTACCAAGGCTTTTAACACATGGACCTTTAAGGAACACATAAGAATGACCCTATAGTAGAAGGTTCTTCCACAGACACCTGAACCCAGTTAGAGTAGTAATGACCTCAGGTGTAGATGCCAGGCAACAGGTGCAACAACAGTTATGCTTGGCTGGACCTCCTCAGAGCACTAGGGAGGACCCTGCTCATCACCTTGTAGGTGTACACCAACAAGCTGGTGTTGACTCACAGCAGGTCAGCTGAAGTGGTTCAGGGACCAGAGTAGCTGAGGACCAAAATTAAGGATGTGCTGCTGTACTGACACCTTAGAACCCTTCAACGTGAGACCTAGCACCATAGTCTATTCTGTTACTGTAACAGAATACCACAAACTTGGTACTTTACAAAGGAGAGGAAAAAAAACTATTTTTCCTCATTGTTCTGGAGGCTGGGATGTTCCAAGGCACGTTGACAGCATCTGGCAAGGACTTGAGTGCTTCAGTGCTCTACGGATGCTTTCACACGGGGGCAAGTGACAATGTGCAAAATAACCACACCGTAAAAAAGCCGCTGTAATAAGAATGAACATACTCCTGTCAAAAGAAACACACTCCTTTAGTCCATTCATGGAGGCTGCACCTGCCAGTAAGCCTCACTTCTCAACGCTGCTGCACTGGGAATTAATGTTCCAACACATGGAATTTCAAACCATAGCAGAGGAAAAAGTGCTTAGAAATCAATTAAACTTCTGCTGTGTAGAACCATTACCATCAGCCACATCTGGCTACAGAGCATTTGAAATGTGGCTATTGCCAGAGAAGATGTTCTCTAAGAGTCAAATATACATGAGAAGTGAAAGAATTTGCCTGAAGAAAAGAATGTGAAATATTTCATTAATACTCTTTGTACTGATTACATGTTAAAATGATGACATTTTAAATTTTTGTGTATAGTCAATTAAATAAAATAGACTACCAAATACATAAAATTACAAAGCAGGATGGGGAGGGATAGTGCAGAGATGGCTCAGTGGTTAAGGATACTTGCTGTTCTTCCAGAGGAACTGAATTCAGTTCCCAGGATCCATGTCAGATAGCTCATGACTGCCTGTAACTCCAGTTCTAGAGGATGCAAGTCCTTGTTCTGGATTCCACAGGCACCTGTATGCATATGCATGCATACATACGCACACCATGCGTGCACACACATGTGAAAAATAAACTTTAAAAAAATTGCAAAGGGGCAAGAGGGCCCTTTGAAGTGGAGGAATACACTCACTATCTTATTGTGATGATGTTTACACAGATGCTAACATATATCAAAATGTACACTTTCAATATGTACAGTTCATTACATGCCAGCTGTATAGCAATAACACTATGAAAAATTCCTCAGCTTCACCATTACTGCACAAGAGGGTGAAAGGACTAATTTCACCTCTTTACTTTTTTCAGTGAGGCTACTAGAATATTTTGAGTTACACATGTGGCTTACATTGCATTTCTATTAAGCAGGGCCAACCTGGTGGTTCTGGTTCATTTTACAGATTGTAAAACTAAGGCACAGAAAGGAGAAAGGAGCCTGTTCATGCAGTGAGATGAAGAAAATATTTTTACCTAACAGCTAGTACCAGCATCCACAGAAGTAAAAGTATGCTGGCAAAAACCTTGAAGTCCACTTTTAAGGGTAGAAAAAAGGGTGCTTGTCCCTGGTGTTCACACCTGAAATAGGTACCAAGGCCTCAGGAAGCAAGGGAGGAATTTGGAAGAACTTTGGAAATCTTGAAGGACAACAACAAGAAGCAGTGAAGAAAGGGAGTGAGAAGACCCAGACAGGTAGAGGAAGTCTGGGTACTCCACCAAAGAGCTTCAGGGGGTTCTTGCTCTCTCATCACGCTCTTAGAATTGAGGAAGGGCCAAGGTTTCAAACCTTGGTCACTGTGTTAAAAACAGAGACCATGCCTCAAACCCCAGGAACTCAGGGGCAAAGAGGAGCACATGATCCATTTTCCCTATTATTTCCACACCCTATGAAATTCACAGAGATCATGGGGAGGGCTCTCTGGGCACTGAACTGGCACAGAGGTGAAGGGAGGCTAGAAGTAATGCCAGTTAGGTCTCATAGGGCGTGGGGACCTGGGGAAAGCTCAGGAATCCACTTGAGTGGTTAGAAATGGACAGGCGAAGAACAGAGTGACTGTAGATTTGATTACCACCTCCCGTCCCTTGATTTGACAATTGAATAATAGTAATAAAAGGATTAAGGAAGCTTCTATGACATGCAAAGCCAATCTCCATCCCCACTCATCACGCTAGGTGTTGCAAAATATACAAAATAAAAAAAGCACAGTCACTTGAAGCCTACAGAGAAGTCATTTCAACAAGAGAGCACAATGGACAGAAATCAGATAGCAGGATAGTTGAAGGACACAGGAACTCTGGGGAGCACTGAGAAAATAGCTCAGCAGGGTGGTAGAGTCTGAGTCCAGCTTGGCTGGATAATGGGCCTGATTCAAGGGACTTCTGAGTATGTCTAGAATCCTTGGGGAGGAGGGAAAGCAGCCAGCATCTGGCAGTACAAGTGCACCAGGGACTGAGTAAGTTGTTTGAGAAGGATGCCACTTATATTTTCTGGGAAGATATGTACTGACAATTCTGGGCTGAGAGTAGGCAGAAAGCTGTCTAGATTGGCTCAGGGTATCTCATGGTCACCAGCAGGGGTCCATGTGATGGAGACCACTTGGTGCATACTTTCACTCTGTTCCCTTTGGACCCTTCCTTCTCCAAGGTCTGCTGGTGCTGAGGAAGAAGCACTGACGTGTACATCTTCACAATTTGATAGTGATGGGTAAGTCTAGCTTGTGACATCCTTCTGGGAATCGATGAAATCCTGAGTGAATTGTGTTGTTGACCTGAACATGTCCATATCAATGACCCCAATGCCTCAGACCCATTGGAATAGCAAAACCCTCCCCTGGTCAGGCTCAGGGAAATGGCAAAGCCTTCCTCTGGTCCAAATACGAATATCTTTAGCTAAAATCAGTGTATACAGAAACTCTCAGCTATAGCTATCTTCTCTAGGATGACTGCAACCTGAAACTGCTCCCCAGGACAGATCCAGTTAAAAGGTTGTGGGGACACATTTCCCCTGGGGTGGGTCAGGAAGACTGCATAAAGGACAGGACATTTGATTTGGGCTTCAAAAGAAGGCAGGAATGGCATTTTCTTAATACTTTATGAAGACATTGACTACATATCAGATTGCCTATTTTTTTTTAAATTAGATTTTTAATTGAACATGTGTATTTTGCCTGCCTGTATGTATGTAGGTGCACCATGGGTGCACCTGGTACCCATGGGGGCTAGAAGAAGGCATTGGATCCCCTAGAACTGGAGTTACAGATGGTGGTAAGCTACTGAATGGGTGCTGGAAACTGAACCCAGGTTCTCTGCAAGAGGACCTCTGCTCTTAACTGCTGAGCCATCTTTCCAGTCCCATGTTGTCTTTTTCTATGTGCACTGCAAATAATGAGTAATCAGGCTCACCACAGTCCTATGAAGTAAATGCCCTTACCATCCCCATTGAACAGATACAGAAATAGAAGCTTAGCGAGGCTCAGCGAGTTGCTCAAGGCTACACAGCTGGTTAGGGATGGAGCCAGAACCAAAGTTAGCAGATTCCATGCTGTAGCTACTACTCATACTACCTCTGGGATGGGCAGAAATAGAATGAGGGTGGTAGGTGCAAGCTATGACTTGAATAAGCAGAATCAGGGATGGATGCAAGAACACCTGGCATCTTGTGGAAAGCGGAGATTATCTAGATAGCTTTAGTGTGTGGTGCCTAAAGGAGAAGTCACCCAAGAGCAGGTAGAAAAAAAAGTGGTTTCAAGCTACATCTTCAGGTACCCAAGGAAAAAAGAGTGCCATAGTGCTTTGGAGGACTCGCCACCAGCAGCACTCATCCACGAGTGACTCAACCTAGGAGATGCCCCCCACCCTGACTGTACCCAGAGGCTGCCCATTTCCCAAAGGGCTTCACTGAGCCCCACTGACTGCTGAACTCTAAAGCCAATGTTCATGTGAGGACAAGAATGGAAAATCCATCATGCTCCAGGCAGGAAATTCCACAGTGAAGGCCCTTGAGCTGCATCCCTGCAGCAGGAGCCATTCCACATGCAAGACAGGTTCCGTTCCTGTTTTGTTTGTTTGGGGACTGGATGTTGTTATTCCCTGCTCTGCCTGTGTTTATGTCAGGGGACGTTTACCATCAGAAAACAAAGTCCAGGCCAGGGTCAGGCCAATGCAGCCTACTGTGGAGCCCTTCCCTGTGGCATTTCCGGGCTTGCTCCCTCCTGATGAATTTCTCAATTGAGCAACATCAAAGATCTTCTCTTCTAACATTTCTCTCATCTTCAAGGGACTGTGGTGCTGAGAGGAAGCCATTTGATTCTTGAAGCAAGGTAATGATGTCCCTGCCCGACTCCAGCCTGAGTGAGAAACCAAATAGTCTTGCCCATTACACCCAGTAAGCAGCAACATAGAATGCCAGACCTCGACCCTCAGACCTCTTTCAGGAGGCATTCATTTACAGGAGGCCAGGGCTAGGCCCTGGGGGTAGCCTGGGACAGCTCTTCTTACTGAATCAGATCTCAGAACTGGAATGCAAGACTGGAGAGGCAACACCACCTGCCTCCGGTAGGAGCATCTTCATTTTGCAGATGAAATAACGAGTGATGGGTGGGAGTGGTCTAAAGATGGGAAAGAGTGGAGGCGTGGTGCTGAAGATCAAGGCTAGAGAGAAAGCAGATTGAGAATTGGAGAACAAGGGCTACACACAGGGTCTCTGCAGCCATCACGCCCAAAGTCCCTCAATGCCTTTCCTTCACTTCCTCTCAGGCCTCCATCTTAGTGCTTGACCTCTGGCCCGGGCCAGGTTAACTTCTCTCTCACTCTTCATCACCTACTGGTTCCTGCTACCAGCTGACACATAGCTAATTTCATCTCTTTCACAGTTCAACAGAACCCCTTTGTCTGATATGGCTCTTACTGCCCTTCCCCTCCCTGTGTCTAGGATGCAACATTGTTGCATCTGGCCATGTACCAAATAGCTCGTAGGTTTCCTAACACCCTCCTATGTGAGTGAATGCAATCCATCAGAGTACAGACTTCCCTCTTTTCTCCTCTCTCTCTTTTCCTTCCATTCAGTAAGTGATGCCCTGTAGGCCAGTGAGATATTGATATAGTCCAGCAGGCTCCTGATCAACATGGAAGTCAACTGACCACTTTGACTAGTGACTGAGGACAGGGACAGTGAATGGACTGGCAAATAGAATGGAATACAAAAGAGAACAGGAAGAGGGCAGGACCTGTAGCCCAGTGGTAGAGTGCTTTCTTAGTGTGTGCACCAGCCTTGGAGCCTATCGCTAGCATTATAAAAACTGAGAAGTCTATAAGAGTCTGGCTGGAAAAGGAAGCCACTTCCCAAGCAAATGGAGGGAGATGGAGCAAGGGGCCATGGCCAGAAGCTGAGGAGAGTAAACAGACAAATGCTGACCCAGTTCCCCTCTCCTCCACTATGTCAGTCCTTCCCCTTGGCACTCCGAGGAGTCTCTAGTGGTGTGGCTGTGTGGGATGGGGCATGGGTGCTGTACCAAGCCAGCCAGCATCATGTCCTTGGTCTTGTGGACATCATACCACATGATACCATATGAGCATCATACCACATGCTCATTTCCCTAGATGCAAGTTTTCCTGAGGCAGCTGGATTTGAGCATCAGCACCTATGAGAGGAACAGGCAGATTGGTCCTTGTGTGACTTTGATTCTTCCCTCTACCTCTCCTAGCACCATTCCTGGAGTACAGAGTACTCAGCACAGTCTCAATAAGGAACACCAATAGAATTTTGTGCTTATAGATTACCTACTATGTGGCAGGCTATGGTAGGTGCTTTACAAAGATTATCGCAACCTGACAACCCTACCAGGACAGTATTACATTTTAGATTCATTTTATAGATGAAAAATCAGGGCTGGGGCTCAGTTGGTACCTGCTTAGCGCATCACTGTATAAACTGGGCATGGTGGTATATGCCTGTAACCCCATCACCCAGAAGGTAAGACCTGGAGTTTAAGGTCATCCCTGTCTACACTTCAGTTCAAGTCCACTCTGGATTATATGAGACTCTCTGTTTTGAAATACGTAAGTAAGTAAATACGAGTAAATACTGTTCAGAGGGGAAATGAACTTATCTAAAAGGTCAGACACCAAGTATATGGTTAGGTTTGATATTCCAGTTCAAGTCTGTTATGCTGGAGTCAGGCTCACAATCAAACTGTAGTGTTGAATTAAATCCCTGACAACAATCTCTTTAGCACTGTTCTGAAAGGAAAAGACATTATGAATCTATGAAATATGAGTCTGAGATACACCCCCTTAAACCCGCACATACACGTACACTGAGCTTTGAAGATACCTCTTCAAATGCCACTCTTAATGGGGGAGGGACTGCAGTGTGCAGACTGATGGAAGACACCTATGCCAGGGCTCTTTTCACACTGAAGACACAAACTAGTAAACAGAGAAGGCAGGCAGAGAGCAAGCGTTTGTCCCTGAGGCTCTCTGCCTGTCCTTTTCATTTGTAGGGAATGGGGTCCTTCAGCACAGCAACTTCTAAAGCTTAGGGGTGGGGGTTTGCCTTTGGATATAGCCTCTTATGCCAAGCCCCACACAAAGAGAAAAGATCCACCTAGGCCATACCAGGCCAGTGCAGAAGAACTTGTACATACAAAAGCATGGAGCCTGGCTCCTGGTGGCAGCCCCACCCACTTCCCATCTTTGTCCAGGAAGTCACTTTCTTGGTAACACCTATCCCAGCCACCGTATTTAAAATTGCTCCCATCCCTTAGTCTCCTTCTATGCTTTATTTCTCTCCAATGATGTTGATCACCAAGTGACATTTCTGCGTGTTCAATTTTTTTGTCACCTTCCCCTCTCTACTACACCATGCAGAACACAAGAGCATATAGGACTGTAGGCTGTTGCATTCACTGCCAGAATCTCAGGACCAAGAACTGTACCTGCATGAGGGAGGTCAGGGCTGCAGCTGTTTGTGAGCAGTGGATGATGCTGTGCACCCTGTAAACACTCCTTGACTCTTCTCCAGTGGGGAGATATGGGGGTTTAGGAGCAGCCACGGTAGAGTCCACTAAGCTGGCCAGCGTGAGATCCTAACTTCAAGTAGAGACAGACTCTTGCATACATGACTTCCCTGCTGAGATCAGTTGACTGCACCCTGTGTGCTCAGAGAAGGGCTGAGGTTCAGACGTTTTCATCAGGTATGAAACTGATGCAGAAACTCAGCAGTATCGGGGACATTGTTTGTTTACCACAACTGTCAGCAGACAGGATCTAAACTGCAGGAGGAGTTGATGTAGCACTTCCTAAGCAACCTGGGTCAACAATAAGCACAACAAAAACAGGGGAATTCCCCAGGTTAGCAACTAATAATAGCTCATTTTACGCTTGCCAGCTGTGTGACCTCAGGCACCTTCTTTGACCTCTCTGAGCATAGCCTCATATGAGAAAAGTGGGCTTCTATGAGACTAAGATGAATTAATGGAAGGTGTCTGGAACAATGCATGGTACATGGTGCATAGTACATCAGTATATACGTGTTACTTTGTGTTGTTTGTAGATCATAAGTGTCTCTAGAGAGGATCCATGGCCCCATATGTTTAGCACAAAATACATAAGCTGAGGGAGGGAGGAGACTGTGATGTTATTGTGGATAGTCAGATCACTATGAGTTGGAAGCATTTAAGCTGAGACCGAAAAGATGAAAATGATACAGCCTGCAAAGACCTGGTTGGGGGTTGAAATTTCCAGACACAGGCAACAGTGAGTGCAAGAGCCCAGCGGCATCAAGGGACTTAGGGCTCTCCTAGAATGGAATGGAGGCCCTTGCTCCTGGATGGCTGAAGGGCCATCACCTGGGAGAGGCAGCTATGAGCTGATCCCAGCAGGTCTAATAAGCCACAGAAGGGAGGATGCAGAAGGGCCCTTGGGTACAAGGGTGGTCTCACAGTACTGAGATCATTCCTTATAACAACCTGCCATAACACATTACAAAATTATCCACATTCTGTCAGGAGAAAGACATGGACCCCAGTCATCCATTTCCCCGTGTGGGTTTTAGACATCTTAGAGCAGCAACACGTCTCCATCTTCGATTTTGTCGATTTAGACTTCACACTCATCCACCCATAAACTGAGCTTCCATTTGTTCAGACCCAGTCTCTTGTAGCCCAGCCCAGCCTTGAACTTGATTGATATGTAGCTGAAGACTAACTTGAACTCTAGATCTATTGTCCCCACCTCCTGAGTGCTGGGATTACAGGCAGGTGCAGTCACGTCTGGCTGAGGCTGGGTGCAGCGACAGTGAGTTTGTTAAGCTGCCTCCCAATAGATGCCTAATGAAGCTGTGCTGACAAGAGCAAGCTTCCCAGCATGCCCGAAGCCACACTGGGCAGCTGGGCAAGCTAGGCAACTTACACGGTAGGCAGGTTCCCCAAGACTCCTCCTTGGCATCAGT
>LZPO01027372.1:801043-817494 GCA_001675575.1 Neotoma lepida
GAATTTATAATCCTTCTGACTCAGCTTCCCAAGTGCCGGGATTATAGGCAAGTGAGTTACCACACCCAGTTTATTTGCTCTTTGAAACTACTTGGCAGATAATCCTCTCTCTCTTTCTCTCTCTGTCTCTCTCTTTTGTGTGTTTCCTACCTGACATCTCGGAATTGTCCTTTGACCTACAAAAATACTGCAAGGCTCAGCCTAGGACACAGTATATAGTAAAGATTATATGCAACAGATATTCTTTTGTTACCCTATAATTTCCCAGCATCCCTTGCAGTTAACTTTAAGTAATATAATAGTTCTGACTGGGAAAGAATCAGTGAAAGTTCTGTATGCTCTTACTGGGCCACAGTATCAGGAGTTACTATGCTGTTATGGACTGGATTATATCCCTCAAAATATTTGGAAGCTATTTTAGAATGTTTGGATCTGGAGCAAAGAACTAAGGGTAAATGAGTTCATAAAGGTGGGAGGGATCCCAATGCAGTAAGATTAGCGCCCTTATCAGAGGGGACCTTTCTCTTTGTGAAGATGCGGTGAAAAGACACCATTTCCAAGACAGGAAGCTGACCAAGACACAGAACCTTCTAGTACATTGATGGTGGATTTCCCAACCTTCAGAACCAAGAATGGATGCCAAATGGTTGTTGCTTTGGCTGTTTGCTATGGCAGCCTGAGCTACGACTCCATGCTTTTCCTGGTCTCTTTTGCCCAAGTCTGGAATTCTTGGAGGCCACTGGTTTCAGATGGCTTCCCTGGGTGCTGTTCAACCCTTGCTAGACTGTGTGAGGAAGAAAGGAGCCTTTCCTGTGTAGATCAGCTTGATTTCAGGGTGTCTGTTATTGCAGCTTGACCTTCTGTATACAGTTTGCAGAGAAAAGGACATGACACACCACTTCTATCCAACCAAGTACAGAAGTCGGTAAGTGGCACCAGCAATATTCGCTGTGCTGGCAGTCCTCCACGACTGAGCTAGGGGAGGGGAAGAGAAGGGGGGAGCACAAGTCCTGGGAATTAAGACATGTAAGCCTTGCTTCTTGGCTCCCTCGATGCAGCAAACAGTGACTGTTTAAACACCTCACGGAATCTGTCAACATTTCAAATATGAAAACAAGAGCAGAGCTGGAGCTGTTCACAAGATGGGACATAGTGGGAGGTAAGGCATTGTTTCTAGAAAAGCCCCATTCAAATGCATACCACTTCCTTAGCAGGGGTTATGCCTTCATCTCCTGAGACCCAGAAGCCCATTCTTCAGGGCTGATTGTCAGGAGAGGGCTGAAAGGATGGAGCCTTCCTGGTCACAAAGAAGGAAGCAGATTTCACAGCGTAGCCCACAGTTAGTCCTCTGCTGCCCCGTGAGGAGGTTTGGATATCTCTGAAGAGTAGAAGGCATGCGCTGTTACTTGAACTTCCTTATGATTTCTCTCTCATTGCTGTGCTGTCTTCGGCCATTCCAGCCACATCCCCAACTCTTTAGACAAACGGTTCTCGATATGTGGGTCCCGACCCTTTTGGCAACCCTCTGTCTCCAAAAATATTTACATTTGAATTCATTACAGTAGTAAAATTACAGTTACGAAGTAGCAACAAAATAATGTTATGGTTGGGGGTCACCACACCCTGAGGAACTGTGTTAAAAGGATCGCAGCATTAGGAAGGTTGAGAACCACTGCTTTAGACCATTCATGAGAAAGGAAGGAATTTAAATTGGGGATCTTGTTTAATTTTGTTTTAGTCAAGACTCACCTATAAGAATCTTCTTCCATCAGAAGAGGCTTTCCAAATTCTTTTCCTCATTCAAGGCTAAGCTCAGGCCCGAGTCTCTCTCTGCCCCTCCCCCCCAAAACCCTTCTTTTAGTAATGCCCATGGACCTTAGTAACACAAGTTATAACTGATGTCCACTAAGGCCACTATGTCCCAAGCACGGTGCTGGCTCATTTTGTTTATACTCTTATCTGACCCTCCTAGTCTCAGAGGGAGGCGTGGCTAGCATCCCCACTTTGCACCCAGGGAAACCCAGAGTGGCGAAGTGACTTAGATAGACTTGCACAGGTAGCATATGGCGTAGCTGGAGAGCAAGCATATCTGATTCCCGGGCCTTGATTCTACTTACCGCCCTCTACTGTTCCCAGAATCTCAGCCCCCATCATAACCTGTCTTGAGTTCTGAAACAAAAGCAAAAGTAGACAAGTGGACTTTCCATTTCCCTTAAGTGTTGTACTCCCTGCAAGGTCTTGGTGAGGGTGGATGACTGCTTCTAGCTAATTAAAACTTACCAAGAGGCTGGAGAGATGGCTCAGTGGTTAAGAGCACTGGCTGTTCTTCTAGAGGAGCAGGGTTCAATTCCCAGCACCCACATGGCAGCTCACAACTGTCTGTAACTCCAGTTCCATGGTACCCAGCACCCTCATGCAGGCAAAACAGCAATGCACATAAAATAAACAAAAAACTTAACCCTTTAGACAGGACTCTACAGTTTAAATTGTTTGCCTGCATATATAATCCCATCTAATCTTTACTGTATTCCTGAGATATTTGTGTAGTTTACAGACAAGGTAACCGAAGCTCAGAGTTTCTTGATATGCAAGGGGAATGCATCCAGTGAGCAAACCCAACTTGTTTTCTGTATCCCAAGGTGCCTCTTACTCACTAAGGAGTCTCTGCTAATCCTTTGCCTCTCCCCTGGCGATTTGGTATGCTAAGCCTTATTTCCACTGCATCTAAAATAGCTGAGGTCCATAATGGCGCTCATTTCATCTCCAGGCACAGTGAGTTGTTCAGGAGACATTCACCAAGCAGGGTGAGTCGGCCTTCTGGAGACCCTGGAACTGGCACTTAGGCCTCAAGGCTGGGGAACTTTCCATAACAGGGAAGCCAAGGCTTTCCCTAAGGGCTCATTAAGAGCCTCTCTACTGCTTCCACGGTCTCCTCCCCTTGATACAAGTGGAAAGTTGGGGACATCATAGGACCAGGAGACTCTGGTCTAGCACTGTGGCTTCTCCTCCATCTAGGGTGAGGGAGTTCCAAGAGAATTCCATCAAGAAGGGTGGGGCTTGGGCTGTGATGAGGGAAGAGTGGCATATCTATCCAAAAGTCCTTCCCGGCTGTACATCTCCTTAGGTAACAGGCTTGTAGCTCTGCTTTCAGTCTACATCTGACAGCAGAGCGAGGGGGGAATGGGAGAGGGTTGGGCAATGCGCACTGTAGCAGGCCTCATGGCCAGCACAGTTTTCCTGCCATCACAGAAGATAGCGTGTCTGATATCATCACAGAAGATAGCGTGTCTGCGTTGTGTTACCTTATTCCACCCACAAAGACTGGCTGAGTGAGGGGCTCTGGGAGCAAATATGTTTGGGGATCCCTTGTAAGGGAGGATGAAAGTGTATAGTGGAGGGGTGTGTGTGTGTGCGTTTTCCCCATTGAATTAAGACGCGGCAGTGAATGAATCAGTAGGGGTGAGACCCAGTTCCCAATTACCCTGGATCCATCTTATCTTCTTTGAATGACCTCCAGCAGCCCCTGCCTCCTCCAGGTTCCCCCAAGGCCAGGCCGGCCTAGGAGTGAGAAAAAAGACTAGGATTTGGGATTCAGCAGTATTCCCGGGGTCAGGACTATGAGTGAGGCAAGCGAGGCTCCCGGGCACTGAGTGTTTGTTCTGAGGTGCACACGCTAAGTACGACCCTGCACCTTCTCAGGTTGCACCTTTGAGTGAGCAAGAGCCTCCCTTAGTTTCCCACCTCGGGGCCTCACTTGCCTCTTTCTGGGTGCCTTAGGGCCTGGGCTGGCACTCAGGGACTCACCAGGATTCGCAATATGAGAACCTTCTGAGATTTGGCCTGAGGATGTAGGGATCTGAGGCTGGCACAGCAGCCAGCCTTACAACTGACAGAAGGGACTCCTGCAAAGCCACCTCAGGTCCATATCCCAAGGTCGAGTAGTTTTCTGAGTGTGAGGAAGGACAGGGCATGAAAAATGAGGTCTGGACACCTGGGTCCAAGCCCTACCCTACCAAAGCTCCTTGGTGCCTTTCCTCCACCTGCAATTTAGGGACAGCACCTCCCTCGTAGGGAGGCAGTGAGGACATGGAGTCTTTCCTGCAGAGTTCTGGCCCCAGATCCGCTACTACCATTCACTGGTTCTCTGGCTTGGAGCAAGTGTCCCAACCTCTGAGATTTATTCTTCATAAACCAGAGGATGCATTCATTATATTTCCCGGAAACTAGTTAGGTAGAAATACAGAGATTTCTCTTACTGTGTGAACAGAGGCAATTGATTCAACTGCTTTCTTAAGGTTCCTTCCTGTTTCCTGTTTCCATGATTTTAAAACAAAGCAAAACAAAACAAATCTCTTCGAAACTGACGCTGAGAGCCAAGTCAGCTTTCCACACCATTTCCCCTTCAGCCCCGCCCACCAGATAAAACTAAGCTTATTCTGCCCTCTGGTGTCCACTACTGTTACTGCACTCACTTCTAGTGGCCTATCGAGGCTTCAGATTTAGAATCAATACTTCATTCACACCTCTTCGTTCATTCTCACCTCACACTTTTATTGATTGGTCCATGCTGGCCAGCAGCTGTGCAGTGCACTGTGATGTCAAAGATGAAGAACACGATATGCTTCCTTTAAGGAGGCCACACTCTTGTAGGAGAAACACAGATTTAAAAAAAGATAATTTTTACGTGTGTGTGTGTGTGTGTGTGTGTGTGTGTGTGTGTGTGTGTGTGGTGTGTGGTTGTAGGTACATTTGTATTCTGAGCCATCTCACTGACCCAAATAGGTTGTTTTAATAGTAAAATAAAAGGTAAAGGGCCATTTAATGCTGTGTCGAGCTGTGCTTGGCTTGAGGGAGGCAGTGAGTTATCAAGAAGATCTTGGCAAGAACATGCTTTTTTTTCGTGATAGGGTTTCTTTGTGTAGCCCTGGATATCCTGGAGCTCACTCTGTAGACTAGGTTGGCCTCGAACTCAGAGATCCCCCTGTCTCTACCTCCCAAGTGCTGGGATTTAAGGCGTGCACCACCAAGCCCGGCTAGAACATACTTCTTTAAAGCTTCATTTAAAAAAATAAATTGTATTATCTTTATTCCCTCAAGATAAATTATTTTAAAATTACTTTCAAAGTTAACATGCAGATTGATGGATTTCATTCTGGGATTTTCATATATATGTCATATTTATGTCATTACATGTTATTTGTCCCCCTCTCAATGTCCCTCTCTGTCTCACCTGCTTTCCTCTTGCTGATGTCCTCCTTTCCCCAGATGGCTGTTGCTTTTGTGTCACCTGTATTCCATTACTCTCTCTTCCTCGTCTCTCCTCTCCTGATGTCTCTTCTTCTCTCACAGTCTCCTATGTACCCCTCACACATGGGCTTCAATCTATACTTCACATATGAGACAACACAAAGTATTCAACTTCCTGAGTCTGGCTTGTTTCACTTAATGTAATTTAGTTCTTCAGGTCCTATCCATTCTCCCATGACACAATTGCATTCTTCTTCATGTCTGAATAAAATTCTACTATGTTGCCAGGTAGTAGTGACACACGTCTTTAATCCCAGCACTCGGGAGGCAGAGGCAGGTGGATCTCTGTGAGTTCGAGGTCAGCCTGGTCTACAGAGTGAGTTCCAGGACAGCCAGAGCTGTTACACAGAGAAACCTTGTTTTGAAAAAACGAATTCTACTATGTATATGTACTATGCTTTCTTTTTTCCATTCATATGTTGATGGGAGTTTAGACTATTCTATCTTCTGGCTACCTTGAATTATGCAGCAATAAACATGGTTGTTCAAGTGTTTCAAGAACAATCCCTGAGAATCCTTTGGGCACATACCCAGGAGTGGGCTGGATCATTTAGTTGTCTTATTTTCTGTGCACTGGGGAACCTTCATATTGACACCAGCTCACCCCTCTCCATATAAAGGTTCTTCTCTCCCCATATCCTTGCTAGGATTTAAAAAATTGTTTTTATTTTATATGTATGAATGTTTACCTGCCTGTATGTAGGTGCACTATGTGCAAGCCTAGAACCCATGGAGGCTAGATGAGGGTGTCAAATACCCTGAATCTGGAGTTATACACGGTTGTGAGCTGCCATGTTGATACCTGGTCTTCTGCAAGAACAGCATGTGTTCTTACCATTGAACCATCTCTCTAGCCCCAGAATCTGTTTTTTGATGGCCACTCTAACTGGGTTGAGATGGAATCTTGAAGCAATTTTAGCTTGCACTTTCTTGATGGCTAAGGATGTTGGATACTTGTTAAAAACATTTATTGGTCATTTGTATTTCTCATTTTGAGAACTGACTACTCAGTTCATTAGCACATGTATTAATTGGGGGAATTGGGGGCTTTTGGTGTTTAATTTTTGCATTTCTTTGTACATTGTAGATATTGATCCCATCTGATGTACAGTTGGCAAAGACGTTCTCCCAGCCTGTAGGTTGTCTTTTCAGACTCTGGGGATTGTTTCTTAATTTCATGCAACCCAATTTCTCAGTTCTCAGTATTACATCCTATGCTATTGGCTTCCTTTTATGAAAGTCAGTGCCTAACTGTGTCTAGAAGTATTTTATCTCTGCTTTCCCACAGCAGTTTCAAAGCTTCAGGTCTTACATTAAGGCCTTTGATCCGCTTTGAACTGATGTTTGTATTAGGGAGAAAGAGAGGGATCTAGTTTCATTCTTGTACATGTGCATCTAGTTTCCCCAGCACATTTCATTGCTGAAGAAGTGGACATTTTTCTTTCTGGTGTATGTTTTTGACATCCTTTCAAAGATCTGGTAGTAGCTGTAGGTGCTTTGGTTTAGTTCTGGGTCAGTTCTCTGTTCAAATCCTTTGGTCTATATGTCTTTTTGTGTGTGTACCAGTGGTGGTGGTTTCTGGATGACTGAATTGGCGTTCTTCAGGTGACTGGACACAGTGGGTATATGTATATGAAAAAGCAAAGAAACATATTTAGGGGAGTACAGGGTGTTTGGTATGTTGGGGGCATAATGTGGGTTCATTACCAGAAGGAGATGAAGATGGAGGCTGGTAGGCATTCAGGCAGAGAGTCTTGTGTGTTATGTAAAAAGCTTGGACCTGATCCCTGGATGAGAAGGGATTATTGATGGCTTTGAGTAGTGAGTGACATGACGGTATCTGAATGTCTGTAAGTTCATTTTGGCTGTTTTGTATGGGATGCAGGGCTGGGAAGCTCTTGGTCTGGTTGCTAGGTTTAGAAACAAAACAAAAGGAAGAAAAAGAGAAACAAACAATATGAAACACAGATGGTTCAGTTAAATTTGAACTTCATATAGAGAACACTTTCTTTAAGTGTAAGTATGACCCAAATATAGTACAAGATACACAGAAAGTGATTCTATTGATCTGAGATTCAAATTCAACTAGATGGCTCATAGTCTGTCTGCCATTGGTGTCTTAGAATCATCACAGAGAGATGGTGATGGTTAGTGGCTTGGGCTACGATGGAGATGGAGTTTGATAGAAGTGGGAAAGAACTTGGGATGCTAAGGCTGTGAGAGCATGAGTGAGAGGGAGGTGTCGAACATGACAGTGTCCAGTTTTGTCATTTAACCACACCCTCAGCCTACCCACCACACGTCCTGTGGTCAGGTGTCCCTCAAAAGCATGCTCTAGAACCGCAGAAGCCGGGAACACAGCCATCTCCACAGCCCTGGCATTCCCAGTTCAGTTCTGCCTCCTGCTTCATTTTACATTGTGATCCTTATCCCTTGCTTGACTCAGGTCATCTGCTAGGGGCTGGTGCCTAGGAAGAAGCTAGGATCTCTCTGAATTCCTGTGGTTTGCCTTTCTGCACTAGTCTTTGCAATGTGAGCAGGGGCCGCCCAGACTAGGCCTCACTTGGGACCAGGATAGATTCTTTCCACCACAGAGGGAAATCCTGGTGTCTTAGTATTCTCCAGTCTCCTTTGAGGCTTTCTCACCTAAAGAAAGCTCAGAACAAAATGGCATTCTGATTTTGTCAGGCTTTTTGTGGCACAAAAGTGCCTCTGGGTGGTCATGGAACAATATAGGCCAAGATGATTTGGGGCTGGTTTCTAGACCAGTGGAAAGGTTACGTTGGGAATCAGAGACCCCACTCCTGCAGTTGCCTATGCATCAAGAGTGCTGTGCAGGCTCCTTGCCCTTAAGGTTCTGGGTCACCCATTTGCTTGGCAGCCTGCTGGTAAATAGCCCAAGATAGCAACCAATGAATCAGCCGTGCCCTGAGGTCTTCCACGCTTGGCAAGGCTTGGGAAAATGCTCCAGGCTAAACTGCTCAGGCTCTTCAGAATCACTAGCCTTCTTCTGTGTCTCATAGATCCCACCCTACAAATAAAGCTACCTGTGAACACTTCCACCCAGGAAACTGACGTGGGTATGAGAGGGGCATCTCAAAACGCAGTTCCTCGTGATAGATACGCAGCCAGGCCAGGCGTCTAGGCTGGCCACCACAACAGGTGACTGCCCCATTCTTTAATATACCACTCTCCCTTCTGGAGTCACAAGAAATCAAAAAAGAACCATATATCTCCTCCACAGAGGACACTAGGAGTATGCAACAAGAGGCAATGTTCAAGACTCAAAGAACAGGCGGTGAGAGAAAACCAGGCCTCGCTTGGCTTTGCGGGCTGGCACTCAAGGCTGCTCTTGCTACCAGAGTTGTGAGGATCCGAGCTTGGGCCCCAACAAGCCAGGTGAAGCAATTCGTCTTCAGTAGGCCAACTAAGCAAATGAGCAACAGCGAAAATTCACAGGGGAAAAGAGTTCTAAATATTTATCCAGTGCTGTCACATTAAGAAAATGGACAAAAAAATCCAGTGACTCTGCCGCCCCGTGTCCATCTTCTGGGTCCTGTCAGGTAGATTTAAATAGAGGGCCAGAGATATGCATAACTAAGCAGTTCCAGTCAAGATATGGTGTTGCCCATCACTGACTCATCACTGTCTGCATGGGCTCCGCCTCTCTCTCTCCTGTAAGGTGGTCTGAAAAGGTGTCAGAATTATGTGGAATCTTGGGGAGACAAACTCCTCTGTTGGCTGGCACCATGGCCTCAGGCTTTCCTTCTACTAGCACGAATCTCCCACGGGAAAAATTTTTAGGGGTCCATTGTTTCAATAGACCTATACCCAAAGGGAGGGTTCCAACCATCGCTTTGGACTATCTTCATTCCTGGCAATATGGCCACGCTCTGAAGTGCCGAGAATGACTTCAAAAGCTCAGCACCTTCCCTGTGCCCTCAGACTTCAGGGGGTACTCAGGCATTGATGTAGAAGCTGAGGTAATCGCTGAGTCCCTGTGTCACCCCCCTCCCGTTTCAAGTGTCACCCAGCTGAGAGGAGCAACACACCCTCTGCTTTCAATGAGGTTCCAGGTTTGGGTTAGTCTCTTATTGTCCTGAGCCAAGACATGGGTTAAACACAACATTCATCATGCAGTGTAACTAAACTATGAGCAATAACAACTCACAAAGTATCTGTACAAGCTAAAGGAAGTCAAATATGTAAAGTGTTTAAAAAAGTACTTCTAATACTTTTCAGATTGAGTCTCCACAAGGATCATCTTGCTGGCTTTGCTCTCACATTCCCATCTCTCTCCCTTGTCCACAGGGTCTCTAGTTGTCTACTTGAAAAATGAAGCAGGGATCACTACTTCATCCTTTCTGGGATTACCTCAGTTCCTGGAGCAGCTCCATGGCCTGCAAATTTTCCAGAATGTGAGCCTCTGGGGGTTTGGTGAATCAGGGGTGGGCGGCACTGTAGTCATGACCCCTGAGTTGTGCAACACCCTAGCTTCATTCTAGCAACTAATGAAGGATGTTTGCCCAGCATCCTGGCTGAGGAGCTCGAACTCTTCCTGTGTCATTGAGCCACTGACCTGCTCTGCTCCCTCTGAGAATGTCAGCTTTAGCCCTACTCCCTGGCTAAATCCAATATATACACATTGTGTATATACACACGGTTGGCTCAAAGTGAAGCGCCTGAACCAACTTCTTTCCAGCTAAGGGGTCTGCCTGTTGTATACTAGCTCCATCAAACCCCAACCCCCTGGTTCCCACAAGGCATTTGCCTATCTTCTGTGTTTCTAACTTAATCATCCTTCCAGGGACCTCCTTAGGCAGAGGAAACCCCTCAGTCTGCGGTGGTGGGGAACTTATCTTGTTCTCAGTGTATGGTATGGATCCAACTCTGGATTCTTCCAGATGGCTATCCAGTTGTCCCAGCACTGTTGATTGAGTGCAGACGTGAGAACCAGTTCAGCACAATGAGAATCGTGAACAGTGAGATGCGCACAGGGACTGAGAAAGAGTGTGGGAATAGCAGGTGCACCAGTTCCCATCCACTCCATGCTCACTCTGGATTTGAGTGATCAGGGGTGAAATGGCTGCATGGAGCCATATTTGTTATCTTTCTGTTGGTCTTCTGAGCATTTATATGTGAATTCCTTTGAGTTAAATGTTGGATGGCATAGACTTACTACCGAAGCCTGTGTTAAAGGGCCAAGCCTTTACTGGTGGGACTCAGAGTAGAACAGTCTAGATTACAACGTTTAGGAAAATTTCTGTAAAGGGCCAGGCAATAACCGATTTTGTTTGTGGGTCTCTACTAAACTACTAAAATCTCTTATTGTGTAGTAAAACAGAGTTATAACATGGAAAAATAGCATTGCTGCACTCCAATCAAACTTTATTTGCAAAATCAGATTGTATGTTGGATTTGGCACATGGTTTACCAACCTGGGAGCCACTAGAACAGAATTCTACAGGATTTGTTCAGAGGCAAATCACACATTAGTCATACTGTATAGTATAACACTAAATGTTGTCATCACGAGATCTTGTGGCTAGACAGGTGGGCAAGGCTTCTGGCTAAGGTCCCTCTGTAAGTATGCCCCGTGTCTACTCTCACAAAGCAGCGTGTTTTGGCATTCTGGGTTTCCCTGGCTGTCCCTGAATTTAGTCTGAACCTCATGTAGGGCCATCACACAGAGATGTGTTCACTCCCATCAACCGTCACCACCTACACCAGGATATTTCTGTTGGTAGGACTTTACTGCTATTCACTGAGGACACAGAAAACTCAGAAAAAGATGGGCTTATGGTGGTATGATGTGTTCAGTACTAGATAGATGTGGGCCATCTGAGTGGAGCTCTCTAGCAAGTAGCGACATACAAACGTTCACTTAATCGCAACTCAACCCAATTTATGCCTTCATAGAAAGAGAAAATGCTGGTAGAAAGTATTCTGAACTATGCTTGGACTAAGCAAATGCGTTCTGAGATGTTACATCAATATGAGATGTTACTCTGCTGTCCTTTCAGCAGGTGATAGTTCTCAGGTATGTTTTGTGGTATGATCACCTCCTTGGATTGAGCATGACTCCCATATTTAAAGAGAGCAGCGTGTGCCAGGCGTGGTGGCGCACACCTTTGATCTCAGCACTCGAGAGGCAAAGGCATCTCTGTGAGTTCAAGGCCAGCCTGGTCTACAGAGTGAGTTCCACGACAGCCAGAGCTACACAGAGGAAACCCTGTCTTGAAAAGCCAAGAGAAAGAGAGAGGGGAACATTATTTCCCATTGGGAATAGTCAAAGGGACACCCCCCCCCAGATCACTCAATATTTTCCTTAAGTAGCTCACTTTAGAATGTAAACCGGGTAGGTTATGACACCACTGGAAAATGGGTCTAAAGTGGAAGGTGGCAGGGATGGATACTGCTTCAGATAGAGGTTTGGAACTTGTTAGCACACAGGTGGCAACTGCAGGCAAGAGAATGGGTTAGGTTAATGGAGAGTGCAGTATCAGAAGAGATGTGATTAAACCTCAGCACATGCCACCAGTTAGTGGTGGAGCCGAGAAGCACAGGGAGCCTGTGAGGTTGTGAGGTTGGAGGAAAGCTAAGAAAAATGTTTTCCAAATTAGGTCACATTCGTGGCTACTGGGGGTTAAGACTTGAACATATGAATTTGGAAGGCTCTACTACAATTCACAACAACCTTGTCCACCTTCAGCCCTCCTCTGTCACAGCCTTGTACTCCTTCTCCAGCTACATGGCTAGGGAGCATCTTGTTTCTTTCCAATTCTCATTTGTGGTTCCTGCTCTCCACCCCCACTCCTCCAGCTGGTCCAGCCACTTTCATCCTCTTCTCTACAGAAGATACAAGTCATGAGCTTTAGGCAGCAAGATTACCTTCCAACAGTGGTTGGTGCTTTCAAAATAACTGACAAAGGAAAATGTTATTTGATTTGGCGTGGTGTTCTATGGAATACAAGGCTGAAATACCCACTGCCTTTAGACAGTTTCAATTTTGTCTTGAAAAAAAGGGCTTTGTTTTTGTTGGCTTTTTGAACCACAGTAGAAAAGAAATGATGCCAAAATAAGAAAAAAATAACTCCAGTTTTCAATGCTTTTAACCAGAGAACAGTCATCCTCTGCTGCCACCTACTGGCCATAGCTACAATATGCATGTGATCCTTGTTCTTCAAAGCCAGAGTCACTGTTAGACACTGTTAGATGTGGCTCATTATCAGTAAAGTGGGTGGGGTGTGCGTGTGTGTGGAGATTGTCTAAGAGATTTATACACCATAGAGCTCTTTCTAGATAAGATAGGACATCAGTGATCCTCTTTGTCAAAGTTGGAGGAGAGACACCCTTCAATGTGTGGGTGAGGACATGGGGCTGGCAAGGCCTTCTCCAGTCACCTCCGTGCTTGAACTAGACACTGTGTTCATTCATTCCAACATACAGACATTTCTTTCTTTCATGAAATAATGTTTTCCTTAATCTTTTTCTGAGCAAAAAAAGGAACACAGGCTCATTGTAAAAAAAAAACCTCTAGAAACCCAGAGAAATATCAAAGTTAACTTAAATCATTGAGGTTGGCATCAAAGAGTGGCTGGGGTGCGCACTTTGTCATAATTACCAGCAGCACTCCCGAAGTCACTATGGGGCACATGTAATTTAAAACAAAATTCTGCTTTCCATATAAAGACAACATGCAGCACCAAGACAAACCTTCCAGTTTCCCTCTTAATGGCCTCTAAACTTCCCTCCATGCACATTCTGAAGTCATCACGGACTACAGTGTCATGGTCCAAACTGCTGTCAACAGTTTATTTTGATTCTCATCTATCAATTGAGCAACATAGCAGGTTTCACACTGAGGCTCTCATACATGCGTGCAACGTACTTCAATCACATTTAACCTAATCACCCTCTCTTTTGCCCTTCTCCCCCTTCTTTGGCCTCCCCTCTCCCCAAGTAGTCCCCATTCGACTTTTTTGGATTCTCCTTTAACTTTAGTTTCCACATAGTAGAAAGCATGTGACACTTTCCTTTGTGAGATTGGCTTATTTGCTTTAACACGAGCATCTCCAGTTCTATCCAGTGTAACCATGAATACCATGGTTTTGGTTTTCTCTGTGGCTGAATACAATTCCATTGGGCATACATATGTCATTTTTCTTATCCATTCATCTATTGATGGCCCGTCTAGGCTGGTTTCATTTGCAAGCTATTGTGAATAGTGCAGTAATAAACATGCTTGTCTGTAGCTCTGAGGTATGTTGACTTAGAGTCCTTCAGTATAGCCAAGAGTGGTATAGCTGGGTCACATGGTCATTGTATTTTCAGGTTTTTTTTTTTTTATGAGGAACCTACAATCAATTTCTATAGTCGCTGTACCAGTTTACATTCTCATCAACACTGTGTAAGGGTTCCTCTTTCTCCGAATACTCACCAGCATTTGTTTTCTTCATAAAAGCACTCTGGGTTACATGGAATCTCAAAATAGTTTTCTGTTTGTTTGTTTTGGTGGTTTTTCGAGACAGGGTTTCTCTGTGTAACTCTGGCTGTCCTGGATCTCACTCAGTAGCCCAGGCTGGCTTTGAACTCAGAGATCCACCTGCCTCTGCCTCCCAAGTGCTGGGATTAAAGGCGTGTGCCACCCCCGCCCTGCTGTTTGTTTTTTGAATAGCAGAGAAAATGTGGATTTATTAAGGAAAAGTGAGAACTACAGAGAGTGGGATGGGTTCTTTTATGTTCCTTTCATTAATGGCTAAAAACACTGAACATTTTCATATACTTACTGAGTATTTGTACTTCCTTTGAGAATTGTTGTTCAATTAATTTTCATATTTACAGGTTGGATTATTTGTTCTTTGAAAAACATTTTATTTATTGTTTCACAAAATTTTTTGTTTTTCTTTTTTCTTTTTTTTTTGAGACAAGATATTTTGACATAGCCCTGGCTGACCTGGAATTCTCTATGTAGCCCAGGCTGGCCTCGAACTCAGAGATCCGCCTGCCTCTGCCTCCTGAGTACTGGGATTAAAGGTGTTTGCCACCACATCTGGCTCAATATTCGTTCTTTTGATGCTTAAGTTTTGAGTGTTTTATATATTCTAGAAGGTATTAATTTCTTTGTCAGAGGAATACATGGCAAAGATTTTCCATTATTCTGTTGGCTGTCTCTTCACTCTGCTGTTTCATTTCCCTGCATGTCCACTATTTTTGTGTGTACATATTATTTTAAAATTTGATTTTTGAAAATTGGAAACATTTACAGAACCTTTCTACTTAATGTTACATCTTACCAGTTTTTCCATGACACAATTTTTCAAAAATATATTTGATGAGGGATGAGAGCTATATTTATCTGTAGGTATAAGGATAAATATTGACAATGCAGGAATTATGCTGGCTTAGTAAAGTGGCAGTTGTAGGTTTTCCTCCAGTATTCATGACTTCACTTGCCTTGGGTAGTTGGCTAGGTTTTCAGTACCAGGCATGATTTCCCTCTTGTTGAGCAGGCTTTAATTCCAATTAGAAGAGAGTGTAGTTGGTTGTTTCTTGGCCTTTTGGAGGCTCTACCACCCAGCTCCCAAATAAATCCACACCTGGAGGTGTAGATGGAAATTTCTGTCCTGCCCGGTCCCACAGCCATTCAGTTCCAAATAAACACACATAGGCTTATATTAATTATAAACTGTTTGACCTATTGCTTAGGCTTATAACTAACTAGCTCTTACGCTTAAATTAACCCATAGTTCTTGTCTATGTTTAGCCACGTGGCTTGGTACCTTTTCTCAGTCCAGCATTGTCATCTTACTTCCTCTGCATCTGGCTGGCAACTCTGTCTCCCCTTTCCTCTTCCCAGAATTCCCCTAGTCTGGTTGCCCCACCTATACTTCCTGCCTGGCTACTGGCCAATCAGCATTTTATTAAACCAATAGGACTGACAAATCTTTACAGTGTACAAGAGCATTATCCCACAGCAGGAGAGCTGTTAGTTACTGCCAAGATATTCATCCCACTAATGTACTCTTAGGACCATTGTGCCATGTTGATTGTTGTAGTTCATAGGTGTCACATCTGGGTAGAACTATTGGTTGCTCCCTCTTGCATGGCATCTTTTGGTACCATGAAACTAATCCTTAGGGAGGAGGCGTTCAGGTCAAATCTAGCTTTGATCCTTTGGGTCCAATGTTCAAAGTGCATGGTGCCTTCAGTAGTAGGGACTTAACTTTCAACTTCTAGGAGGCCACCATGGTCAACAGCAATAGTCTATAATGATTTGGGAGTTTCTTGGACTTCCTTGACCAACAGCTTAAAAGGGTTCACATGCCTGCTATTGGGGTTTTCTTTGAAACTAATGGAGCCCATTACTGAAAACCACAATTGATCAAAATGCAGAAGACAAATTATCATGTGATACCCAGCCCCAACTGATACATGTACAACACAACTACTGCAAGGATCATCTCAAAAGAGATGGCAGAAAGACTGTATGACCCAGAGGAACAGGAAGTGAGATTGAGTCTCCTACAAATGTCAGGGAAGATACACCCATAAAGTCTCACCAATGTGGCTGTCTAAAAGACTTGAGCAAAGACAATACAATATACCTGCTAACATGGAAACATGAAATCTCATGGAGCCTGAATCCTAGACAAAAAGAACTACAGGCAACTAAGGAATGCTGAGAAAGAGAGAAACAGTCATCTCAAGGGATGAGCCATGCCCATTCCTTATCCAATACCAAGTGCTTAGCCCTGAAATCATAAAAGTAACACTATATAGACTGATCAGATTCTATTTATATATTTAAGTATGTGTATATGTATATCAATAAGAAAAAGGGGTCATAAATTTGAGAGACAGCAAGTGTGATATACATGGTAGGGTTAAAATGTGAAAGAGGAAGAGGAAAATTATGTGATTATATCTTCATTACAAAAAATAAAAATTAAAATTTACTGGGGGCTGGTGAGATGGCTCAACAGGTGACATGCTTGCCACCAAACCTAACTACCTGAGTTTGATCACCAGGACCCACACGGTGGAAGGAGAGTACCAACACCTATAAGTTACCTTCTGACCTACACACACACACACACACACATACACACACACACATACACACACATACACACACACATACA
>LZPO01027372.1:825256-848664 GCA_001675575.1 Neotoma lepida
GGAGGGAGGGAGGGAGGGAGGGAGAGAGAGAGAATGAGAATGAATCAATTAACTTTTGCTTCAGAAAAAATATATATGAATGGCAGATCTGGGTGGGTTTTGAACTCATGTTGGAGCCTAAAGGAAAAGCAATAACATTTATCTCTTTAGTTCTTAGTGGAACATGTAAAAGATGAGCTGGATGTGGATAAGGGGCTCATGGAACCACATGTGATGGACACAGGGGTAGTCAGCCATAATGCCATGAAAGAAAGTCAAGGATTGGGAGGTGAAAATGTGAATGGGACAACATGGTGAGCTAGTGTTAGGCACAGCAAGCTGGGATCTGAGGCATTCTAAAATGTGAGGCGAAGAGGTAATTATTCTACAGCATGTGCAAAGGCTTGAGTTGAGAAAGAATTCTCAGCTCACTGAGAACAATGTCAGAGTATATTGGCAGTAATGGGATAAGAGTTATTGGTAGATGAATAAGATACTTCAGGGCAGAATTCTTCCAAGTATGGTCAAATAATCCTGCATCAAATGTGCTTGGATACTTTAGGGCAGTGGTTCTCACCTGTGATGGCTATTCTTGCTTGTCCAGTTGACTATATCTGGAATGAACTATAATCCAGAAATGGAGGACACACTTGTTATCCAGATCTTGAGGCAACATGCCTTTGATTTGGATCTTGAGGCAAGAAGATATACACCTCTCGTCTAGATCTTAAGGCTGGAAGGCACACCTTTAATCTGGACCACACCTTCTGCTGAAAGTGTATATAAGGACAACGGAAGAAGGAAGGGTTTGTTCTTCACCTGCTTGCCCTCTCCTTGTCAGCACATCCATTCCTTCACTGGCACTGGAGCCTACTTTCCTTAGGATTACAGCACATAGAGAAGACCATCTGAGAGACATCCAGCCTTGTGGACTGAGCAACTACTAGATTCTTGGACTTTCCATTCACAACTAGCCGTTGTTGGACTGCAGCCTGTAAATCATTCCAATAAATACACACACACACACACACACACACACACACACACACACAAATGAAAAAACAAACAACCCCAATCAATCAAGACAGGGTCTTGTTACTTAGCTAAGACTAACCTTGATCTCAGCATATAACCCAGGCTGGCTTCGAAATTGGTTTGGCCTCCCAAGCAAACACTGGGTTCACAGATGTATACCATCATGTTTGGTGGTGTTATATCCCAATTCCACTTTCCAAAATGTTTCTGGGGGCCACTCAGATGGGCTAGTGAGTGACAAGAACTTGTCACACAAACCTGACAACCTGAATTCAATCCATGAATCCCAGTGTAAGGAGAGAACTGAATTCTGAAAGTTGTTCTCTGACCTACACACACACACACACACACACACACACACACACACACACACAATAATAATAATAATAATAATAATAATCATCATCATCATCATCATCATAATTTGAGACTGGGTTACAGATAAGGTCTGAAATACAGAGGCTTAGGTGTGATATGGTGGCATGTCTCGTAGTCAGATGACGATGGAGAGTTGAACAGACTGAGTACAAGCTGGTTCTCACCTAGTGAACAAGGTAATTAGCATTAAGTAAGAAATCCAAAGCCTTTGGTGTAGTCGGTTTGATAGGAACAGAAAGCTGGCAGTGGGAAATCTATACAGCGGCTTCTATGTGCCATGTACTATTGCTGGCACATACTAATGTACTTTCCATCTAACAATGCCAGACCTCGGAGGCCGGGAGAAACTTGGGACATTGTTCTAAATGTACTGGGTAATGCTTCAGGGTTTTGTGTTTTAAGAAGGAAGTGATGAGACTGATGTAATTATACCTCATAAGGCCAATACTATACTTGTTTCACTTTACAGGCAAGAAAACTAGAGGGTAACTAGTCCAAAGTCACTCACAATAAAGAAGTGGCAGAAACTGGATTGAACAGCAGACTCAAGGCATCTGTGGTTAAATGTTAACTGGGGAGTATAGGTTAAGGTTACATAGGGTGTTCATTGACCCATGTCACATCGTGAAGCTTAAGCCTTTTCTTCCCATCATACTACATGATGGGTCAATCATTGTCCCCTTTGCAACTCCTTATTTGAACAATGACAATGGAATTAGATCATTCACTAAGGCTCTCACCTTAACATTTTGTGGGTTTATAGTTACACTATGTGGCTATGGATTACTAAACCACACCAAGAGCCTGTTCAACTTGCCTTGCAACAAAAAGGCCCTAATGGGGCCCCTATACCACAAGAGCAGAGGGAAGGTGCAGATGCGGTTTCTCTCTAACTTCAGGCAAGGACAGCTATGGCACCTGCTATGTCACATTGCCCCTTGCTACATAGAAACTGCTGGGTGTCAGTCTCCATTCACAGGAGGAAACACCTTTTTCTGCCAAGCCTTTGGGTGGAGCTAGAAAAACCCCACAAGGATTCCTAAGAACACCGAGTCAGCACATGCATCTGGCGGGCTCACAGAGGGAGGGAACTGGAAAAAGGCCCTGGTTGAGAAGAAACTTCCAGCTGAAGCTTCTTCAGTCTCAAGGGTAATGAAATCAGAAGCTACAAATTCATGTTGTAGATGAGCCAGGGAACGTTGGTGTCCTGTTCAGTTGAGAAGCAGCCTCTCCAAGTGCCAGAGAGCTCATACCAGAGCCTCCCCGAAGTGTTGGTAAATTTATGCACCTCATTACCCCGAGCAATAAAGTGATTTTTAGAAGTTATAAAATGGATTATGTGAAAACAGGCTCTTTGGGAGTCACATCTAATCCAGCTAGGCTGACAGTAATGGCAACTGGGCTCCTCTGAAATGTTTATGTTAGGACTTACCATACTTCTGGAGCTGGTGGGATCATGGATGTGACCTTGCTGTGACATTTATAGGATTATGAATCAACATTCAACCAGGCAAGATGGTTTGTGACTACAGCCCTAGCTACAAGGGAGGCTGGATCAGGAGGGTTGATTGGACCAACCTCAGCAATATAGTGAGATTCCATTGCACATCCCATCGAAGGAGGCGGGGTGGGGTGTGTAATGGAACAGATGAACTCACTGTTGCCTGAATCCTTACGGTCAAAATAAGGGTCTTTGCTGGCCCCAAAAGTACATGACTTTTTTATCAGCCTCTGAAAATACATGGCTTCTCATGTCTTAGGGAAAATACATGTTTTTTTATTTTTTCATTAAAACATTTATTTTTAGTTTTATTTATTTATCTGTGTGTATGTGTACACACACCACATGTATGCAGGTGCCTGCAGAGGCCGTTAGATCCCCTGGAGATGGTGTTATAGCAGTTGTGAGCTGCCAGATGTGGGTGCTGGGAACCAAACCTGGGTCCACTGTAAGAGCAGTTAGTGCTCTTAACTGTTGAGACATCTCTCCAGCCCCAATTCTGTTTTTTTATGTGGCCATGCCACAATACATGTGTAGATGTCAGAGGACAATTTTCAGGAGTCAGTTCTCTCCTCCCACCATGTGGGTTCTGAGAACTGAACTCAGGGCATCAGGATGGATGGCAAATAACTTTACCCGTGGAATCATCTCACCAGCCCAGGAAAACACACTTTTGTGGCCCAGGTGCTGAGGATCAAACCCAAGGCTTTGTGCATGGTAACTAAGCACACTAAAATGGAGTTACAGACCCAGTGCAAAAATTTTAAATGGCATTTCTATGTTAGCTGGTGGTGACAGGTACAGGTATAGTTGATGAGGACTGCAAAAAAGCCAAGTGAGGGCTGGAGAGGTGGCTCAGAGGTTAAGAGCACTGACTGTTCTTCCAGAGGTCCTGAGTTCAATTCCCAGCAACCACATGGTGGCTCACAACCATCTGTAATGAGATCTGGTGCTCTCTTCTGTATACATAATAAATAAATCTTATAAAAAAAAGCCAAGTGAGACCAAATGACATAAATCTCCCCACTTCAGTTCATTCTCACCAAGATCACAATGATTTTTCACACAACATTTATTTATTCAGAAAAATTGCAATAAATTATAATAAAAAAGATGACACAAAATACAGAATCCCACTAGCAGCTTTGCTTAGTGACCAAGACATTTTTTGTGAAATATAACAAAGAACTTCAGATTAAGAATCAGAAAAACAGTGAAAGGGAAACTAATGCAATATCATCTGATAGATTTGAATCATTTCTTCCCTAAGACACTAGGTGCTGAGTCTTTCCCTACCAGTAGGATCTAAAATCCTTAATTCAGAGGAACTGTGAAATAGTACCTTGGAGGAATTAGGGATTAGAGGTTGGCGTGCTAGATAGGCAGGGTAGGGAAGCAGTTTTCTCCCATCTGATCTGTTTTGTATCACCTACCTAGAGATTGTCTAAAACCCTCAACCCTATATACATTCCAGGCCAAGCTGGATAAAAGGTTGAGGCAGTGAAGCAACTTGGTGCTTTGGCCTGATGAAGGAAGGACACTACATGCTTGCTCCACAGAGCCCCTACTAACCATATTCTTGGTCACCCAAAGACCCAAGGCTGGCAAGATATTATAAAATAGGCACAGGAGAGGCATTTCCCTGTGCACCACTTTGCCCCAGCTCCCATCATCTGCTTTTTTGGTGATTACTTTCTAGCCTAATAGGTATGACAAAACTCTTTGCTCTTAGTCTTCCATTAACTGTTGACCCAGTCAGATCTTCAGTGAGCTGGCACCGATACCTTGACTCCTATTTCCCAACTCCCATGTGGGTAAGGGCTTAAGTGGTCTATTGCAGGATACATACCTTTTGTTCTCCAAAGAACTCAATTTTGAGGAGATGAGGGAACTGGAAAACCATTTGATGGTGGATGTTTCCCTGGCCCTCTCCTTGGATGCTACAAGAGTCATGGAATCAGTACCCAAGATTGTACAAACAGCCTTATACAAGCTCCTTACACCCAATGTTGATAGGCAAGAATGAGACAACTTGGATTGGTTTTGATGAAAGAAAACCAAGTAAGCCAATTTCACCAGGCAGCTTGCTGTCAGTAGCTGGTGATTTGTTTGTCAACCAACATATTAGTTTTTAAAGTTTGTCTGTCCCACAAGACTTGAATGAAATGAAAACCTTGGAGTCATTTCAGGTGGGAGAGGTAATGTGTGTGGCTGGTCCCACTGACTAGTCTCTTTTACACAGCACTGGATGTGGTGGCTAGGAGCCAAGGGCTGTGTCTTTAAATTCTTTACTTGAAGGAGTCAGGTATGGAGCCCAGAGTCAGCCCTGCTGAGAGAGGGCAATGTCTCCCCAATACTTCAGAAGATAGGAGAAAGGGTTTTGAGGGTTCTCCTCAATACTCGGTCTCGGGGAGGAGGAAAGATCCATGGGGCCTCACTTTGAGGTACACAGGCTCCTTTTTGACTGTGATGCAAACATTGTTCTGGAAGTGGGTTTCTAGTGGGAGATGGGTTCCCTAACATCCAGGATTACTCCTCACGTCAAGTGTGGATACTAACAGGTAAAGGGAAGTAGGAAGCAGGACCTGTCAAGCATGGACATTTTTACTCCTGAAATACTCACAGTGCTTTCCTCGCTATTGTGATCTTCTCACATCAGTGGGAGGCCATCTCTATAGTCCATAAAATTATGTAACTAAACATGGTCTGAGACAAGGGAATATGGGTCCACCAAGTGTGGATCCACAAGAAGGCCAACGTTACAGTGACACATAGACACCATTGTAGTAGAAATGCACAAATGCATGGAACAATCACATGGAGACAGTGAGCTCCACTGTTGAGGACACCCATGGAGTCACTAGCCTCAGCCAGGCTTCCTTCAAAGTGATAGCATGAATGGAGGAAGAGTGCAAAGTAGTGACATGGGGTGTGGGTGGATCCAAAGTGCATGATACAAAGGACTATAGACAAGTCTGAGTTACGGCAAGTAGTGCTTGTAGGCGTAGACTGGGAATGCCTCACAATCTAGGCCTAGGGTATTAAATATAATCAGGATGACCGGGAAGAGGGCAGAAAACACAGCCCTAGGTAAAGGAGTGTAAATACAAACCTCTTTGCTTTACAAAGAGTAAACACAAAACACCAAAATATGGTAACTTTGGCTTTGCAATATATGTCTAAAAGGATTTTGTTGTGTAGGATATGGTGAGTAGGGATTAAGAAACTCTTCCCTTTGTACTATTAACAGAACTTAAGATCCTGCAGTAGACCCTTTTTGTGTCATGACTTTTCAAATCATTCTGAAATACTTGGAGCCCAAGATATTCCTCCTCTAGAATCTCAGATAGGAAAGGACTTAGTCTTCCTCGCTCCCGAGCAGGAAGCCCAGAAGGAACTGGATGGCACGCTGGCGGTCACTTGGAGTCTGTCTTGCCATGAAGTTTGGTGGAGGCCTTAGGAGAAGGCTAGTGAAAAGAGTAGCTGGAGGGTAGGAGGAAGAAAAGGGAAAACCCATTGTCAGACTTGGCCTTAGCAAAATCTCAAGGTTCGGGGTGCAGGGAACAAGAACAGTAGGTGGGAAGTGACTGATATGTTGCCAAACATCAAATATGGTATACATTATGCACAATGCATAAAGATTATTCTGAGCAAACACTCCACACAGACTTTCTTGTGAAGTACCCTTACCGATCATGTTGGCGCTGACATTGTTGTAGTCAGAGAACTTTAAGAGTTCACGAAGGAATGCCATCAAGTAGCGGAAAACGTTTCTATGGCATCTTGGAAGCTGGGAAATTACCTGTTTATTAAAGAGAAGTGTGTAGTGAGGGAATAAGCATTTGTAGTTGCCATAAGAACATTCTGTAATCTAACTCTTATAGGACCCATTTATCTCTCCCTACCCTCTATTGCTTACTCATGACCAGTATATTATTACCTGCCGAATTATAACTCTGAAGAGAGTATGGTTTGGTTTCTCTCTATTCAATGACCAGGCCATCCACGCACCTCAGAGTCACATTCACACAGTGCCTCACCAGAAGGTAAGTGTTCATCTGTTTTTTTTTTTCCTTTTTCCCCAACAGCAAAGGCATCTGTCAACTTAAGTGTTTTTCTCTACAATTACTTGGCAATGATGAGTACCTCCTACCAACACTCACTAATGTGATTCATAGCTAGTCTCAGCCATTGTAGGCCAAAGTCTTCTCAAGATTAAAAACATACCAAGAAGGAAAGAAGGAAGAAGAGGAAGCAGAAGAAGAGGAAAGGCTCCCAACTGCTACCCACTTTTCAGAGTAATGACAGCTTAGAATTGTACTTTTTGTTTGTTTTTTTGAGACAGGGTTTCTCTGTCCTGGCTGTCCTGGAACCTACTCTGTAGACCAGGCTGGCCTTGAACTCACAGAGATCTGCCTGTCTCTGCCTCCCAAGTGCTAGGATTAAAGGCATGCAGCACCACCACCTGGCTAGAATTGTACTTTCAATTAGCTTTGCCAAACACCCCAAGGGTTCAAGTAACCACCTCACTAAGTTTTCTGTTAACAGAAACAGATCAACTAGAAAACATTCCAATATAACAGAAAATAATAGTACCTAAAATCAAGGGGTTCAGCTTCATTTATTTATAGTGTGTGTTGAGGGCAGGGCACTTGTGGACATCAGAGAACAACTAGTGGGACTTGATTCTTTCCTTCCATCACTTCGGGGATCGAACTTAGGTCATCAGGCTTGGTGGTAAGCACCTTTACCTGTTGAACCATCTCACTGGCTCCTCCAGTCTTCACTTTTTTTTTTCAAGACAGGGTTTCTTTGTGTAGCCCTGGCTTTCCTGGAACTCACTCTGTAGACCAGGCTGGCCTTGAACTCACAGAGATCTACCTGCCTCTGTCTCCCGAGTGCTGGGATTAAAGGCGTGCACCACCACTCCTAGCTCAAGGGTCTTAACTTTTAACAATGGTGTCCTGTCACGAATGACAGACCCAGGCCCATTCTATCATATAGCTTTGTAAAACTGATGATTTCTCCATGGGGGAACCTGAACTGGGCATATCCTCAGAGCAGCCAAACTCACCTGTCTGCACATCCGAGGATCATGAGCAGAGTCAAGACATCGCTGATATAACTCGTAACAGATGACAGGCTCTGGCAGGGCTTCCAGGAAAATGAGCAGTGCTTCAGCCACAGAGTGGTTACTGCCAGCTGAATTATCTTGAGTCAAGGGAAGAGGGACCCAGAGAAAAGCCACACAGACATCTGACTGGCTCCCTTCCTCAAGCCTCTATAGGGATGGTTTTTGTCTTCTCTTTAAGGACACACTGCTCTTCACTGGGGCTCGATAATGGTCCAGGGACTCTGCAGCCAAGTAGGTACAGAATTGGCCAAAGTCCCTTGGCGGTCCCCTCACTAAATTAGAGACTCAGGGAGCACACCCTGCACAACGATAGGGTCCACTGGATGGGGGTATAAACTAGTTCCCAGTGTTTATCTCTCTCCTTCCTGCCCTAGTGATAGCACGTGGGTGGGAAGGTTAGCAGGAATGACCAGCTGGCTGAAGGAGAGCAGTACTCGTGCTATGGATCCTATGTCTCACACTCACTAGAAGTTGTTACCCACCCCTTGATTCCTCTTAGTCTCTTAGACACAAAGAGAGACTAAAAGTTCCTGAAAGGTCTTGAGAAAATAACTGGATAGTCAGTGACTATCTTATAATAAGACAATGACAAAAATCATTGTAGAAACACAAACGTCAAATGCAGGTGGGAGAAAACTTTGCACATGTAATTGTCCAGCCTCCCAAGCCTTGGGCAGAAAGGATACGGATTGTCTCAGGAATGCTGGTATCCAGACAATCAATGATCTGCTGTAACTCCTCCTGCATTCCAGGGGTTTGGAACAGGTCCTCCTACCAAAGAAATCAGAATGAAGGGAACAAGGCAAGCTATCCATCCACTTAAGTTCTGAAGCTTGCCCAGAAACTAGGAGAGCAGCAGGAAGAAAGGTGAAGGGTGGTGCATGCATTAATGGTTAGAGAAGGAGGTATGGATGTAGCATTGTTTTCCTTCAGCGTTTCTATAATCCATGTGAAAGTTTATCTCAAGCAAGAAAATGACCTGTCCAAAAATGACATGTTGGCCTCTACCTGATAAGGTCAAAGGACTAGGTGGCTAGATCAGGAAGCCAGGCAGTCTACTTGAGCCTCTGGAAAACAAGGCAGATTGTACCCTACATAATCACAGCCATATCAAATGTGGACAGAATTGGGTGCCCAGAAAGGAGGAATTGTCACATTCATGATAAAACTTGGTTTTTGAGTTATATTGGTCTCAGCAAGTCTGAGACCACTACCTTCAATTTGGTCAAAGAAAGTTCTTTCTTTTAGGGAACGAGTTGGGCATGCCTAGTGTTTTAGTATAGGATTTAAAAGAAAACTCAGTGCTATGTTAAAGAAATGGGCTTGAAGTTTACTTCAATTTTAAAATTCACAATTGGCTACAGGGCACCTAAAATATAGGCATCAGACAGGAGTACTCAGTCGCTCAGGGCAAAGTGCATAAACAAGCCGCGGGCATTCTCAGTTCTGGTCGTGGCTCTGTCATCAGACTCAGAGTGTGGTCTCAGGTACCTGCTTAGCTTATATGCTTTAGAGGTCTGACAGTGCAGCCACAGGGAGGTTGCTTGGGACAGTGAAACGCACTACGCTGATGTGAAGCATTATAATTCCCTATAGGATTTATACACATTCTGAAGTTTCAGGGAAGGTTTTCTCACACTTACCTGGTGACATGCATGTTTGTATAAGTGATCTACTAGAAGCCAGATCTCCTTGGGGACCTGAAGGGGTTGCTCACTGGCACCTTCATCCAAGGAGACCATCTGCAGAAAGGATTTCTCCTAACAGATGAAAAGGAATGAAAATCAAAGGGGCTTCAGAATAAAGAGATAAATGTCTTTCAAAATCTGCTCAAGTGGATACAATGTGATCTTTGTCTCTTTTGCTTTTGTATTTTTTTCTCACAAGGGACATCCATGTTCAGGAGGCACTCAGTAATGATTCCAGTAGATAATCTCCTCCCCCAAATGCTTCATTCCACCAGAAAGCGTTTCATTTGTACTTACGGTGTGGATCCTGTGGATGCAGTCCACATTCTGAAGTGTGAACCAGCATGGCAGAATATAATACAGTCCCAGTAGAGTCTACCCATGACCAGCAGCTGGACCATGAAGTCACAGTTGTTAACACGGCACCCTGAGGGGCCGTGCTTACACTTAGGTTTCAGTTTATTCTACACTACCTCTCCCTTTAGGTCTCACCACAACTACTACTGGGAATTCTCATTGTTTCTTTAACTGAATTGATTTGGTTCTGAGGAATTAAAGACAATTCTGCACATTAGATGCACAAATATGAACTTGATCCAAGTTTCTAATCATAAGCTCCAAGATCCAAAACTAATAACCTGGAATATAACAGCAACTGAGGAGCTAGAATACCATGAAAACTCAAGGGTCTACTTCCAGAAGTTATTATTTATATTACTAGCTCAGCAAAGATTTCTAGGGGCTATTATTTGTTTTACCTACCTTTCTATTGTTAGAGTCTTCTGAAAGAATATAAGACAAAAATCCAGAAGTGACATATATCAGACAAATAACTAAATTCAAAGTGTAAAATAAACTCAATTATCTCCCAACACTCAAAAATAGATGTTAATTTATCTTAAGTTTATAGATTCAAATATAAAGCATATGAAAAATGTATCCAAAATAGGCTAAAGGGCATCTGAAGGCAGCCTCAGAAGAACCCCAGTGGAGAAAGCCATGTTCAGCTTTTAGCATCCTCTTCCTTTTGCCACCTCTATGTCATACATTATATATTGTCAACTTTCAGCTTCTTGCCTGACACTGTTCTATCTCTAACCTCCAGCCGCATAGCTTTAAGGGAAAGAAAAAAAACATATCACTATGCTCACAGGGACCACGTAACTCCAGCAGTGTCCAGGTCTTTTCTTAACATTCTGCACATGTTAAGTGCTCTTTAATAAGCACCAATGAACTTTCTGAGCTGCTGCACCCTTCTCAGGGAAGAGACGGGAGTAACAATTGTTGGTTACCATTTCAAATCTCTCTACGTATCTATTTTCACATTCATTTCCTTTCTTTCCCTGGGATGCTATGTCTTGATACTCATACTCTACATAGTTTCTATAACTTCTATTGGTGACTCACCCACGGACTTCATTCTAGTTGTATGTATTCCATGCAGGCATCCACCTGCTATCTGAGCCCAAACACTTCCTAATGCATTCTACTAACTTTCTGGACCAAACAGAACACATGTGTAGATTCTTTAGCAGATGCTCCAAACTTACCATATATAAATTATGCACCATTGACTCATATTTAAAAAAAATCTGACATCTAACTAAAGGTTTTTCCTGTCCTGAGGCATTAAGACAACACAAGGCACTGTCTAACTGAATAGACAGAACATGGACTGCCCTTAACAGAGAAGAGCTAAGAAGCAAAGATATCTCAAGCCTTAGTGGTTTAAAAGGTTAATAAAATGTCAGTAGGTTATATACAGCATCTACTACCCACTTTCAAATTCATGTGTGATAATAGGAAATGTCACACTTGTGGCTTTGAAGTCTAGAAAAGGATACAATAAGAAAATGGGGAAAGAACATTTACAAAAAAATGTTCTGTACATTATTGTGAACTCTGATGTTCAAAGGGGAACCAAGACACTCTGCCTTATTTCAATAAGACATACTCTGCCTAATAAGCTTATACTTTGTAATCTTAATGCTAGTGGTTAAAGAATCTCCACCTTCAAAATGCATTCAACTCCACCCAATGGAAAGGTCCCTCAAACACTCTATGAACATGCTGTGGAATGTCTGTTGACTTCCTGTCCCTGCGTTTGACAGCCCTTAGGAGAGCTTGACATCTCTAGTTGAGGATGGAAGAGGCTGTGAGGTACTGCAGAAGTGGCAAACCACTGGAGAGTCAGGAAACAGTACCCACACCTTACATTCTTGTGCTCAGTGGCAGTAGGACTTTTTACAGTATTTTCTACCTTTCTGGGCCTTAGGCCTTGCCTGATAGAACACAGAAAATATCTTTCTCTGTCTAAAGAGAGATGGCTAGACTAGATGATTTATGATTTTATTCCATTTATGATATAGCTCCACAATTCTACTCTATACTTTGTTTCTTGACTATATCTGGGTATTCTCTGAATACTTAACCACTATTATCAAGACCCCCCAAATCACTCCTTTGTTGTATGTGTGGTCCATGTGGATGCACATGTATATATGTGTATGCAGGCCAGAGGTTGACACCAGTTGTCCTGCTTAGTCTGTCTCCTTTTTTTTTTTGAGACAGGTTCTCTCAGTGAATATGGAGCTCACTGATTCTATTAGACTGGCTGCCTAGTGAGCTCTAGGGACCTACCTGGTACCTGTTCCCCAGCACTGGCATTACAGGTGTGTGCTACTGTACCTAGCTCTCTTGTTTACACTGGAAATCTGAACTTGGGCCCTCATGGCTGCATGACAAGTACCTTTGTGGTGATATATTGTGTACTCTCATAAACTTGCCTGAGGATCAGAGGGCAGAGCCAGCCACTAGATTAGACATAGAGGTCAGGCAGTGGTGGCACATACACTTAATCCTATCTCATGCCTTTCCTTGGGAAGTACACACGCCTTTAATCCCAGGAAGTAAAATGGCAGGGCAGAGAAAGGTATATAGGCATGAGAAAACAGGAACTCACTCTCTTTAGGCTGAGGATTTCGTAGAGGTAAGAACTAGTAGCTGGCTGCTCTGTTTCTCTAATCTTTGAGCTTTCAACCTGATATCTGGCTCTGGGTGTTTTATTAAAAGACCATCTAAGATTCGAACAACATACTTTACTGACTGGGCCATCTCCCCAGCTTCCAAATCACTATTAATGCAACAGGAGTAGCAATTTTTGGTTTTTACTATTATTGAAAGCAGGGGCAGCTAAACAGTACACTCCAACTCATGAGTTTTTGGATAAGATATATCAAGACAAATCTGGGCCAGAGATGTAGCTTTATGGTACAGCACTTGTCTGGAAATTAAGAAATGCAAATGTGGCTGGGGTACAGCTCAATGGCAGTGCATTTGTCTAGCATGTGTAAGGCAGTAGGTTTCATCCCTTGCAACACACACACACTGGTGGCTAGAGACGTAGCTCAGTCAGTAGAATGTTTATCTATTATCTATTATAAGGCCCAAGTTTGATTCTCAGGACTGCATAAAACCAGGAATGCTGTAATCCCAGCACTGGGGAGGTGGAGGCAGGAGGATCAAAAATCAAGATCATTCTTGCTACAAGTGAGTTTGAGGCTAGCTTGTAATACATGAGACCCTGTCTCAAAAAAAAATCTGTACCCTTGAGTTTTATTTCTTTTACATACAAGATATCAACAACTTGTCAGATGGATAAACATCGTTCTTGTATTTTGAACATACTTCAAGACACCTGGCAGGACATCAGGGCTTATTAGGGAATTCTCACCGAGTCAGAGGCCTCTGATATGAGAATGCTTAGGGACAAGTTCCAGGGACCACGGTTAAGTGTTAATCAAGCACAAAGAAACCTTCATTACCACCAATGGATTGAATTACCTTTTCTAGGAAGCTGTCTTCTTCCTGAGAGCAGAGCAGGAGAAAAGTCATTGGCAGATAGACAATGATCAGAGTTAATTCACAGAATTAGAAACAGCTCAGTATTAGATCTAGCTAGCTTGCTAGACACACAGGCTTTTAAAAGTTCTGAATCCTTCAAATAATGAACATTGAAAATAGAACACATTCTCTACATGCAAAGTTCTTTGTCATGCATAGTATATTATTATATAGTTCTCTGAGATTATCACTCAAAAACCATCCTTCTACAGGTCTTGATTTTTGTGCCCCCGGGAAGCTGTCTGAGGATCCAGTCAAGCCTGGCGCTGTGTCTTCCTGCTTGTCATCTGCCGTCAAGTGCAGTTCTTACCTCATCCTAATACTGCCTCCATGGAAGAACTTGACTGCTGGCCTGAGACTGGACACTCAGAAGCAGGGGATAAGCTACTCTTTTCTATTGCTGTTCTCATTCCAGCTAGTCCCTGGAATCTCCAAGAGCTTTTTCCCTCTCCTGGTACCCACCCACCTCCTCAAAGGCCTATAGATTCCCCAGATTTGAAGGTCCTATTGAAATGTAAGTGAATTTTATCTCAGAGCTTTGTGGATCAGAGTATCCATCAGTTCCTCTATTTTCCTCGTGGACATCAAAGACAAAGAAGCAGCAGGGGAAAGAGCTCTTTTATCTTCTTTGTTATTTCTGAAGTCATTACAACCCAATGAGAGTGACAGCAGTAGCAATGATCACCACCACCTAGGAATATCTACCATGTACTAGCAGCCATGCAAAAGGTTTATATATGATGTCACTTTATCTGCACATTAATGTGAAACATTATTCCCATTTTACAGATGAAGAAACTGAGGCTTTGAGAGGTTAAATTATTTGCCCAAGGTCACACACAGGTAGTAAGTAACAGAATGAGGATTGGAACCCAGGTCTGACTAACCCCATTCATTATCACCATACTCATGTAGACAACTCAGAAAGGACAACACAAGTGCTTCCTAGATAGAGAGGCAGGGGAAAGCTGTGAGAGTACTTCTATAATCAGCTAAGAACAGTGAGAAATGCTATTCACAAGGCAGCATGGTTAACCAAGATGTTAGACAGGCCTTGGTACAAATCTTCCTTCTGCCTCTTACTGATTGCTCAGGCAATTTACCAAGCTTCATATTGTCTTAGTGTCTTCATCTCTGAAGCAGGTAAAATATTTTCCTCATAGGGACAGTGAAGATCTAAAGTTAGGAGGAAGTGGGGTACACTGCCCCAGAGATTCTCAACTGGATTCTTCCTGATCCCATTACAGACCACTGAGAAAATCAAGTATAAATCATATCTCAGGTCTGGTAGCTCTAAAGAGAAATCTAAGTCTTCCTGTCAGAGAAGCAAGGGTGCCCGAAGTGGGAGTGAGCGTGTATGTATTCCCTAACATTCCAAGTGATAATCCTGAACCTATTTTCCTGACTTGTTGTTACATATGACAATTAGGGGTTTCAGTATTGTTAGATACATTATGAATTAAACATGATTTTCCGACTTTACCTAAACTTAAATACCATGTGAAATAAAGTCAGAGTCCTAGTAATAGTACTTATAAGGTACACATTGTTCTATCATTATGATACTTCTAAATGGGAAGTTGATCCTGAGTGCCAGCCATCTAACAAAAGTTTGTACTCCAACATTTTATTAAATTTAGAAACACTTTTTTTAACAAACCTGACAGATTTTACATTTGTCTTCTGATGAACACATGACCCATGATATACCAAGCAAAATGAAGCAAGGATTTTGTGTCAATCTAGGCCCTGAAAGAAGTTTCCTTTGATTGGCAACCATCTACCAGTACAAAGGGCTATGCTAAATACCTTCTAAGGAGAACAGTGACAAATAAGGCCACAGAGAGGAGAAAGATGTGGTTGGTCCCTGACCCTGGTTTCCAATTGAGTCTGGTCCTCTCTAGTCTCGGAATTTATAACCTGATATTCTCAGAATTCATATGTACAAGTTTCCAATAAATGGCCACTTGTTCTTAAAAACAACAACAACAACAACAACAACAAAACAAAGGATTTTTTTTTCGTCAGCTGGTGTTAGGACCCAGAGCTTTTTACATGCTGGGCAAACTTTCTGCTACTGAGCCACATGTAAGCCTTGAATTCACAGGCTTTGGAGGAAGGGATATAACAAGTGGAAGTAAGCCAGGCACAGTGGTGCAGGCCTGTTATGACAGTTATTCAGGAAGTTCACATGGACCCAGGAGTTCAGGGCCAGTCTGGACAACATAGCAAGATCCATACTCTAAGAAAAGGTAGAAGAGGCAGAAAGAAATGCTCAGAAAAGTTAAATGATAAGGTGACTAAGAAGACTTTACTCATCTTGTTTGTGGGGAGCAAAAGCTAACTAGACAATGTTGAGAAAAATGTCAAGAAACAAAAGGTGACACTGAATGACAACTTAATAAATCTAGATTGTCTGCAACAGGCATGGGGGAGCCACTCATTACCTTTGAGCAAGGAAAACCATAGCCCCCACTAGAGCAGTATTACAGAAATTTCAATCTGGTAGACCTGAATGGGAAAAAGAAAGTGTAGAAACAAAGGGAAACATTAAATGGCTATCAACATAGGTCAAGAGGGAAAAAAGAAGCACCTTAAAACTAATACAGGGCCTAGATAGTGGTGGTGCACACCTTTAGTCCCAGCACTGGGGAGGCAGAGGCAGCCAGATCTCTGTGAGTTCAAGGCCATCCTGGTCTACATGGTGAGTTCCGGGACAGGCAAGGCTACACAGAGAAACTCTGTTTCAAGAAGCCAAACAAACAGAAACTAATATGGGGGCCCATGAAAGCTCAGCAGGTGATGACGTTTGCCACCAAGCTTGATCACTTAAGTTAAATGTCTGGAACTCACATGGTAGAAGAAAAGAATCAACCCTACAAAACTGTCCTCTGACCTCTTACACGTGTGCCTTGGTGTGAATGCATAAGCTAAATCAGCCAGTGAATCAACTTATTTACTAATATGGGGCCTGGGAGAAGGCTCACTTGATGGAGGTACACATATGCAGATCCAGTTCAATCCCTGGATCCTACATGGTAGGAAAGAACCAACATCCAAGAGTTGTCCTGACCAACACACATATGCTGTGGTACATGCATGTCTATCCAAGTACACACACACACACACACACACACACACACACACACACTCACTAAAAAAACTAAAATGGGAAAATGCATATATTTTAAAATAGTGGTCAGGTAGTGTTTCTTAGTAGCAGAATGATTATCTGGCATGAATGAAGCACAGGGTTCCACCCCCAATACTATAAACATGAGGAATGGAAAAAAGAGAAAATTCTAAAAGGACTGATTAAATGCAAGTGGAGAGGCAGCAAATTTACATGAAGAAGTTCATTTCTCTGGTGCCTGGGATGATGGCTCAGTGCTTAAAGCATTTGCTACATAAGTGTGATGGAGTTCGGATCCCCAGAACCCACTCAAATGCCGGGTAGGTGTGGTGGCCCACCTATAATTGAGACTCTGCCTCAACAAATAAGGTGGGAGACAGATGGAGAATGATTCCCAACATCAAGCTAGGGGCTTCACATGCATGTACGTGCAAATGCACACATACACAAATATGCATATACGCACATGCACTTCACATACACTTGAAAGTGGAAATAGGGAAATATACAGCGAGTTTACTTCTCTGGATGTAGAAATAAAGAAAACAAAATGTAAATTATGCTTAATTCAACACTAGTCTGAAGTTTGAAACCAGAAACATTAGTTAACTTCCACTAATAAAAGGTCACTCATCCCGGAGTTCAGTGGACTTGAAAGGGTACTTCTAAAAGGCTCTGTTGATCTCATTCAAAAGAGGTGCCTATTTCAGTATGTTTTCCCTCGAGTGACATGACACATAACAAGTATAATGCAAATCATTCCTAACTTCAACATTTACTCTAAGAAGAACGTTCTCAGTAGTGAACGTAGCTAAAACAGTATAAAAGAGTTCTTTACAAATATAAGATTCAGACTGACAGTACTGAGGATTAATCCAGGGCCTGGGATATGTTAGGAAAGTGCTCTACCACTGAGCTGAATCTCCAGCTCACCTTAGCCCCTCTTAACTTTTTACATAGAGACAAGGCTTGTTAAATTTCTCAAGCTAGCCTTGATCTTGTGATCCTCCTGCCTTCAGTCTTCCAAGTAGCTGGATCAAAGGTACGTGCCACCAGGCCCAACTCGAAGGTTCAAATTTAAGAATAACTAAATGGAAATTGAAGTTCTCAGAAGACATAGTTCATATGGAATATATAGAAGAAACAAATCATACATGTAACAGGACAAGAAAGAAATGATCGGATCAGCAGGATAAAGCAAACGCAGAGTAAAGAGAACACTGCTACTGAATGAATCACCAAGTTCTTATCTTAGACTTTATATCCTTCTTCTTACTTTGCATCCTTTATTCAAGGTGCCCCTTACTTCTAGAAGAGTCTCTCAGCCTATACCTAAATACATGTTTGTTCCTTAAGTACTCTGACTTGACTGGAAACATGTCTATGGTCAACTCCAAATCACTTTTCTAACCTACTTTATTAATATGTACTGAACATATTTCTAGATCATGTTAATGTTATAAGCATCAAATATCCATTAAGACAAAAATAGGCTGATTCTGAGATTGATTTTAAAGAGATTGCCTGGTGAATCAATAAGCTTTTACAGCATACAAGGGCTTGAGTAACTGTGTAGGAAAGGAATCTACTGTGAATACAAATTACAATCTCCCTAACATTCACTTTAAATCATTTCCCAAAATATTGACTTAACCAAACAGAGTGAACAGTAGCCAGTAAAGATCATTAATGTTCAAATTATCTCAAGCAAAACTTTCTAATAACCATGACTTAGAATTTAGCTATATTTTGCATGCAAGTATACTTTCATGACCACTAAATTACAGAAACTCACATAATCTCCATATTACTTTATATCCAGCATGTAATAAATATTGATGATTATTTGCTAGTTAACATGTTAATCAGAAAAATGGATCTTTGTTCTGAAAAAGAATACAAATAATTACAACAGCAAATAACTCTCATCTGTTCCCTCTTAACCTAACCCCAACTACCCTAGGAGTTGTAGAATCTCAATTATTGAAAATAGTTGGAAGAACAAAAAGATTCATGCCAATGATCTCATTTTGCATTGGCAGGAAGCAAATGTAACCTAAGGATCTTCGTGAAACAGTACACGGAGACAAAGCACATGCACTGAACTCAGTTCTGGCTTCACCATGAATTAATTTATAGCATACACTACAATAGAGGACATGGACCAGTACTAAGGGCACTGTCTCATAGGGTTTGAAACAGCCCATTGGGTCCTGGAAAAGTGTGAGTGAACATGAGACCCAAAGAAGTATTTCAGAGGCAAAACAGGCAAAAAGGTGTTCAGAAAGGGAAGTGATTATTTTAGATTCCTGTTACTGCTGCACAACAAGATGGATAATTTCCTTATTGATGAGCTACAGTAATTTAATAACACCAAAATGCAATAAACTGTGGAAAGAATGAGAACCCTAAAGCCTACAAGAACTTTTAAAAAGAACAAATGATGATCATGCTTGTATAATTTAATAAAAAGTCATTATGTAATTACAAATGAAAATGACCAAGGTTCTATTTCTTTAACCCTGAGTCAATTATGTCCTAAAGGAGCGCAGAGGGCCCTCTACAGAGCCACTGATTCCTCTAATGATTTTATATACTTTCTATGTATGGATGTGGTCGAATTGTCTGATAATATATTTTATATACAGGAAGACCTTTTAAAGCTGGTTGAGCCTCCTAGTCACTCCCAGAATATGGAAAAATTATGGTCATGGTACTATTATGCTGTCACTGACTTTGATAAAAATAAGTCATGGTCTAGTTGATAGGAAATCAAAAGTAAAGAGAGGGTATACAAGGATAAGTTAAAAATACCAAGAAAAAAATGGCCAAATTTAGGAAATAGTAGACCTATGCCTGGGCAACTAAACTAGACTCTTAAAAAGCAAATGACAATAAAGAAAATAATGGAGAATTGCTCTATTATGAAAGGTACTACAGAAACCTTAGTATATATACATGAATATGTATATATACATATATATACATGAATATGTATATATACATATATATGTACACATATATATACACACATATGATATACTGCATGAACCAAGATTGAGCTGATATAGTGCCACTTAGTTTTAAATGGTACAGAAAAATGTGTGTGTGTGTGTGTGTGTGTGTGTGTGTGTGTGTAAGTCATGTGGGAGTTCACATTTGACATTTTTCATAAAAGGAAGGAACAGGGCTAGATAGATGGCTCAGCAGTTAAGAGCACTTGTTGCTCTTGCAGAGGACCTGAGTTTGGTTCCCATTACCCAGACAGTGGCTCACAACCACACAGTTCCAGAGGAATCCAACATCTTCCTCTGGCTTCTGTAGGTAGGCATGGCATGCACATCATTCATAGACATGTGTACAGGCAAAACACTCAATATATATATAAAACACAAAACGTTTTCAAAAAATTAAAAATAATAATAAAATAAAAAGCAGGAACAAAGAAAGCTAGGAAATAGTGTTTGGGATAAAGTAGAAAAAAATCATGCATAATCTATTCTAACAGGTGAAACACAAAATTTGAAAAATAAGAGTATGGTGGTAGGCCCTATGTCCAACAGGAAATGGCCCAAACAAAATGAACCCAATGGTATTTTTGCAGACTTTTTGTCTCATATTGCTTTGTTTGGGAATTTTTTTGTCCTACTGGTCTTTTGCATGGTTTCCCATCTTAGGTTTTTATAGTTTTTGTTTGCATGCGTGCATGTGCCCGTGTGTGTTTCTTGTGATTTTTTTTTTCTTAAAAACAATTCTAGTTTGTTTTTGTCTCTTTGTTTGCTTTCTAAAATCAGAGAGAAAGAACAGGTGTGGAGTTGGTTAGGTGAGGTGGGAAGGATCTGGGAGGAGTTGGGGGAGGGGAACTGTGATCAGACTATATTGTATAATTTTTTTTTTCAATACAAAACGGGAATACGGTGGTAGAAGAAAAACAATTATGAGAAATACCAGACTGGCAGGATATGAATTTCTGTAGAAAATGGTTTTCTTTCAAACACAGGTAAAACCTTCCATCATGAGAGCTCTATGGAATCAAATAAAATTCCAGTGCTGTAATTTGCTTTCTGAGTCACAGGTACAACAATTCCATGGCAACGGCACAGACCCTAGTGAGCAGGCTGCTGCTGCTGCTCTGACCCTTCCTGCTGGATGCTACAATCACTAGCTCTGCCCAGGCCTAAGCACCAATGTGATTCTATACACGGGATAACATTTGGCTCTTCATTATATTTGGTTAAAAAAAAAAGATAAGAATAAACTTGTAGTTCCAACCTGTACACAAATCCAACAATAGTTTCATTTATCAGAAAAGTCTTTAATAGGATGAACTTTCTATTAAGTCGTGTTTTTACTGAAAATAATACACTTTTTCCTCTTAAGATATTATATAATAACTTGGCTTGGGAAAGGGGAGGAAATAATTCTCTTCCTTTCTTGAGTCACATTAAGTGAACAAGCCTTAGTATGCATTATCTATGGACTGAGTTTACCTCTCAGTTGGCAGAGTGCCTGCCTAGCATGCATGAAGCCCTGGCTTTGATCCCCAACACTGCATAAACCAGACATATGGTAGATACCTGTGATCCCACACTAGGAAGGTGGAGACAGGAAGATCAGAAGTTTAAAGTCATTCTCAGTTGAATAGGTAATTCAAGTCCAGCCTGCGCTACCAAAGATAAAAGCTTCTGGAATGTTAGTAAAATGTAGATTCATAGGTCCATATCTTAAGATTACCAGTGATGGATGGGGGTAGAGACCTCTACTTGTAGTAAGCACCCCTAGGGTCTATGATGCAAGTTCTGTAAGTTTCCACAACAGCTTGTGTTCTCAGCAGCAGCAGAGTTTGATTTGATATAATGTAGGGAGGGCTACTGGACTGGAAGTCAGAAAATCTGGGTGGTAGATCTGTCACTAACTTATTTGACTATGGGCAACTAAATGCCTCTGGGCCTCAATTTTCTTGTAAGCATAATGAATATAATACTGCATGGTGCACTTGCCACACATAGCATACATGCTAATTTATGTGAAAGAGTGCGACGTGCTTAACAAGCATTATAGCTTTGAGAGAGCCTTTAATCTTATTTTAGAAGTATCATATATTATCTACTATAGTCGCAACAAGAGTTGACAGATTAGCCTTTTTTCTTCTCTTTTAAGCTTAATTTAATTAATGTAGTGCTAAGATAAAGTGACATTCTTCTGTATTATTTGTCAGTTCCTTTGATGCCAGAAGAAGATAGAAGGCACAGAAATAATGGGGACAAAACATGCAAATTAGATGTGAAGATGGTTTAGGACACTTCTCACCAAGTCTATGAGTTTGGTGACAGGAACTTCTCGGATTGGTCTTTTCATTCGACACAAAGCCTCTAAGGATGTACCAAAGCAACTTGGCAGGTAATTCCCACTGATGGTTAAGAAGTAATCTTTGCCTCGATCCAGATGAAGGACGAGAATATCTTCAATCTTATCTTCACCAGAGTTCAGGATAGTTACAGAGTCTTTGCTGACATATACATCAAGAGAAATGTCCACTGTCTCATCTGAAATGAAAGAGATGGTGCACTGGAGCACAGAGCTTTCCAGTGGAAAATCAACTGGCCTCAAAAACAAAAACCAAACAACCACAGGGAAGAGATAGGGCACACAGAGCTATCACTAATATAAAGACAGCAAAGTGAGAGACAAGTGGTTAGAGAACTACAAGTTAAGCCAAGGTGATGGCAAGCAGAGGCAATGGTAAAGGGAAAACTCACTTGGCTCCAAGTAGCCCTCAAAAGGTTCAGCTCGAAGCCATGGCTTGCAGTATTGGCTGTCATTAAGTTTAGGGATGAAAGAAAAATGGCAGGGAACCTGTCCATTGTTGCTGATCTGGAACTTGTCTTTTTGCAGCTGCCGAAACTTCACATTCTCAAACATAAACTGGGGAATAACAGACAGACACAACCATGCATCACTAGTAGGGGAAGTAAGTTGGATTATTCATAGACAATTTGAATCAAGAATAAGGTAATTATTAATCAGCTGTGTAACTACCACATGTATTCACAGACTAAGACAACTTCCTAGCATTGACTTTCATACATTATTTGGCTAAAATCAGCAGAGAAGGTGTTTAGAACTCACCAAAATAGGATAGATAATGGAGTATTTCCTCTGGATTTGTCAAATGCTAATGGACTAGACATTGTTAATGTATTAATCACTTGTATATACTGTATATAGTTATTGTACTTATTGTACTTATAGTTTTTCTTATATTAGTTATAACTTTTTAAAAATTTTTTTTATTTTATTAGACAAAGATGGGAAATGTGGTAGTATTTTATCTATGTCCGCCAATAAAATTTATCTGTTAGATAACCTTTGACCCTGTTCAAGGCTACTGATTGTTCCAGGGATCCTGAGATGAACATGATCGTGGTCCAGGGTGCTCATTCTGTGACTAGGCTCTGTTTCCCTCAGACACATGAACTGAGCGCCAAACAAGAGTAACCAATATGAGGGCTTCCAAGCTGTGAGGTGCTGTTTTAAGAGCTTATCATGTATTAACTCGTGTGACTAAGAAAAGGGAACTGCATCTCTGAGAGAGTAAGACACTTCACGTGCTCCTCTATCTACCAAACTGCAAAGCTGACACCAGAACAGAGATAG
>LZPO01027372.1:856377-888008 GCA_001675575.1 Neotoma lepida
CACGGTAACCACAGCACTGCAAATACCAACTAACAGGATTCTCTCTCTTTAATGAGTAGATCTGGTCCTATTCTGATTAGTCCGTGCCTACATGTCATAAAATACCTGTACATCAGTAAAGGGTTGGACCATGAAGAGATTTAAGGATAGTGTTTTAAGAGATTTAAGGATAGAGATTTAAGGATAACGCTACAAATGATTATTTGTTTAGAGACCATTTATGGCATTTATGAATCCACTCTGGAAATAGCTACTTAAGGTGGAAACAAATGAATGAGCAATCAACTATTTACCCCAATGTGGAACAGGGCACTAACAGGTTTGTGGTCACTAGTTTTGAGTTCCATGTGACTCCGGTAATGAAGTTGATTAATATTTATTCCTCTCCAAAGAATTCGGTCACACCAGGCTGGAACTCGGCATTTCCCACTGTAAATAAAGGAATGAGTCACAAACAGAACATACCATACTACATACATTCTACATACTAGAATGTAGTAACACACCGGTTTAGAATCACATTAGGCCTCTTTTTATATGCTTCCAATGAACCACATACTTCTCCTTTCCGGAGGACCCCTATCATCTTCTTCTCTACATTGCAAGCACTGAGAATAGCCTGGGTCTGCTTGTCAGCCACTGAACTCCTACCACTATTGCCCAGTACAAATATGTGCCTGGTATCAACTAACAGATGGATGGTTTTCCTAAATTTAGGTCTGCATCTTAAACATCACAGGGAAAGATGGAACAGCACCTTCTTAAAATAGTCTTCTCAGGTCACGGTTCCATTCTGAATATTTACTTTTCCTTTGCTCCACCTGACTGCAATGGTACTTCATAATAGACAACTACTCGAGTGGAAAACTGCCATCCTCTATTCCTAGACTGGGTTTAATCTCTGGAGAAGAGTAGAGCTTTCTTAGAAACTAAGCCTGGACTTTTATGAACACATCTAGCTTATTAGATAGAGATGAACTAACATGTATGCATATAAGCCTGAGAATAGAACAGTCCACAGAATACCCTGGGCAAGAAAAACTTATTCATCATTCATTAAAATAAGAAATGCCTTGTACACTTGATATAGTAGGGACTCAAATATTTCTGATCAGTAGCTCTGGAGCTGGATCTTAAGTGGCAGAAACCAAGCAAAATGAAAGAGGTTCCTCAGTGTCCCTTTTCAATTGTTGACTCACTCCTTGGGAATAGGGGACTTTCACCCCCACCCCCAGAATCTCATCCAATGCTCTCAGAGTCTGAAGCAGATGAGTATGCCCATGGATTTTTTTGTCTTTCAAGATTCTGAGCTACCCTGGAAACTAGAAAAAAGAAAGAAACAGTATGTAGGGGACAAGCAGTTAAAGATTTACTGACAGGGCTACTCTGCTGGGGAAATGAGGAAATCAAAGGGACTCCAAGGAGTAGTTCTCTTTTTTTCCAACAACAGCAGGTATGGGTCCAGACATTAATATTTCTTAGAGGTAACCAATAGATTATTTTTTAAGACCTAGTTTCAAGTTTTCATTTATGTGTACATATATGCAGGTGTTCTCAAAGGCCAGGAGAGGGTGTCAGATCCCTTGGATCTGGAGTTATTGAACTTGGGTCCTCTGCAAGAGCACCAAGTATTCTAGCCATTGAGCAATCTCTCCAGACCCTTACCAATGGATTCTAATGTGTTCTCAGTACCAATGATAACTATGCTAGAAGAGGCTTATGACTCTTTGTTCTCACCTTCTGGTATCCAAAGTTAAGTAGCAGAGAAGTAGTTTGGGGGAGGGGGCTAAGAGCATTAGGTAAGAAAGAAGGGTAAGATTAGGAAGGCAAAAATCTAAGCTAATTTGCAGAGGTGACAGAACCAAGGTACCAGAGGCAGCTCATAAAATGTCATCAGCCCTGACATCTAATTAGTACTTTCCTAATATAAACTCAGTTTGAAATACTCTTCTGTAATAACACTGAGCCATTAGATTTCCCTGTCTGCATATGGAATGACAGAAAAAAAATCCTAGCCTGTCAGGAAGGACATGAAAGGACACAGAAAAGATCAAGCCTTAACCTTTTCTGTGAGAAGGTTCTTATCACTTTACCTGGAATCCCATCTGTCAGTTTTAGAATCATACTTGTAAGTGGGAATAAACTTGATTTCCCCTTCATTGAAATCCACAAAGGCTTTTTTTTGGGTGCGCTGAATGTTTAACTACAGATAGAAAGAAACACCACATAAGCACAGTAACACCACATTAACAGAGGTGATAAACAGGCTGATTGGCCACTGCTCCCATTCTAGGTATCCAGTTTCACAGCCTGTTCAACTGTGGAAAAATACACAGATAAGATGGCTTATCTTTTGAATTCAATGTCAACACTGCCATAGCATCAGAACTCACCTTCTGATAACACTTGTTATTAGCACATTGCCATTTTATTGCCAACTGTGGCCAGGATAAAATTGTGGAAACAAGAACTCCAAATAATCCTACAATGCTTAGAACTGGGCAGGCATGACCTAGCACAATTATAATTATAACAAAAAAACTACATAAACTTTGAAAGGATAATTTCTAAACCAATTTCAGTGACTAGTTAACATTTTTTTTCTTTCTTTTTTTTTTTTTAAAGTGGGTGGGTTGGGGCTATAGAGATGGCCCAGTGGTTAAGAGAGTGCACTGTTCTTCCAGAGGACCCAAATTTATTGGATGGCTCACAACTACGTGTAACTTAAGCTCCAAGGGATCCACAGCCTTCTTCTGGCCTCCAATGGGCACTGCACACACATGCACTGACCCACACTCACACACATACACATAGTGATCCACCTGTCTCCACCTCCCCCTGTTAATGCTGGGGTTACAGGTACATGTGACCATGCTTGGATTTTTATGTGGATGTTGGGATCCAAATTTAGGTCCTCATGCTTACAAGGCAAGTACTCATTTCTCTAGCCCTATAATCTATTGTTGTAAAAGTTATCCTCACTCAGATATTTTACCAAAGTTACACATGACTCAGCATTTATCCCAACTGTATCCTTTCTGCAGGCAAGAGGAAGAAATACAAACAAATTAGCCATTCAACTTCAGTGTAAAAGTAGATAGCTAAGAAAGGCTCACTATAAAAACTATTGTACTGCAAAACACCTGAAGTTCTACTGTGTCTAAAGGTCAAAAGGTTCTTATAAGGATTTAAAGACATTTGAATCAAGTCAAAACTTTGTCTTTCCTCATTAAGAAGCATTTACTTTCACTCGTGTACTATGATGTTCTGGGTACATAATCAAAGGAAGTGAAATCAGCATACCAAAGAGATATGTGTACACATATGTTTACTGTGGAATTATTTATAATAGCCAAATAGAAGAAACCAAGAAAAGTGCCTGTTAATACTGACTAGATAACAGCAATGTGACACACATATATATTATTCAACCATAATGAATGAAATACTGTCATTTGCAGAAAAATGGATGAGGCTAGACACAATTAGTGTTAAATGAAATAAATCAGACACAGAAAGATGAATGTTATATTTCAGCTCTCAGGCATGGAAGCCAAAAGAAGTCAACCTGAATGAAGAATAGTGATAACCAGCAAGTGGGATGTGACGGGAGGTCACATAAAAATAACCTGGGTGATTTTATGGTGCTGTATATTGTACCCACAGCTTAACATAGATTATGCAAGTGTTCTACCACTGAGCTATATCCCCAGATCCCAGAGTCTGGATTTGATTACTGTACTCTGACTCTACATGCTGATGCATCACAATAAACACAAAGACTGTGAGCTATTAATATGTATTAATCAAATATGAAATGACATGAAGGAACATTCATTTTTATTGGCCAGTACCTATATTCCAAAAAAATTATTTTTATGATCAAGGTGTGTTGGCACATGCCTGTAATACCATCACTTAGGAGGTAGAGACAGGAGGATCACAATTTCAAGGCCAGCCCTAGGCTATACAACTAGTTCCAGGCTAGGATAGGCTTCATAGTGATATTCTAGCTCAAAAAGAAAAACATAAATGTATGAAAATAAAAATTCAACTTATTTCCCAAGTTTATACACTAACATAGTGGCTTATATTCATAGAGACTGGTTTAGTGAATATCAGGTTTTGTCTGATCGCTTCATACTCAATAAGGACTTTTGTTGTTCTTGTTTATATGTGGATTGCTGTCCACGTGGGAATGTGCAGAGGTCAGAGGCTAGTATCAGGGCGTTTTCTTCAATCACTTCTCTACATTATATTTTGAGACAGGACTCTCTCATTGAACCAGGAGCTCACTATTTGGGCTAGGTTGGTTGGCCAATAAGCCCTTGGGATATACCTGTCTCCCCCAGAGCAGGGGTTACAGATACATGCTACTGTGCCTGGCTTTCATATGGGTGTTAAGGATCCTAACTTAAGTTCTGATGCTTGTGCAACAAACATTTTTATCTACTGAGCCAACTTCCCAGCCTTTTGCACTGTTTTTAACATCAACAGCTAAATATCAGTCAACACTAACTTATCAATCAGTTCCTACTAGACTATAACTTATGCTATTATCCCAAACAAACTTCTTTTATTAGTTTCCCAGTCTCTTTCATAGGGCCTCCCTCTCTCTTTTACCTCCAAGCTGTTGCTCAGCCTGCCAAATAATCATAGAACAATTTTCCCCGTTCCATCTGCTAAACCACATCAACACAGCAGAAGGCCATTTCCTCTAGGAAGTATTCTCCAATTAACCTCACCCATTCTGCAGCCCATGGATATAAATCTCTAAAATCTCTGCCTGATAACGACTTACTGAATGAATTTTACATTTGCTTTTTGTCACCAACATTATATCCCTGAATCTTAGCACTTAATCAAGGTTCTCCAAATCCATATATCCCCAGCCACAATATCTTTCAAGATAGTAAAACGTGCCATCTCTTACTAGCATAAGCCATGCCTACCATGTGTCCATCTCATTCATAATCCTCACAATCTCTCCCATTGTAACTTCACTTACCTGGTCGAATTTCAAGAGCTTCTGAAGGTCATTTTTATTAATAAGAGTTTTCACCTCATTGGCATCAGGCATGCAAAGTCTGTAGTTCAAGTCTCCCAACCAAATGACAACACTGAGGACCAAGAAATAGATTAGTACAGACTAGAAATAGATTAGAATACCAGTAATTACCATTAAAGTCAATCAGAGAAGAACAGAGAGAAGAAAATGGGTAGACTCCTTATAAGGATCTATTTATCACTCACAAGGGGTTTAAAGATGTAATTAATTCTTTAGGGGCAAGTACTGCCAACACCTAAGAAAGACAATAGATGATATAATAGCTGGGAAAATAGGCACACCACATAAAACTGAATGAAAATGGGGCAATACAGTATACATATGGGATTTGGAAGCCAAGTAGTTAATGGACAGAGAAGCATGCAGTTTATTTGCTGGATTAGCTTCAAAATTTTGTCTGGCTGCCTGCCAGGTCTCTAGGCGAAGAGAATCTTAATGCTTTTTGCCTCCCAGAGCCCTGAGGTTTTGTAGGTGCTCTGTTACGGTTTGGAGGGTGGGAAGGACTGACAGAGCCCACTAGGAAACATAAGTCTGGCTTTTCAGTGTAGCCAACCTGACTAAATCTGTTTAAGATCTGAAGTTCAAGTTCCAGGAAAGAAGGAAGCTGGCACCTTAGTCCTCAATCACAGAACCAAGACTTGAGACATGCTGAGAAGACCCTGAAATTACCACATCAAAGTGGGTCCCTTTTGAGTCACCTCAGGTTCTCAGAGACAACAGGAAAGTTTGGACTCTTGGAAAATCAATTTGTGGAATTTCTGGGGACTTCATGATCATAAATTTCAAGGCCTTGACTCTGTCACGGTCAAACAGAATTCTATATGATCCTAACTGTTGAGACAGTACGGACACATTCAAATATCACTATCTTTCCCTATTCTTTCCTTAATTCCCCAAATATCCACTGCTTCTAATAATCCTAAATTATCTTTTGATTTACTACAATTCTCACCTCCCACTATTTCTTGCAAATCACCCTCAGAATTTCAAAGACTAATTCATTTTGTTACATCTCATTATTTTCTATCACCACCTAATGCACCCCTCAGTGGATTTCTGCTTCTGTCCTTAGGAAATCCCACTCTTCGTAAAACTGTCACTGCCACCCTGTTTTTAATAATCACAGCCATTCAAAGGAATAATGTAGATCTGCAGCCACAAAGTTGGAAAGATAAATAGGGCACTATGTCCCATACAACAAGTATGCGTATCTGTAGATGTATGGAGAAAAGTCTAAAGAGTCTGTTCAATGAAATGATGCATGCCTCCATATCCTTTTAATTTTTCTAGTAGGATATCATTAATGTGTGATTAATATTTTGCAAATTAAGGTAACCCACATTTCCTCCAAGCAATTTTCAAAATCCAATATAGCTTTTGCTTACAGACCTCTCAGCTAGACTAATGACTTTCCAATACCAATGGCCAGATGCTGGCTATGATGTTAGACAGTGCAGCTCTAGAAAGGTCTACATTCAAATGTTAAAGACAATCTCTGTTGGAGAGAGGGACTGGCTAGGGAGAAGAGGAGGTAAGTAAAGGGTTTTAAACCATGTTTATTCATGGTTATGGTCACGGTTATTATCACACTTACAATGAACATTTCTATTTCATTTTTAAAAATGACGCTAATGTGCAGATTCCTTCAGCATTATTTTAGAAGTTACAAACCTGTTTTTTCCTAATGCCAAACCTAATTTCTCTGCCTCAGTGAATCTGCTATTTCAAAATAACATTCTCTTCTTTGTGGCCCAAATCCCAAAATGGTAATCCCTCACTCTTCACAGCTCCGTAGCTTCTCACCTTATTTAATTACTGTTACATCTCTATTCAAACGCCATGGAGAGGCCACTTACTCATGCTTCATGATGTTCAGTTGTGGTAAAGCCTGATTAGGGACCGTAAAACTCATTCTTGCACAGATGTCTTTATAATCCTGATTCCTTCTTTCAAATTCTTCCACATGGGCAGCCAGGTGGGAATTGACAATGCAAAAGGTGGTGTTATGAAATACAAACCTTATAGCTACTCCACCTTTGTTTCCCTGTTAGCAAAAGTAATTATAAAGTTAGGTAACACAAGGTATAATTGAATTTCACATAGATATAAACAATAATCAAATTAATTGCCAAAGTAACTCACCATTTTCCCCATGATTCCAGTTCCCACTGTTTCTGTAGCAATATCACGGATAAACCGACACTGATCTTTTCTGGCAAATATAAGCAGCATCATCCCCACAAGGCGGACTAGTTGAACCTACGAGTTCCAGGGAGTTATAAACAGCTAATGTGAGCATCACTCTCTGCTACATAGCTACCTTCCTAGAATGACCAACAAAGTGATTACTAATGTCCAAATCTGGATCTGCATCCTCTAATTTCCTATTGGACCCCATAAATTGGAAACCAAGGTTCTCTGTGGAAGCTCTAGTCTTTGAATTGACTAATAAAAGTCAGAATCCCTGAGGACAGTGTATAAGTCAGTCTCTCTCTCTCTCTCTCTTTCTCTGTCTTTCTGTGTTTATTTGTCAGTGCTGAGGATCAAATAAAAGACCTTCAGCATGCTATACAGGTACTCTACCACTAAGTCATATTCCCAGTACTTTGTAGCCTGCTGATAGCACATTAAAAGTTCAAATAGTAAAGAACAAGCCATAATCCCAGCTTGTTCTTCTTCCTGCTTCTTAGACTCTGATTTCTCATTGTCTCAGATATTTAAATCTACAAACAGTGATCCTTTGAATTTTGATTATTTTCAGTCTAAACTTGAGCTAGAGAGCTGTAACATCTTCACGATTTATGCCACCTGCATAAACTGTTCAAAAGCATAGAAGAACATTAGATTACTCCTTCTGCAATTAGGATAGTCATCTTAAAATGAAAATGACTCTCCTAGTAGCTAATGCCTCTACCAGATATCTTCTAAAGACCAACAAATTGGACCACCTTGCTAAAGTCAACTTTATTATTTTTCTTTCTTTCTTTTTTTTTTATAAATAGTTGGGTGTTGTGGCACACACCTTTTGTCTTTTTTTCCCCCCAGAGCTAAGGACCGAACCCCGGGCCTTGTGCTTGGTAGGCAAGTGCTCTACCACTGAGCTAAATCCCCAACCCCGGCACACACATTTTTAAAAAATTATTTATTTAGTTTTTAATTTTATGTGCATTGGTGCTTTGCCTGCATGTATATCTGTGTGAGGGTGTTAGATCTTGGAATTACAGACAGTTGTGAGCCACCATGTGGATGCTGGGAATTGAACCCAGATCCTCTGGAAGAGCAGCCAGTGCTCTTAACTGCTGAGCCATCTCTCTAGCCCCTTAACTTTATTCTTGACCTACAAAAAAGTATAGAATTTGTTTAAATCCCATAACACTGCTCTTCTTGTTCTGAATTTAAAGCATACTTTATGCACTCCATAAGCTTCATTCTGCTTTTCTTGTAGGCATTTAGTTCTGGCCATGTTGGAAGACAATCTTAAACTTTTATTACACAGACAGATCAGTTAGCTTATATGTAATTATTTTGACTTAATTATTAATACAAAACAATAAATTGTTTTCTTTTAAAAGCTACCTAAGTGATAAAAAATTAACATTTTTTTTTGCACTCAGAAGTAACTATGGTAGATTAGGCCCCCTTAGCACAGTGTTTCATATAGGGAAGAATTCAATTATTTAACAAACCTTTTGGAAGAGGTTCAGATAATAAAATAACTCCCAGTGAGGTCTACTTAGTATACTGAAAAGAAGAACTCAGTGCAGCTTACTTTTTTATACTTGGCCTTTGAAGGCAGACCCCTTTCCACAGCCATGGACCATTCTTGCTCTTTTACAGACTCAAAGTAGAAAAAGGCTTCTGTGCTCAAATCCAGCTCTTGGAATCTGGGGGAAAAAATGAATGTAGGAGCTATATATAGCCCACAATTTTGTTGGCTACCTCCTTTCCCATTTGCTAAGACATTAGAGTAAAGGGAAGAAAAGAATGCAAGATAAATTTTATAAAAAACACGTAGTTTTTCTAAAGAATCCCCACCATATAGTCATGGGCTATAAAAAACCTAAACAATAACAATCAAAACTCTCATAGGGATAGTAGTCAAACTTCTCTTTTATAACTTTTGAATAATCACTATGAGAATTGATCTCATCTGTTTCTACGATGAGCAGTTTCCTATGGGTTTCATTCATGTTTTCTTTTGACCCACAAATTAACCCTCACATATAGTCCACATCAAGTTTTTACCAAACAAGTTTTAGAAAAAATAGGAAGATCAAGGCTGGGGAAATGGCTCAGTCAGTAAAGTGCTTGCTGTATAAGTGTGAGGACATGAGGTCAATCCTCAGCACCCATGTAAAAAAAAGCTGGGTGTGTAGGCATATGTCTGCAATCCCAGCACTGGGGAGAAAGAGAGAGGAGGATCTCTAGGCAAACTCCTGGTTCAGTGGAGAGACCCTATCTCAAAAAAAATGAGGTAGATAACGCTTTATCATAGAAGTGGGTGGCAGTTAATGTAGGAACTCATAACTGGCCAAGTTGCTGAGAATTAGTGATGGTGGAGTGCTCTGCTACTATGGGACAGCTACATCCCACATTCTAAGGCTGGGGGAACATGTGAAAGAGGGTCTGGAAAGAATGTAAAAGCCAGAAGATGGAGACACGTACAGCAAAAGGACATCTTCTGGATGATATAGTCATTGTTCCTCTTGAACTCACTACAGCTGTGGTTATCTGCATAAGACCTGTACAAGATTGGGCCCATCAACATTTCATCATAGATAGGGGAGGGACTGTGGACAGTTAATGGTTGCTGGTGGAAAGGTTGTCACTTTCTTTGGTAGAATAGCCACTGATAAGTTGCTCATGCTCCAGTACATAACCTCCGATCCATGCTCTCATGAGAAACTCCAACTAAATGCAATGGGTCACATATATAAGAAGACATGAATGTAGGAGGGAGACTTGGGAAGAAAGGGTTCAGCATGGGGCTGGAGAGATGGCTCAGAGGTTAAAAGCACTGGTTGCTCTTCCAGAGGTCCTGAGTTCAATTCCCAGCAATCATATGGTGGTTCACAACTATCTGTAATGAGAGCTGGTGCCCTCTTCTGGGGTGCAGGCATACATGCAGACAGAACACTGTACACATAATAAGTAAATAAATCTTTTAAAAAAAGATAAAAAAAAAGAAAGTGTTCAGCATGAGAGAGAGAAGGTAATAGGGACTGGAAATAACTAAAACTCATTATATACATGAATGAAATGGTTAAAGAGGAAAAAAGTGGAAAGAAAGTAAGATGGAGAGTAATTATGGAATCACCTGATGACCTGGTGCTCACATGTACACGTTAATACATTTATATACACAGACAAAGGTGAGAGAGAGGCCAAAGTCCTGGTATATTAATACCAAATATAGGAAAAGGAAGGTCCACAAGTGGTCTTTACCCAATGCAGTAAATATCAGGAGGATTTGGATCACAGTTCAGCCAAGGTTCTAAGCTGCTATCTGGAGACTGGCCATTCACATTCCAAGTTCCAACAAAAAATCTAATACAGTACAACAAAAAATTAGTTTGAAAACAAAGATAATGTATGAACAAACATAATACTGCTTGTAACACTTCTGTGAAAGGGTATCTTGATTGACATAACTCTTCCAAGTGTTTTCCCAGATACACAAGAGAGAAAATTTTGCTTGTAGAATAGAGACATGGGTTTATTTTCTCTACATTTTACATCAAGTGCACCAACAAAAAGGAACTAGGCCTGTATTTTAAACAAACACACTTAACTGTTTTGTCAAATTTTCAGTCAACTGAAGTCCATGCAAACTCATTAAAGGGAGAGCTTCAGGTTAGGATGGGAAAAAGGTATCTTTGTGCTGGACACAGTCTAATATGGACAACTGTTCTGTAAGGAGCTATAGTGAAACTGAAAAAAACCAACTTATTTCTCGAGGCTCATGAGGACAACTGTTTGGGAAATTTTGATAAGCAGATAGTACACTAAGCTGGAAGGCAGAAGGAATGACTCATATGATTGTCTTAATTGTTCACATATAAGCATTGTGGAGAATATGAGGAACTGCAGTTGTGATTGAATTCGAGGAAATGATGCATGTTAGGATAGCAGATGAGACTGGAGTCTTGGATTAGAAAGGCATATTCTGCCCATGAATAACACACTGGGGATACATGCCATACCTCATCACCTCCCCTTTATACCGCATATACCTGGGTCCAGAAAAGGGGATGTTAATGAGCCAAGGTGAAATGAAAACTAATAGGAAAGGATTCAGGGTAGATCTTCCAATCAAGGGGACTGGGTGAAACTTTAGTTAATTTATCAAAGCAGTAAATTAATATATGGTAATAATGGTGAACTTTAATTTTTCAGTATTGGTTGGCCAAAGATTCAGCAGGCCAGATGAGACACATACTTGTTTATAGAAGGTGTGAGAGGACAATTTCTATTATATGTGAGTTTGATTTGTTCTTCTAAGTGTGCACAGAAACATTAGTAGGCATGGTATCATTAGCAGGTAGGAAATTGAAAGTACAGCTTCTGCAGGATTTTAGATATATATGTTTTGGCAGAGACAGGAATTTGAGTCAGATGATCATCGCCTTACTAGCATGCTTTGGCTCTTAATGAAGCTAATATTTTTACAAATAAAAAGACCGTTATACCTAAACTTTTAGACTCAGTGAGTAGAAGACAGACAAACCTGAAAGATTGGAGATTGACATATTCTTTTTCTCGCTTTGCAAGGATGTGTTTGATGAGACCCTCTCGCTGCCCAGATTGGGTATTTGGTACAAATAGTTTCCGCATGGTGTTGGTCACTTTGGGCTGGTCCTTGTTTAAAGCTTCCTTTTCACGTGGAAGCCTAGCAAATCAAGCAGGGATTGAAAAGGAAAACTGGCTAAAATGTAAGCCTCTTATGGGGACAAGTATGTTGCAACACAGGACTTACATTCTGTTCATTGAAGGGGGTGGAGGAGGTGGTTCCCGATGAATCGCTGTGGGGTGGTTTTGTGTGTTCATTTTTTTATCTAAATTCATAGATGAAAAATTATCCTCAAATCCAAGCAGCCCTGAAGGATACAAGATCTAAAGTCAAAGTGAAGATACAGAGACCCTCTAACATAGCCAGGATAGGCAAAGCTTTTATTTGCTTATGACTGCATCAGTAATGCTGCTAAACAGAAGGGTACCCCAGGGGTAGTAATCACTTATATTAGGGTAAGCACTGACACACTAACTGTAACAATAGAAATTTATACCAATCTGGACCCTGACTAATACAAGCTGATCTTTACAGAAGTGATTCCATATCATTTGTCTTCCTTACATTACAATAACCTTATAAGGTATATACTATTAAAAATCTTCCCACATTGTAGAGAAGGAAACAGAAGTTCAGAGTTGTTGAGTCACTCAAATATGATGACATAATTAGTAAGTTTCATGTCAGTATTTTACTGACTTGACATTTGAACCTAGGCTGTCTGGCTGTGGAGTTTGTACTTTTTAACTTTTTTTTTTCCCAGTTGGCTTGTAAAGAGCTACTATACCATAGAGGGAAGCATTAGTCCATGACCATGGGTTCAATAAAATCACTCCACACAACCAATTAATCTGAACTAATATAATCTACTGACTCTAAAATGATCATAGCAACTAGAGATAAAAGAGTCTTTCCAATACCTGAATAAGCAGGTTTATCCTTAGTGTCTAATTTCTGGTACCAGCTAGATGAGTCTTTCTTTTCTGGAACAAGAAGCTGTGACTGAGCTGGAAAGACAAGGTTTAGGTCAGAAACTGGGAAGACCATCACTAAACTACAACCCAAAGCAATTCATTTATTCAAAGTCCTTGAGTGCATGGTCAGCACAACTCTGGAAAGGAATAGAAGAGACTAAGGAAATACCGACAGCTCTGAGTCATCTGGGGCAGAAGGAGGGGGTTACAGGCTGCAGTAAACTGCATGCCATGGCACTGACTTTCTTTTTAGAGCTGGGTAGACTTGTTCCTTAATCTATCCTGGGTTCATTCCTGAAGGAAAAAAACAGCTATCAGGGGTCAAGGGGCAGGGGGCTTTGTTAATGGCTACATTCCTCTGAAACAGCATGTCAGTATTTTACTCCCATTGAAAGAGTGGAAAGAAAATTGCTGAGTCTTGAATTACCTTCCTGAGCTGCAAGCACTTCTGAGAGGAACTTTAAGCAGTGTTCTTCATTAGGAATTTCAAAGTGGCGCTCTCTGGTCCAGTCTCCCTGCACCCGAATTTTGCAGCCACCTTTAAAAAGAATTAAATCCACAGATACCTAGCTATGGGATATACTGCTTTATTGGGATAATATTCTCAATTTTTTTTGGTCAGTAGGAGATCCAGATTACAAATATTCTAGACCCTTAATAAGGAGCACATGTCTAAGAGCAAGGGCTCCGGTATTGTAGTGGTAGATGGGATGAAGCAGAGAAGAAACCCTACGGGAAGACAGTAGTCACAGTGCTGATGAACTGTGCCAATGAGCAGAATGATCTAGCAATAGGCACACTAAATCATAGCTCCCTATATCCTGATCTCTCATATGTCAGTGCAGGGATTTCTAAGTAAGATAAATTCATCAATCACCCTCTTCCTATTTCTACATTGGAAATCCTACCATTTCAAGTCCAGATCATATAGTATTCTAAAGCATCAAGGTAATATAGGAAATAACATGGTTAGGTCCAGAGTAAGTTGAAAGTAGCGGGACTGGTTTGAAGTGTTCTAAAAGATGTACCTATACCTCATTAACACAAGTGAAAAATACCACAAGTAAAAATGAGTATCTTGAATAATCTTGAAAATGCAACATAATGATCTATTCTAAGAGTGGGTTGGTTCAAGAATAGCCCATTGTGAAATAGTAGAATTAGAAGCAAATTTACTGGGGCTGGAGAGATGGCTCAGCAGCTGAGGGCACTTGATGTTCTTGCAGATGATTTGGGTTCGATTCCCAATACCCACATGTTAAACTTCTGTAACTCCAGCTCTAGGGGATCCAATCTGGCCTCTGCATGCACATGGTGCACATATATACCATGCATGCAAAACACTTCTACACATTAAAAATAATAATACTTAAAAAAGCAAATTTACAAAGGGCTCAGCTTTCTTTAATTATCAAATATATTATTTTATGAGTGTTTTTGCTTACATGTATGTCTGTGCACTACATGTGTGTCTAGTGCCCTTGGAGGCCAGAAGAGGCATTGGGTCCCTCTAGAACTGGAGTTACAGACAGTTGTGAGCTACCGTGAAGGTTCTAGAAATTGAACCCAGGTCTTCAGGATGAGCAGTTGAGCCATCTCTCCAGGCCCAGGCTTAGACATTTTAAGGGCACAACACACTCTCTCCTGTTTTCGGATGCCCTAAAATTACCGTCTGAACTATTCAACTATTCAGATTTTATGATCCAGAGAGCCTATGTATTTGTTTATATTCTTATTCTAATTGGTTGATTACATATATTGCTTTCTTGTGTTCCTAAAGCTATACACTCCTTAGTCAGGAGGCAGGACACATACACACATCACCCAATGCTCTCCACAGTCAAGGATAACCAACAGTTTCAGAGTTGTCTAAAACTTAAGGGTTTCCCATGTGTGCTTCAGGACTTTTCAGATTATTGGGATGGACAAAGTTCTGGGCAGTCTTCAGAGCTAGAAGGCATTTAACAAATGGCTGTGGAACAGGATTTTTTTACACTTATAAATAATAAAGAAAGGAGAAAATGGAATTCAAATCCTACTTCTCACCTTTGGTTCTGTTTTTGTCTTTTTTAAAAATCTCTTTTGTTTCCATCTTCAGCAAACACAGTGATTTTTTTTTTGAAAATAAAATTACTGGTCAGAAGAATAAAAAGGATGAAAATAGAGAAAATGAAAGCAACCCAGAGGGCCACAGATAAGATATTCAATGGGGGATCCACTGTACAGAGGAGAACAAGGCAGGTAGACATGTGTCAATTAGGAGCAGACAGCCTTAAAGCTACTGGGAAAAGCTTCAGGAACCTAGTCCTCCCTTTCTCTTGGCAGTCACAATCAGAATAGGTCAAACAAAGCAATCTTGATCTCATACATATTTAGTACAAGAACATATCTCTTTCCTACAATTCTTGAAAGATAGAATTTAGCAAATATAAAATAGATCTATTTGATGGCCAGAAGATTCCAGAAACTATTTGCAAATTATCATTGGATGTTCTCTTATCATATTGCTTAGAAAATACAACAAATTATGTCATGACCCAACCTTCTGTTCTCCTTTCTCCACCCTGCCCAAACTCTCAGCTTTCTGTGGGCAGCAAACATTCCTATACCTTTCACTTCATTTGAACAGTCTTTGTATCTCTTGATAGTTAGTTCTCAACCATGGCTGCATTACATTACTAGAGCTTTATTTGTGTGCAGGTGTGTGTACCTACACATGTGTGCACATACAGGTGTGTACCTACACATGTGTGCACATACAGGTGTGTACCTACACATGTGTGCACATACAGGTGTGNGTGCACATACAGGTGTGTACCTACACATGTGTGCACATACAGGTGTGTACCTACACATGTGTGCACATACAGGTGTGTACCTACACATGTGTGCATATACAGGTGTGTACCTACACATGTGTGCATATACAGGTGTGTACCTACACATGTGCACATACATGTGTGTACATACACATGTGCGCACATATGGGTGTGTACCTACACATGTGCACACATATGGGTGTGTACCTACACATGTGCACATACGGGTGTGTACCTACACAAGTGTGCACATACGGGTGTGTACCTACACGTGTGCACATACGGGTGTGTACCTACACATGTGTGCACATACGGGTGTGTACCTACACATGTGTGCACATACAGGTTGAGGACAGAGGTGAAACTCTGGTATTACGTCTCAGGAGCCATTCACTTTGTTTTTTTGAAAAATACACAGGGTCTTTCATTGACCTTGGACTTGTACAGTAGTATAGGCTAGTTGACCAAGGGGCCTCAGGGATCTACCTGTCTCTGCCTCCATAGTGAACGATTATACACATGTTTACCATCACACCCGGTTTTTAAAATTTTTTAGAAACATGGGTTCTGGGGATCAAACTCATGTCTTCATTCTTGCATAGAAAGCATCTCCCCAGCTGTAGAGGTGCTTTTTAGAACATACTCACATGTGGGCCCCACCACAGGACAATAAAAAGAGATTATCTAGGGAGGAAGCCCAGAAATATTGCAATGTGTAGCCCAGGCTGGTTTCAAACCTACCTCAGGCTCCCAAGTGCTGGAATTATAGGCACCTGCCACTACATTTGACTCCACTGGAAGTTTTAAGTGAAATACTTGCTAGGGGTTCCAACATACAACTACATTAAAAATCAGAGGCAAATGCAAACTGACTGGTTTCCAAGTGGGTTACTCTCCCACAGCCTGGCCTTGAAGTCCTGGTCTCAAGTGATCCTCCTCCTTCAGTTTTTCATGTAGCTGAGACTATAGACAGGTACTATCATGCCTGGCTTAAACATGATGCAACTCAATACCACCTGTAGACTGCTCCCTCTCCATCTGTTTCAGGAAACCCCTCCCTCCTGAGGCTTTCCACTGGGCTATACCGCCTTCTCTTTCTTCCTCTATGAGAGCACCACTCTCTACAAACCTCAGAATTCAGGATCCAACGCTTGATACATAAGACTCCACCTCCACTCAAATTTCTGTCATTATTCAGTCTTGTTTAAAAACTGGTACAGAAAATCCAGTTAACACCTTCAACTTCTTCACCCAATGACCTTCCCGTTCCGCCTCAGCCACCATTTCCTCCCTCCCTACAGTGACTCCCTCAATAATATCCTAGATTTTTCATCATGGAAACACCATCACCTAACACACATCAAATCAAACATATTGCTGTGACCTATTATTCCTCCCAATTTACTTGCTTATTATCTTTTTACTGTAATTGTTACGGACCTCACAGAACCTAGGTCCATTAATCCCTTCACTTTCAATCCATGGAACACTTCTTGCTTTCACTTCCCCTTTTCTCAAACAGATGTCATCATCATAGTCTTTTGCAAAAATCCACAATTGCCTTACCTCTGGTCTCCCACAGCACCTATTTGGCTAAATTCCAACCCACAAAAGTCCAACTAATTGCCTTCTCTGTACTTCCACCAGAGCAACCAGAGGAAATCAGCACACAAGTACACATACATATGGTGCTGGCTAGATTTATGTCAACTTGACACAAACTATAGTCATCGGAGAGGAGAAAACCTCGATTGAGAAAATGACTCCACAAGATCCGGCTGTGGGCCAGCCTGTAGAGCATTTTCTTAATTAGTGATTGAAGGGGTAGCAAGCCATAAGAAGCAAGCCAGTTAGTGGCACTCCTCCATGGCTTCTCCATCAGTGCCTGCCACTAGGTTCCTGCCCTGTTTGAGTTCCTGTCCTGACTTCCTTTGATGATGAACAGTAACATGGAAACATAAGCCAAGTAAACCTTTTCCCCGCCAAACTTTCTTTTTGGGTATGGTGGTCCATCGGAGCAATATAAACTTGAACTAAGACACATACACGTTCAGATTTGCTATCATAATAAAATTTTGATCACCAACCTCAAAGGGACCCTCTAGCCTAGAAAGCAATTGTTTCCCATAGTTTACTAGTTTCCTAATATTATCTGGAATAACTATTTCACATCTCCCCATGTATTCTCAGACTGTGGACCACTTTCTCATGTCCTCCCACCTGAGCAGGTTGCTTAACCTAGACTTCAAAGAATGGGAACCTACCTATTTGTACTCATCTCTTCTATCTGATTCAAAGACGATCCCTTCTGCTAAGATCCCAATCACTCCTCACACATCCCCCAGTCCTCTCAGGAATTGTACTTACTAATATTCTTTGGGTAGATGCTCCCCATTCCAAATTTACAAAAGTACTCATCCGGTTCGTCTACTATGGACATTAGTTGTTACTACTTTTTTGAAGTGTCTCCTCCTATATGTAACTTTAAAGAAACAGAATTCTTTGAATTAACCCAAATTATTTTCTCATTCTATATAGCACTGTCCCATATTTTCTGTGATGATGTGCATGCTCTATAGCTGGGCTGTCCAGTATGGACACATATGGCTAGTGAGCTCTTGGAAAGTGATTAGTGAAATGGAGCACTGAACTTTGAATTTTACTTCTAATACATGTAAGGTATATGCATTAGACCCCAGTGTGTGAAATAGCACAGATCTTGGCACAATCACATCATTTCTCATGGTTTGTATATCATTCACGTGCTAGTGGTTTAGACTTCACTTCTGAGTGACATCTGTTTGGCTGCCAATTTGTCATCCACACACAAGTGTCTCAAAGAAATCTCAATTAAACATGACTAACACTGCATTCACTGGTACTGTAAATCTAGCCACAAACCCATGGTGGGGGTACTCAAAAACCCTAGTGGTAAACCTACTACTATTACTCTGCTAAATGGACACAGTATCAATCTGCCCTAAAAGCTCTCACTCAGTCTTTATCTAAAAGTTTGTGCAGTGGATAGTGGTTAAGGAAGAAACTCACAACTTGTCAAAATGCAAAGGGTAAGTGTCAGGGGCATCCTTAGCCACAAGTGGGACTTCTATATCACATGCCTTTCCCAAGGCTCAGAGACCATCTGAAAGAGGGGGTGGGAGGACAGTAAGAGCCAGAGGCTGGGGAAGATGGAAACAAAACTGTCTTCCTGACATGACAGGGCCACACTGCACTCGAGCTCACAGCAGCTGTGGTTATGAGCACAGGACCTGCACAAAACCAGCCAATCAATATTCTAGCATCAAGTGTAAAGGGGTTCATGAGCCCTTACTCCTAACTGAAGAGCTATGGACAGCTGATGGCTTCAAGGGGAAGGAGTGATGGGGATGTCTTTCTGTACACTGTGAATATGTGTTGCTCTGATTGGTTGATAAATAAAATGCTGATTGGCCAGTAGTCAGGCAGTAAGTATAGGCAGGATAAGCAGACAAGGAGAATTCTGGGAAGAGGAAGGCTGAGTCAGGAGATGCCAGCCAGCTGCCCAAGGAGCAACATGTAATGGGACACAGGTAAAGCCACGGAACACGTGGCAACATATAGATTAATAGAAATGGGCTGAGTTTAAGTGTAAGAGCTAGTCAGTAATAAGCTTGAGCTAATGGCCAAGCAGTTATAATTACTAGAAGCCTCTGGGTAATTATTTTATAAGCAGCTGTGGGAGCGTGGGTCCTGCTGGGACCCAGACAAAACTTTCTCCTATAAGGGAGAGTCAGTTTTCTTTAAGAGTGTGGCTCCTGATAGATCAACCACCTTGCAGTGGATGACTCTGCGCCCAGTAGTAGGTAAAAACAATCAAAATGTATTGTATAAAATTCTCAAATAAATAAAATATATTTTAAAAGATGAATTCTTGACGGTCCTCTCAAAGGAAAGCTCATTCTATCTTCAATGTAGTTATGCAGATGGGTATCATCATCTAAGTTCAGGTTAGAAACCCTGTATGTATCCTTGACACTTCTCTTCCTCCCACTCCCCACACCCATGTCAATTCTTCTTGATCTTATCTCCAAATTCATCTATCAAATCTGCTCACTTCTCTCCATTTCTATCACCACCATACTCTCTAGCATATACATCCAAAGCAGCCTCTGAAGTGGTCTTTCTGCTTCTAGGCAAATGATGCTATATCAGCATAAAATCCTTAACTTCTCATTTTAAAATCTAAAAATGCAGATTCAACACTGTGGCTTACAAGATTCTACTGGTTGGGGCCATAGACCCCTCTTGCCTTAGTGCACAAGCCTTATTCCAGGCACCCTAGCTTTTATTTCCCAGAAAGTTTCAGGGTACTTCTAAATTTGGAGTCTCTTTACTCCCTTTATCTGGAATACTGTTTTCCCACTCCAGTTGTTGCCTGTCTGTTAGGCCCTCTGATCCCAATCTAAACGTCTCTTCTTTGTAAATGCCTTGCCTGACTACACTGCCTAACTTATTAACCCTTCTTGTGAACTCTTGTGGTTTTTCTTGTTAGTATTTATCAAATCCACAAGCATGTAAGCATCTAACCTGCTGAAAGTCACTTTTCTATATTAAAATACATGAACTACCAAGAGTGTGTTGCTTTTTCTTGTGTTTTTAGAGCCTAGCACAGGGCATAGCACCCAAAATGTACTCAGATGTTTATTGAATAAATTTGTGAATTATAGGCATTTCTGTGGCTCTAGCAACAAAATCTCACAGAAGGAAAAACCAGAGCAATAGCAAAACTATTATCTCTGATGTGCTCGGATGATTTTGTGGGATTTACAGTCAGGTTTGACAAATAGAAGGTACTCAACAAATATTTGTGGAATAATGAATAAACTAGGTAGGGTAATATTTAAAAATTAGCATAATAGAATTCATCTAAACGTCATAAAGATATAAAGGAAAGAAAAAGGGAGAAAATTCAATAAAATTCAGCATATATTCACAATGGTAAAGAACAGCAAAACCTTAAATACCTTTTTTTGCTGTTGGTTTTGTTCTTTTGGTAGGTGACAGAGTCTTGCTAGGTGGCCCAGGCTGGTCTTGAACTTGCTATATAGCCCTAGCCTTGAATTCATCATCAGCTTGTTTAAGCTTTCCAAGTATTCTGACTACTGGCACATGCCATGTCTGTTTTAAATGCAATTTCTTATTTTTTTTAAAGAACCAGCAAGTCATCGAGCAAGAATGTCTTTAACTGGTAAATGCCACTTGAGGCATCTTCACTGAAACCCAGAGCCACACAAGGATTAACACCATTATTTAACATTGGTCCCCAAATTCTCATTGGTATAGTAAGACATGAAACACAGCAATGGCTGTAGCAATTAGAAATAAGGCAGAGTAGTTATTTGAAGATAATTAAGGTTATCTATCTACCAAAATGGAAAAAAAAACCAGCAAAAAACATTAAAAATAAATTAAGTGAAGTGGCTGGATAAAATATTCATGACTCATTAGTTCTATATGTTAGTAATAAGCAATCGGAAGATAACAGAAAAAACACCCACAATATCAGCAAATCAAATCACCATAAAATTCTTAATCCTAAAAATCTGATGTACAGAGAGAAACTACAATTTTTACTGAGAACTATAAAAGATGACCCAAATAAAGAGATGCATTATGTCTCCTTAAGATGCTTTTAATTTTATAAAGAAACTAATAAAACTATGACAAAATAGCTATGGTGAAATATTGATTATTAACATAATGTTTAAACAACCAGGCATGGTGGAATAAGACATTAATCCCAGCACTGGGTAGAAGATCAGTGTCATCTTGGACTAGAGTTTGAGGCTAACCTAGGATAGATAAAACTCTGTCTCAAAGAACAACAACAACAACAACAACAACAACAAAATTATGTTTAAAATGATTTTCAATGACATAGGGGAAATGTCATGTAAAGTGTTAAGTGAAAATTCATGAGAAAAACTGTCAATAAAGCAGTAGGGTAAAGCTCAGTTCCTGTGAGGTCAAGGATCACAACCCTCCCACAAAAACTATGGAGGAGGACTCCAATGATATGGAAGGAAAATCTACAACAGTGGGAAACACATAGAAATCTTAGCTACTGTATAACTTGAAGATTATATGGTAATTTTCAAAGATTTTATATTTAATTATGTGTGCAAATTTGTGCACATATGAGTTCAGGTGTCTGTGGAGTCTAGAAGAGGGCACTGGATCCCTTGGAGTTGGAGTTCAGGCAGTTGTGAGCCACCTGAAGTGGGTCCTGGGAACTGAACTTGGGTCCTCTGCAAGTGCAATACTTGCTCTTAATTGCTGAGCCATCTCTCCCATTCTACCTAATAATTTTAATTTAATAATTTAAATTAATAAATTTAATTTTTTGATGGTCACAAATTATACATAATTAAGATGTATTAACTTTATAACAAGAAAAACTATTTAAGATGTTTACTAGTAGTATCTAGACAATATATATTTACACTAAAATCAATCTTGCCCACTAACAAACGGTACTATTTTCTAGGCATAGAACTCAGATTGTCAGTCTTGTGCAGCAAGTGCTTTTACTCACTGAGACTTTCTCCCTGGCCCCATATTCCTTAACAACAACAATAACAACAAAACAAAAACAAAAAACACTGTTTTGGAGACAGGAAGGGTTTCATGTAGCCCAGGCTAGATCAGAACTCAATATATAACTAAGGGTAGACTTAAAATCCTGATCCTCCTGCCTGCACTTCAAGCACTGAGGTTACAGATGTGCGCCACCACACCCAGTTTATGTAGTACTGGGGATGGAACCAGGACTTTTTGGATGCTAGGCAAACATTCTATCAACTGAGCTACATCTCCAACCTGGTGCTGTTTTTGTCTTCTCTTGTCTAGTTACAATAAAACAGATTCTGAGTTATTTTCTCTCAGATACCTGCAACAGAAGCTAGCAGCTAGGTTTACATAGCATGTTAGGACTAGCCTTTAAGATATCCATATTCTATGATTAAAGAAAGGAATAATAAACCCAAACTAGAAAACCATTCAGTACAAATTAATAGCGTCAAGGGCACAGAACGTCTCCAAACAAAATTATGTGCAACCTGTAGCCCCAAGCTAAATGGCAAGTTCTACTTATCCAAGGACTGAAGCAAGAGATAAGGCAAACCATTTGATTTACATTTATCTGGTCAGATACACTTTCCATAGCAACCACGCAGTAGTCACAGGAACCATCAAGTGCCCATTTTCTCCTCTGCAGAGCACAGTACAATTAGATGATAAACAAAGAACATCTTGCACAGAAAGTCAGTAATTTGCATCAAACTGATAAAAATGAAAGCACAGAACCAGCAAAAGAAGACCATGTTCCCTCTGATGAATGGAGGCCTTGAGGGAACAGGGCTTAAGTAGGACACAAATTATTTCGAAAAAGAAAAGAGAATGTTCCAACAAGTAATTTAATGGACTCTGTGCCTTTCAACATAATACAAGGAATAGGTGAAAATATTGTGAGTTTACACAAAAACATAAAAAGAAGGTGGGAGACAAGTCTACAGTATAATAGTAGTTGAAAGATGAACATTTATTCAGTCACAAAGAAAAACAGAGTCGTGACTTTGCAGGAAAATGGGTGTAACAAATTACAATGACAATGTTAACAAAGTACGTCAGACTCAGAAAGACAAATACTGCATGTTTTCCCTCATATGCAGAGCCTAAATTTTAATATGTATATAGGTGCAGCTGTGTGTGTGGGGGGCGGGGTACAGGTTATAAGACTGGAAAGGGGATCATGAGAGAGATCTTAAGGGAAGGAAGGTTGGGGAGAGGAAAACATGGTAAAACAATAGATGTGACATGTAGGTAGGAGGATCTGTGAGGTGAAGAAAGGGGTCAGTAGGAAGGAGGCAGGCTGGTGTGGGAGGAAAATCAATAAAACCAAAGTATGTTTGAAAATGCCATGATGAAATCTACTACTTTGTATGCTGACAACAGCAACAACTAAAGAAAAGGCAACTAATGACTATCAAGAGGGGGAGAATCAGCCTCACCCAGGGATGAGGCCCGAATTTGTTATCCAATACAAAGTGGTCAGCTCTGAAACCCTATACACACAAACAACGGAAACATATTCAGCAGGTTATATTTATATATTTATCTATACATGCATGCATATACATATGCAAAAATAATAAAAAAGAGGCTATCAATTTGAGAGTAGGGGGACATGGAAGAAATTGGAAGGAAGGGACTTTAGAGGGGCTGGGGGGAGGATAGGGAAGAAGGAAAAGAACATAATCCTACTGAAAAAAACCCTAATATGGCCAGGTAGATAGCTTAGTCAGTGAAGTGTTTGGCATTTAAGCATGAGGACTTGAGTTTGATCTTCAGAACCTATGTAAAAAAGCTCAAAATGGTGGTGCCTACTTGTAATCTGTGTTGGGGAAGCAGAACCAGGTAGATTACTGGTGCTTCCTAGCCAGCCAGTCTAGGTTAACTGGTGAACTCCATGCTGGTGAATCCCTGTCTCAAAACAAAGGTGGACAACACCTAAAAAGTGCTACTTACTGTCGTTGACCCAAGGCCTCAACACAAACAAATGCACACACGTACATGTACACATAGACTGCATGTACACACATGCATGCTCATTTGCATACACACACACACACACACACCTCAATTAAAAGAAAAAAAATGACTCGTAAACCTTAGCTGCTTTAAGCATTTTCCTAGCTCTTCTTTAAAATTAATCAGTCCCACAGCAGTGATGTGATTGGTAGTAACAACACTTGCAGATTCAAGTGGCTTAAAGCTCTTCAGCAGCAGAAGAGCTGATTACATTTCAGGTTTGTAAAGATTCTTAGCAGCTACCTGTGTTTGCTCAGGCTCAGATGGAATGGTTTTGAGAGATGAGGATAATTTGTAGGGTAGCCTTAAGAAAATGGCGACTACAGAATGAGATGGCAAAATACAAGATATACCCCCGAAAGTTTCTTAAATATAGAGTAATAAAGTCAGTATTTATAGAATGAAAATCAACTCTGTTCAGAAAGATACTCACTGTTTGAAGCAATATCAATCAAAAGAGTTTCTTCCGCTTCTAAGGGAAAGAAAAAAACACAACAGAATCAGAGAGGAGACAACTACTCATGACCACCAAAGCACTATTTCATAACTAAATAAGAGCATCACTCAGTCACCCCTCCTGAGTCTTAGAATATATTAAAAAATCCTTTTGATTGTTTTTGTTTGGCATATTTTGAAAAAGAATTTTAATAGCCTCAGGTTATAAAGACTATGTACAATTCAACTTAAAAAAAATCTGACCAAGGACCCAACTGGAGCTCCTCAAAGCATAGTAAGGGACGATGACTTAATAGTAGGGAACATGATAACATGGTCATGCAAGTGAAGGGAAGTTTAGCTCTCTGTGTTCTTTAGATCTTAGAGAAAACCAGGGAAGTGACTAGATGCCTCAGAACAGAATTATTCTCAGAATGATTCTCTCAACTCAGACATAGTCTCTGAAAATTTGTCAATGATCTCATTATATCTGCTTTTGCCCTGTCTAAGAGTAGAGTATACTTAAAGTTCTTTTCTCTTAAGCTTCAGTGAATGTCTGTGCGCCTAAACACTATCATACCCAATAAGAAGTTTCAGACACTTACAGTACCATCTTAATTGGAGCACTATTCACAAGAGCCATCTACTAAAGTGATCACAGACAGATGAATAAAGAAGATATAGTACATAACACACAGTGGAATACTATTTGAGGACAAAAAGAATAAAATCCAGTCCTTTGGGCCATTGGATGGAACTGAAGGACATTAGGCTAAGTGAAATAAACCAGTCACAGAAGGACAAATATTGCATGTTCTCACTTACATGTGGAAGTTTAAAAAAAAATGATCTCATAGAGGCACAGAGTAGAAGTAAGTACTAGAGACTATGATTGAGTAGTGGGTAAAGGGATCAAGAGAGACTGAATAATGGATCTCAAAGTACAGACAGGAAGACTAGGTTCTAGTGTTCCACAGCGTAGCAGGGTAACTACAGCATATCACACATTGTTACAGAGCTTAGAATAACTAGATGACTTTGATGGTTCCCAATACAAAGAAATATTATTATTTCAATTTGATCATTACATGTTTCAAATTGTTACACTGTACTCCCTAATATGCACAGAAGTTATGTGTCAATGGGGAAAAAAAAGAAGACAGCACAAGCTGTTTGCAAGTTTAGAGTTCTCTTTTCTGTCATTGGTTTTCCTGGACTTCCTTTTTTTGCCCAAGTATCTGAACTCAACCTACCTTTTCCTCTCTGACTTCCCTAGATTTGAGCACAGGCTACTGTCACATAGCTGACCCTTGGTTCTGAGTTGGAATCAACCAGGACCTCTGTTGATCAGACGGGAAGCCAAACACTTTTGTAGCTCCTTCACCACACTAGATTCAACACCAGGTTCTACTATTCAGGCACAAGGAACTAAGTTGTCTAATAGCAGAAGGTAGTCTCACTACTCTCTGTGCAGGGTGACTCATGTAAGTAGGAAATAGAGACAGTCTATATTCACCGTTGTTCTGTAGTACCCTTTAGTTCCACAAAACTCTGAGTGATTAGCTTTCCAAATAGATATGCAAGTCAGGAAATGGAAAGGAAGTGAAAACTCAAGGGCATAACATTTCAATTTGTCATGGAGGAAATGATGGCACACATGTTTTCCACTGTAATATAGCAACTGGCCGTCTACCTCTTATTAAAAATAATAGAAATGAGACCCTGGAAGTAGTAGGAAAGGCCAAAACCATGCTAAGACATGGAAATCTTTGGCTCTTTTGTGTTAGGTTGCCACTCACAAAGTAAGGTGAGTGCAGTAACCAATTACAGCATGCAGGTGCCTTGTTTAGAATGTCTCCCACGCAGGGCAGACTCAACCGCTGACTTGCTTTTCGCCACACTGTAGACACTACTCCTGTAGATATTTCAATTTACCCCCTCCTCTTTCTCTTCCTCCTTTCCCTCTCCTCTCTTCCTTCCTTCTGCTTTTTGTTGTTGTTATTGGAGGGAGGGTCTCACTACATGGTCAAGTCTAGCCTGGAACTCTTGCTTGGCCTCTAATTTGCCACCCTCTTGCTTTAGCCTCCTTCTGGGATAACAGGTGTGAGCCACTATGGCCAGCTCAGAATTTTTTAGTTCTTAATACATACTGTGTTTTCTTTTCAGCATACTGTCTTAAAAGTCATACACACTGACTATATTTACTTATAGGGATAAGTCCTGAGCAAATAATATATATGTGGGAAGATTTATGTACAGAGATGTTCACCCCATTACTATTTATACCAGTGAACAGTAATCCAAATGTCAACCAGAGGGAATAATTAGATTATGAGCTATTCATAAAATGGAACAGCATATAGCCATTAACAGCATGGACAACACTCATAATACAGTAGCAAGTGGATGAGGAAAAAATGTTGTATAGGATGAGTCCTGCTTAAATGATGTGTTACGTGCACAGAGAAAAATAAATGCTAGGTGTCTCTAGAGGATGAGAATGTAGGTGACTTGTTTTCTTTGTGCATTGCTGCTCTTTCTAACCCTTTTATAGCATGCTTGTTATTGTTGTGAAAAGATAAACTTCAATGCAGAGAGTACCCATGCAAGGTGGGACTCAAGTTCTCAAGACTCTACACTGGATATAGAATGCTTCTCCCTGAAAGAAACACTGGACCTGGACCTTTGAGAGACATAATACATTTGTTCACTAGTAATCAGTTTCCTTTCTAGAGCAATGTGAAGTTGCAGAAGCAATACCTCCTACATAGCTCTCCCAGGTTTTGACTTTCATTGTAGCAAATGAAATAAGATTTTTCTATGCTCAGTCCTCAAATGTGAGGGCAGAAAGCCAAGTATTCCCTCCCCAGAGTTATGATTCACCAATGTCAAGGCTTGGGAACCAACATAACTGAGTATGAGACATTACAATCTGATACTTCACATTGCAAAGGCGACTTAAATCCTGTACTTTGGAAACAAAGTGCCGAGTGTGTGAATCCTTTACAATGGACAGAATGTTGGTTAAGCCCAAGGTGGTCATTTAAATCCACATATATGTCAGTCAGCATAAAAGATTACTTATACATATCTCCAACCCTACTCAGGGAAGCAGGTGATAGATGTATTTTAAAATACAATTCTTCAGCATTTTAAACATAGCACTTATCTTTTCAATGGCAGGTTAGAAGTGTTAACTTTTTCTGTGAAGAGCAATATATTTCATTTTACATGCAGTGACAAATTTGAATATGTATGACATTATACACTGTATTAATGACTGAGGCAAAGCCTTATAAAACTAGCTAAGTCATTAAAGCAAGTACCTTGAACACATCTGAAGCGGCTATTTATAGGAATGATATCTTGAACATGCTGTTCCTTCCCATGCAACTGGATTATTAACCTGGAACACAGAAAAATGTATCAACGAATAGCTACTGAAAATGCCAAACCTTTAGCAACAAAATACCTGCTGTCTTGCTACACAAATATAATCTGTTTATTAGACCTGCTGCATTTAGTCCACTCGATCTGAGCATCATGGTTGGTAGATAGATGTTGCTCAAGGGCTAAAAGGATAATAGTGGTGATCAATATCTGAACATCCAAACTGGCTTACAGGCCTAAAGAATGTATAATAGTCTATTTCCTAAAATCAGTCTTAAGAGCATGCATTGCAAGTTACACAGCTTCATTTTATAAACATCAGACTGAAGAACTTAAAGTTTTAGGGGAACTTATTGATGGCAGGGACTATGGCTATCTTTTTGTCACAGTATTTTTAGTGCTTAGCCCAGAGCCTGGTATATCACAGACACTCATGTGCATTGAATCAATGAATCAGAAAACTTGTTCATTAGCTTTTCACATTCGGTTTCATGTATTTGACCAAAGAAGGGTTCTGCCTCTTTCACACATAAATGTAGGTTGTTGGAGGAATAAGAAGAGTCATTCCTGGAGCTGTCAAAATAACACCAGCAACCAAAAAGGTAGCCAAAACCATAAGTGGGTTGTCTGCACACCCTTTGTGCATGTCCTCTGGTTTCTAACTTCAGGCTGGTATTTTTATGAAAACACGAATGAATTTGGCCCACAAGTATGAAGTGCAAGACTACTAAATTCACGTATACTCGCTCCTTACATTGATGAGACAGGGTTTCATTATTGTAGTTCAGGCTGGCCTATAACTCAGTATATAGCTCAGGCTGATTTCAAACTCATCATCTTCCTGCCCAGACTGCAAAGTACAGGGATTACAGATGCATACCACCATGTTGGGCTTATTTTTTTTTATTACTTCTTCTTAGTGGTACAGAACCAAGGTATAACCTAATTGGTAAACAGCCATTCTAAACATCAACTGGCTCCTCCACATCAAGCACTCTTCAGTTTTTTTTTCCAAGAATACCTCTTTTCTTCCTGAGCCCCAGTTCAAGTATGACCTCCTCTGTGAAGCCTTTTCCAAATATTTCCAAGCAGAACCAGTCCAGTAGTCTTCTCCCCTTAGCCTGGTCCTCCAAAAGAACACTTAAACAGCAGTTATATCTATTTCCCCTCATTGACTGACTGGAGATCCTTGAGAGCAAAGAGCCTATTCAGTTTTGTCTACAGTCTAACAGATACTCTATGACTACTGGTTGAATAAGTAAACAACTTTAATTACACTATAAGCAGAGGTAAATTTCTCAATGAAACTCCCTGAAGAAATAAATATTTTTAACATTTGATTGTTTCTCCCAAAACCTCCATATTTTTATTTTTCATTTTGGTCTCTCAAGCAAAGATGATCTATATTCAGAACCACAGAGCTAAATACGGAGATAGGCTTCAAGTTCTAAGAAAAAAGGCCAAAAGTAAAAACTTCTGGATGCCTAGGTCAGAGAAGACATTAAGAGAAAAAAAAAACTTTGAGGCTTATAGGTGGTATTATAGTTTTAGGTGTCTCCAGTGAATGTTTTCAAAAGAAATTTCACGGATGCATCTTTAATCCCAGAATTCTAGAGGCAGAGGCAGGCAGATCTCTGAGTTTGAGGCCAGCCTGGTCTACAGAGTGAGCTCCAGGACAGCCAGGGCTACACTGAGAAATCCTGCCTAGAAAACAAAACAAAACAAGAAATTTCTCGGTGGAATTCTAAATTATATTGCATAGATTTAGATCTCAGCTTTGCAATGTTGTAACTCAATAAGTAACTTAATCTCAATTTCTATATCTGTAAAGGGGCATGATAAGTGCTTAGAGGCATCATCAAGCCATCACATATTAGCTGTTGCTATACCCTTATCATTTATATAGAAAACAAGGATTTGATTTCTCTGGGGGAAATAGTCAAGAGTGCTCCCCTTGCCAAGTTTAAAAGTTCTTCTAGTACAAGAGATTAGACAGGACAAATTACTTATCCCAAGACCTGCTGCTGCTCCCTTTTTAGAGTTCTAAACTCACTAAACAGGGGGGGCCAATTTCTGTGCTGTGGTTATTTCAACAATGGAGCTATTCCACTCATTCTTATAACTTTTTTTTATATATATAGAAGAGGAAACCAAGATACATGGAATCTACTGGTTTGTGCAGGTTACGCTTTTCCACACCATTCCCACCTCTCGACATGATAGTGGAATTGCACCTTTCAATTCACTGTTCCATTGAATGTACTCTTATTAAACTAGCTTTCCTGGATTTTATAAAGTTTAGGGAAAATAACATGAATGTCTCACATCAACACAACTGAGCAACCAGAATCTAGGAAATAGCTACTTTGCAGATCTAGTTGACAATCAGTTCCAGTGGCACCCATAGCCTCAGCTAAGTTCAGGCCAGGCTAGTGGTACCTTTCTTCTGAGTGAATTAAACAGCTTGAGACAGAGGATTTAAACATAGGGCCTGAGACAAACAGTTTTTCATGCAGAATCCAATGTTAAGAGATGGTAGGATTTACGTGATCAACAATTGTTAAATGGGGAGGAAAACTGATTCCCAGAAACCAGTGAACCAAGGGAAGTAGCTTGTACATACACAGCGACAGGGCATTGTGATATGTAATGGTAACCATGGAAACTTAAGATGAAGCATTAGTGGCAAGGGGGCAAGGTTAGCAGCTCTTCGATAGCTTATCAAAATAATCTTTTGCTCAATCAGTCAACAGTATTTACTGAGCTCCTATCATCCAAGGAGGTGACATGCACCGATAAAATGTCAAATGTCTGCTTTGTTTCTATACATTTCATTAGCTTTTCTTTCCAACAGTCCAGTCCAGTGAGACAGTTACTCCCCTATGCCAACACATTAGTGAATTAATGACTATGCCTTCAAGCAAATGGAAAAAGAGGATCAAGGAACTAGAAGGGCCAGTTGAATGGGGAAAAGACAAGTCTGGAACATTAACAATATGGCATTTCCATAGCACTTTTACTTTGTAAGCCACTTTTGCATTTATGATCCCCCAGTTATACCTCCAAAAGCCATAAGTCAGTTTGTGCTTTTATTCAACTTAGAGGAAAGAAACCAAGGCTCAGAAAGCCTTATTAACCTGGTTACACAACACATGTCAGTTACAGGGTGCAGGAACTAAGAACCCAGGCTTCCTGCTTCCCTGTCCATTGCACCCTTCCATTGAACCACAGGGCCTGGAGTTATCTAGCAGTTTAGAAGTTGGTGAGGGGAGGCCTCTGCTCAGGAAGTGCACACTCTTCACACCTGGCTGTGAACCTGTTGCCCGCTTGGCCAAGGTGGGTGGCTCCTTGCGGTTTTGGACTCAGGGAGGTTTATGGAAGAAGGCTATGTCCTCCGTGGGAGTCAGGTGGTTACTTACTCATATTGCCCGTTCCTCCGAGCTAGGGTCAGGGTGCAGGGCTCCCGGAGAGGACCCTTCATCTCCAAACCTTCCACCATATGCAGGCACTGGTCAAGGGTCTTTCTT
>LZPO01027372.1:895296-907172 GCA_001675575.1 Neotoma lepida
ATTTGCAGGCGTCAGTTCTTTCCTTCCAGCATGTGGGTCCCAGGGATTGAATTTAGGTTGTCAAGCTTGACAGTAGATGCTTTTATACTCTAAGCCACTTCCTTGGCCCTGACTTTTGTTTTGTTTTTGAGACAGGATCTCTCATTCTACAGGTCAGGTTGTCTTCGAACTCACTATATAGAGCAGACTGGTCTCAAAATCATAACAGTCCTCCTGCCTCAACTTCACAACCACACCTGCTGGGATTACAGGTGTGCATCAGCACGCCTGGCTTTGAATGTATTTTTTTCTTCAGTTATACAAGGAAGAACCTTGCACATGCTAGGTCAGTGTTGTACCACTGAGCTTCATCCACAGTCCCTGAATATGTCTTTTCAGGGTTATTGCTTAAGACTGCTCTTTATAGACTTTATGTTCTAGCCATCATGCCTTTGGAATTGAACCTGTGCAGTAGTAGTTTGAATCAACAAGATAGGTGGGATCATGGTGTCAATCTTTAGTTGTTTATCCACTTGAACACTGCTAGCTTTCCATCTATTCCACTGCTAGCAATAGAAGGTTAAATTATAAAAATGACTTTAAAATACTCAATATCTTTCCAAAGAATATGAGAGATGGTGATGTTGAAATACAGAGCATAAAATCGATAAAAGCTTCTACAATTTGTCAAGATGATGCTCATCACACCTGTAAGCTGATCAAAATTTTTAGATTGCATATAAAATTTTCTTGAGCACTTTGGTAAGCCTAAGGAAAAAACAGAGTTATGGCTAAATTCCAAAACAGTACCTCATTTATTGGTAGTAAAATCATCCACTTTTGCAAAATTAAGTAAAGATCTCTAATTTCATGTATAAACAAAATAAAAATTATCAAAGTGAGCAAGTTGGTATTTTTTCAAACAATGGAATAAAATAATTCCAGGTAGATTTTTTAGAGGAGGAGGTGAATTTCATTCATCTTTTATTATTCTTATATTTTTTATCATTTAGTAATGGTGCATTAGATACTTGAGCCAGGAATTTAACCCAGTGACTGGGTAAGTACCCACAAAGCTAAAGTGTATAAGGTCATATACCAACCAAGATCACCAGTGAGGGGTATTAGTTACGAGTTATAAGCATCAGCTATTTTAGTATTAGTTTTTAATGGTAGTATACAAAGTCATGGGTTTCATCGTGGCATCTTCATACCTATGAGTCATCATTATACTTTGTTCTTTGTTATTCTTCTACCCCTCTACCCTCCCTTGTGTCCTCACTAGCTGATTCTCTTCTTTTCTCAGCTCAGTCCTACCTTCTGTTTTGTTGTCACAAAACACCAGATTTTGAAAGCAGTTTCTGTTTGTGAATGCTTCAAGGTCAAGTAATATTTAATCAACACTGTGATAGATATAGTAAGATGATGTATGAAGATTGCCTGAGTGCACCCACCCTCACCCTCATGACCCTTATTGATGCAGGCAGTGGGGTACAAGACTGGTCTCACGTGCAATGTAGGTGTCACAGAGGAAGAGAACAATGTACTCTTGGTTTGCATTTTAAGTCTCAGTCCAGGGTTTAAGAAACAGATTTGGGACGAGTTCCTGCTGATAAATACATGTTACATCCCCCACTTCTATCTCTCTAGCTCCAACAAACAAAAGCCAAAGAAGTGATAAGAACGTGACTAGGAAGAGAAGAGAAATTAGGAGTGGAGGTCTTGTGGGAATGATGAGATGAAACTGTGTTGGGGAGCAGTAGAGGCCCTGCCCTTAGAGGCCTAACAGAACAATGGCTCCCTTAATGGATGGCAGCACGTGTGGATAACTGTACACCCCTGGGAAGACCTGTGAAAACTACAGCCAGAACTCAAGAAATGGGCTCATCCCCTCCCCTCCAACTGATATTTCACTCTTATTTTTTATAAACTCTGGAGTTCAAAAATCAATATGAATGTCCCGAAGGAAGGAGAAGATAAATCCTAAATTTGATCAAGTCTAAGTAGGAAATGACTGAAAGAGTCCCCAAATAATGAATTGACTGAGTTTTATGTGGATAACCTAATCATTGCTCTCAGGAAGAATGGTGCCTCCAGGAAGAAATCCTGTCCAGGTACAGGGAGTGTAAAGGCTAAAATTTAGTCTCTTGCTTATGGAAGTATACTCAGGACTAAGTACCCCACACAGTAGCACTTCCATTGACACCTGTAAAACATAGAGTATTTACATAGGGATCTGTTAAACGTTCCTTACAGAAAAAGATGAATGACTTAGAGTTTTCCTTTGGATGTTAAACATCAAAACAAATGGCAAAATGCTGTCTCATTTCTTGAATGCTCACTCTTTACTTCAATGCCGTATTAATTTAGCTCTATCTAGCCTCCATCTCCTCTGTTATTTTACCCCACGGAACCCTCAGTTCTTCAATGCTCACCTTAGGGCCTTCTTCTTTGAAGCTCTTCTCCCATTACTGCTCAGCTGGAAAGGAATGCTCCCTCTCCTGAGCAACAGTGCCTCTTTGTACCTTTTATCGAACTTCTTGGAACTCTTCAAGGTCTGTTTTGTACCATATTGTTGCAGAACGAAGGAGCACATGATGGCCTCTGTTCATTCTTATCTCTACTCACCATTTTCTCAGCACTTTATAGTCGCACTTTTTGTAGGATTTTTTAGAGGATTTCTGTTTATATTTTCCTATGGTGTGTCTGCTTTTTCCTTCCTTTAATGTGCATGAAATAGATAAGCACACTTAACAATAATTATAAAGTAAATGCCTGTGTAAATTCTACCTGGTAGAAACAGGAAATCGAACACAGCACTTAGGACAATACTTCTAGAACAAGCATCTCTCTCTTATTCCTTCCCCAACCCAGGATTAAATCTGGGCCAGTTGCTGAGCCAGAATTCTCTGAAGTATAGAAATTTCTGTTTATTTTCGTTTGTCAAGATTTGTGCCATACAGGCTGTTAAAAAAATCTGAAGATTGGGCTGTGAGAGTAGCTTAGTGGTAACAGGCTTCCTTAGCATATTCAGGGCTGCAGATTTGATGCCCAGCATAACAAAAATTTTCATATCATCTCTGCACATAAACCACTATCTTGACTTTTGTGATGATCATTTCCTTGTTTTTATTTTTGCTTTATAACATATGAATATGTGATACATTATTCTTATGAATAAATATATTTGCCTGTCTGGGATTATACAGTATATATTTCATGTTTTGTTAATTTCATCTAATATTATGTCATGAAGGAGATATATAGATGCTGTACATTTTCATTGATGTACATTTCACTGATTGTATAGTGACTATATCACAATTCATTCCCTCTGATGAAAGACATTAAATGGTGTCTTGTCGCTGTCTTTTCAAGCCAATGCTGTTAAGAATATTCTTGTATAGTCATTTTTTTTCTGATGCACATAGGAATGATGAATGATTTTCTTTAGGGTATATTATCCTAGTGGATTTAGTGGTCAATGATAAGAAGCAAGGATGCATAGATGGTGTATTGTGTGCAACATTTGCATTAGAGATCAATACCTGTGAAAGAAAGGTAGAAGAAGAAGGCTTGAGAAGGCAAGGTGAAAAGCAATATAAGAATGAAACTTGAGCCAATCTTTGGAATAAGTAAAGCCCACGGGTATATTTTCTGTGTGACTGAAATGATCCTTTTCATCCCTGCCTTACTTATTCACCTTAGATGTGCAAGACCTTGGCCTAAGCATCTCTCTGCAGCTGGAGCAGAGTCAGGAAGCTATCAATTGAAGGCTGTCTCTTTACTTTACTTTCCAAATCTGAACAGAATGCACTTCCCTGAAGGAGAATCTAGGTGGGACATCTGTCTCCACCACAATATATGTCTTCAAGTCTAGTAATATAATGTAATGCCAGACTGGTTTCTAAAGTAGCTGCACAATTTACATTCTTATCTGCAGTGTGAGACCCTCCCTGCTCTTCATCCTTCTCAACTTTTTGTATTTTTAGTCTTTAAGGATTTCAGCCATTCTAGTTGATGTATAGCAGGGCTATATTATGTTTTTAGTTTGCTTTTCTCCCAGTGCCTATAGAGGTTAAACACCTTGCATGACTTTTACTTTGTTATGTCTTTGTTTTTCCAGTTGTATTTGCTTTGTCTTCCTTAAATCCTAAATGGATATTGTTCATGCAGGGTCTGCAAACCCTGTTCAAAGGCCTAAAGGTCACTCTTTAGTTGATCATTTGTTCTTTCTTTCTTTGAGACAGGATCTTGCTGTGTAGACCAGGTTGTCTTGGAACTTTCAACTCACAATCTTCCTCCTCTTGAGTCCTGGGATTACAGTTGTGTGCTGTCATACCTGATGATTTATCTCTTTTGTTTTTAATTTTTAAATAATTCATTCAGGTGATGCTGACTTGCAAGCATGAGAACCACTAGTCTATTCTCGGACAAAGACTTTATCCATTTCCTTAATGAACCATTATGATATTTGGTATATTGTTCTATATGTACTGTGTGGTAGTTTGAATGAGAAATGTCCTCCATAAGCTCTGGTATTTGAACACTTAGTTCCCAGTTCGTGGTGCTGTTTGGGGAGTTTTAGGTGGTGCAGCCTTGCTGGAAGAAATATTTCACTGAGGGGTGAGGAGGGCTTGGAGATTATATACCCTGGCCTTACTTCCAGTTCGCTCTCCCTGTTTCATGCTTATCGTGGAAGATGTTCTGGTTGCCTTTCCTGCCTCTTGCTGCCGTGCCTCCCTACCATAATGGACTCTTACCACTGTGGAACCATATGTCAAAATAAAGTCTTCCTTCTAGCAAGTTCCATTGTCCATGGTATTTTATCACAGCAAGAAAAAAGTAACAAATACAAAAAATGGCACCAGAGAGTGGGCTGTTGTGGAGAAGAATCTAACCGTGTTGATTATTGGAGGAATGTGGGAGTAAATGGAACTTTCGCCTACAAGAATGGTCGAATGCTGAATCAGAGCTAGAGACCATTCCTGTGGTAGTTTGGCAAAGAATCTGGTTGGCTTCTTGCCCTAAGAACTTTCCTGAGGCTATATTAAAAAGTAACGCTAATTTTTTGGCAGAGAAAATTTCATGACAGCATAATGTTGAATCTGTGGCATGGTTGTTACTGATAATGCTTATGTAGGTATACAATGAAAATGAACAAGCAGGGCAGAGAAAAACACGAAATGTACATGTAGAGAGAAAAAGAACACCAGAAAGCTTAATATTCCACTCAAGGCGTGTGATGGAAGAGATGCTGTAATTGTTAGGATTAGCACTGTTAAGAAGAAGTTTCCTGCTCTATACTGGAACAAAGAGATAGGTGCCCTCTGAGTAACACCTCACCCAGCTAAGCTTCCACTTTGTAAAAGACTGCCTAAAGAGTTTTTGCTCCTAGAAAGCAACTGAATAAAGAGGCTATTGCTAATGTGATTCAAAGAGGCCAGAGTCCATTCTAAGATGGCAGCCAAACTTGGCAGTGTTCATCTGATGCTGGCCTTAGAGGGATGGAGGATGCAAGAGTAGTGGGCTCATGAATTCTTCTTCCTCAGTTTTCAAAGGACCACTGAGGCCAGACTGTGTGTAGCAGGGTAGTCTTTGTGTTAAGGCTCTGAGACTGCAGGGGGCCATTGTGTGAAGCTGTTAATGTGAAGCCTGGGTTGCAGTAGAGACCCCAAGATTACAGAGATGCCAAAGCCATGGGATATCTGCCAATGAAGCTATATACAGGGAGTAAAGCCATCCCAAGAGAGACAGAGAGATGTAGGAGGGCTGGAGCCATCTAAGCCCTTTGACAATGGATATGGGGCTACAGGATTTGCTGTTTGCCCTGATGAGTTCTGGTCTTGTTTTGGTCCAAAATTTCTTCACTATGCTCTCATTCTTCTTTTTTGGAATAGTAATGTATAGTCTGTGCCATCATATGTTGTGTGTGGTTTGAATACGAATGGCCCCCATAGGCTCATAGATTTGAATGCTTGGTCACCAGGGAGTGGCACTATTAGGAGGTGTGGCCTTGTTGGAGTAGGTGTGGCCTTGTTGGAGTAGGTGTGGTCTTGTTGGAGTAGGTGTGGCCTTGTTGGAGTAGGTGTGGGCTTGTTGGAGTAGGTGTGGCCTTGTTGGAGGAAGTGTGTAACTGGGGGTGGGCTTGAAGTTTCAAATGCTCAACTCAGGCCCAGTGCCTCTCTCTCTATCTTTCTCTTTCTGTTATCTACTGATCCAGATGCAGAACTCTTAGCTACTTCTCTAGTATCATGTCTGCCTACATGGTGCAGTGTTTAGACTAAGAAAGACTATGGGCACTTTTAAAGTTAGACTAATACATTTTGTATTATAATATAGCCATGAATCTATTGGAGCCTAGGAGTGGAATGTGATGGTTTGAGTGGGAAATGTCCCACATAGGCTCAGGTATTTGAACATTTGCTTCCCAGCTGGGATGGTTTAGGAGGCTTGGCCTTGCTGGAGAAAGTGTGTCACTTGTGTGTTTGTGTGGGTCAGGCTTTGGGTATTTACATTCTCATAGCATTTCCAATTTACTTTCTTTGCTTTGTGCTTGCGTTTAAAGATATGAGCTCTTAGCTTCCCTTTCGAGCTACTAAGTCTGACACGTGCTGCCATGCCTCCCCAGCATGATGGACTCTTATCACTCTAGAATTATAAGCCAAATTAAAACTCTTCCTTCTAAAAGTTACCCTTGTCATCATATTTTATCCCAACAACAGAAAAAGTAACTGATGCATAGTGTAAAGGAGCCTTGAAAATGTTATATGCATGGTTCTTTCTCTTTGCTACTCCCAGGCTCTGAGTTTGGATTCTGTGTCCCAGAAGCTGTAATTCCCAAGTTCTGTATGTTTTTTCTAGAGCAAAGAGAATGAATCCATCATCTGTGGAGTCATTGTCATTTGAGGATATGAATGTGAATATTACTTGGGACAAATGATATGGCCTGGATAAATACTCAAAAGACTCTGTGCAGGACATGATGCCACAGAGAAATCTATAGCAAATTGTATTTATGGAATATGGTAGTAGAGCTGAAGTGATCTTCAAACAAGCAAGAATCATACTGGTGGATGGTTGAAGATATTCCAAACCACAGAGTCCCACATGTCTAGAAAATGAATGACTGACATTAAAAGGTACCATGAAATCTGAGACAAATGGTTGTGGTAACTTGTCATTACAGACAGCAACACATCAACCAAGGAGAGCATTCATCCAAGATAAAGATATAATTTGAACCCAAACTGTATTTCAATGTGTTATAAGCATTAGAAACTAGAGATGATGCCTGAATAATTGAACCATGCATTGTTTGTTATGCATGTGACATCTGGTAAAACTGCACACCTAGGCCAAGACAGAAAAAGGGAAATGGGAGAAACAGGAAAAGCCAACCTACAAGTCCAAAGGTATGTGTAGCGGTTCAGTTAGTTCTTGGACTGAACATTCCTATGTCATTTTCAAAAAGTGAATCATTCTATTAGAGTATTTGCTATGTAAATTGTACTGTCATACACAAAGGATATTCTTCATCAGACATGGTTCCCGCCTTCAGGTAGGTGTCAGTCTAAGTTGGGAAGTGTTTTGATTCTCTTTTGCCTAATTTACTGCCTTTTTTGGAACTTGCCTTTGGAAAAGTGTAATTGCACTAAATTGCTGACCCTTAAAATGATAATAGACTCAATTAACTTGGCAACTGTTTAGGGCTGACTTCCAGCAGGGGTATTTTCTATCCTTGGCTCAGTCTGAGGCTTGTTACCTCGAGTTTTGTCTTTTTGTTAATTAGAGTTCACTGACTGCATTTTACACACCAAGATCATCTAAAATGTTTTTCATTAATTTTTTTTTTCGAGACAGGGTTTCTCTGTGTAGCTTTGCGCCTTTCCTGGAACTCACTCGGTAGCCCAGGCTGGCATCGAACTCAGGAGATCCGCCTGCCTCTGCCTCCCAAGTGCTGGGATTAAAGGCGTGCACCACCACTGCCCGGCTTTCATTAATTTTTTAAAAATATTTTTTTCATCCATTTTCATGTTGCATCTTTATTAACCACTTTAATTTACATATTATCCTATCTGTTTTACAGATGCAAATCTGAGGGCAGAAAGGTTGAATAACTGGGTAGAGTTTGAACTCCAAGCTTTTGGACTACAGTGTCAAAGCCAACCACTATTCTGCCAGTAGTAATTTTTACCATGCATGATATTATGCATTTAATAAATCCAATTCGTATAATTTAGCATGTTTCATGTTTTAGGGTGTTATGGATGGATTGGATTTCAGGATTAGAAATGTTTTACATGATAATTTCTAAAAGTAGAAAAATCTTTATACACATATAGCTTAAAATGGTTACAGCTAAAAGCAGTTCCTCATCTAGCTCACATTATTGTAACCAGTAAAGTAATTTCTATTGTTTCTGCTACTTTACCCACCATGGCCACATTGTTTCTTTAGGATAAAGTGCTATTGTTTTTCCCATTATATAGCCTAGACTGGCTCTAATCTGTACGACTTCTAGTCTCATCCTCCTGTGTGATTATTGGGGTATGCTACCACACTCCTGTTTTCCTTTCCAGTTTTTGACTCATTCTACTAGCTCATACTTCTAGGTTTGAGCAACGTTTTGATTTTCATCCTTTACCATTTTCTTTATTCCTTACATAAAGAAGCAACTTCATCAAGGAAAACTGCTATAATAGAAAATTAAAAAAACTAGATATAATAGAAAAACTGTCTCCCATAATCCTACCACATTGCCATAACTACTGCTAACATTTGGAGTGGGACTTTTCACCATATACATAAATTCTTTCTTTGCTTTTTTTTTCTAAAATAAGAACATTCTATTCTTGACTTTCTTTTATATTCAACTGAATATTAAGGGCACTATGTCAACAAATACCTATTTACATAGTCATTCTTTTTAAAAAATTGTTATTTATTTATTTTTATTTTGTATTTATGAGTGCTTTGCCTGCATATAAGTTTGTGCGTCATATGACTGCAGTGCCCGTGGAGACCAGAAGAGGGCATCAGATCCCTTAGAACTGTAGTTAAGATGGTTGTGAGCCACGGTGAGGATTCTGGGAGTTGAACTGGGTCCTCTGTGCTCTTAAGTGCTCTTAACTGCTGAACCATCTCTCCAGGCCCCACATAACCATTCTTAATATTTGTCTAGTATTCTATCTATGAATGTGCTTTACAATTGTTTTCTAATCCCTTCTTGAATATCTAAGTTGTTTCCCTTAGGATATCCCCTCTCAGCAGTAACTGTTCGGGTAATTTAAAGGAAACATCAGGGAGATAGGTGACAGAAATATTTTTCAGTCACTTTCTCAATATAATTTACATTATTAAGGAGGAAGCCCCACGAAGAACAGGGAACTTGATAAAGATGAAATGGGAAAAAATGAGATGTTGAATGAGTTTGCAATTTGAATCTGACTTATGACACTTACTAGCTATGGAATCTTAGATGAATTATTTAACCTCCTTAAATTTCCATTTTCTCATCTGTAAAACAGATGTGCCGATTTTTATTTGATGAAATTATTCGGAGCATAAGCAATATCAGATAGTAAAAATGTAGCATACCAAGGCTCAGGGAACACTGCAGAAGAGGGAAAAAAGGATGGAAGAGCCAAAGGATGGACAGATGTATAGTAGAAAGATGTCTTCAGAACATGTCATAGCCATTGCACTGAGGCTGTGGCTACATGCACAACACCTGCACAAGACTGAGCCCATAAACCTTTTGTCATGGATGGAAGATGGGTCCACCAGGTCCCATCTCTCCACAAGGGACTTTTGGCGTTAAAAATTGTTGGGGTAGGGGGGTCATTTTCTTTAGTGGGGTAAGCCGCTGGTAAATCACCCTTGCTTCAGTAAATAACCTCCTACCTATGCGTGGGTAAAATTTCTTTTTTTTTTTAAGTTTTCGAGACAGGGTTTCTCTGTGTAGCTTTGCACCTTTCCTGGAACTCACTCGGTAGCCCAGGCTGGCCTCGAACTCAAAGAGATCCGCCTGCCTCTGCCTCCCAAGTGCTGGGATTAAAGGCGTGTGCCACCACCGCCTGGCGCGTGGGTAAAATTCCTAATTCAACTCAGTGGGTCACACACAAAAGGAGGATGGGAAAGTAAAACATGACTTGCTGAGAGGAAGGGTTCCAGCAAGAGGAGGGGTATAAGACAGGAGAATGGAGGTGAGCATGACTCAAATTCATCATATAAATGTACTAAACTGTCAAACAATCAAAAGAAAACAAATTTACAGTAGAAAAACTTTAAATAGTAAAAAGAATGTAGTACACTACCTTTTACAGTATTAGGTGGTGAAGAGGTGTCTCTAGTCAATACGACTATTAGCTTTTCCTTAACACTGTCAGCACCAAGGACATATGACTTTAAAAATGCCACTACCATAAATTAAAAAAAAAAAGATGAGGAAGACTGTTGGTTCAAACAGACTGGTATCATAGTTACAACCAAGATACTATGACCAGAATTCTGTGTACTAGCTTCTAAAGATAATGATGTGGTTTGAAGCCACCATATGGGTCCCATGGCAAATTTCAGATACAGGATAAAAGAAGGAACACAAGGCCCTTGAAGTGGCCTTTAGGAACTTAGTAAAACAATTGAATAACATGTGAGATCATGCATTCTGGTAGTTACTGGACAAGTATCACTCTGTCGAAGCAACAACTGAACAACTTCTACAATGTTCATATCTGCCAAAATAGACATTTAGCAAGGAGGTGAGATTAACTTTAGATTCCTACACTCACATGGCTTCCATTCTTTATAAACATTTGCCTTGTTCTCCAATCCCAATGGAGTAGTGCAATTAAAAACTGTTTCACAAGACAAGTTCATATTAGTGTGGAATAGAAGCTGCTAAAGCAGAAAATCGTAAGTGAGGGGACTTGAACAAAGTCTACAGATCATGAATTCTAGGCAGATTCACAAATAGGAGGGTACATGCTCTGTAAATACCAGCTGTTGCCATAAGCCAAAGGCCAATATTTACATGAATCCTGTCACAAAGTCTATTGACTAAGCATCGACCTTTCCAGCCAAATTCGTATACTTGAATGCACTTTCAGCCACACTGTCTTAAAAAGGAAGGATCACCTTATATATATGTGAGAAATTGCCAAAGTACAAATATGTACCCCAAATCAATTCCCAAATTCTTCTCTTGGAAATGGAATGCATATTCACACAGAAAAAGATGTCCGCATGAAAGTGCATTTAATGCATGGTGTACCAGCAACATTGTATGGCAGCAATAAGCAATATGGTACCTTAAAAGCAGGGACACAGCAAAAGATAACAAATATTTCTTGGGCCTTTCTACTCTTTCTACAAACTGCAGGCAACAAGAAGGGCGAATTCTCTTTTCTCTCAGTTGCAATTTGAATGAAAAAAGAGAGAGAAAAAAGAAAAATCCTCTACTTCCTCTGTTTGGTAGGTATGTGTATACATTCTACTTTTCCCTTTCAGGTCTTCTTTAATTTGTCTACCAAAGGCCCTTAATGATTGACTGGGGAGACTGCACAGGCAGTGGGCAAGGAGTAAGAACTCACATTCCTTGTTGTATCTGTATGTTTTAATAGAAATTCCTATTCTAATGGTCAGTTAGTCACCTTAATTCCCTTCTCTTTCTTCAATGGAATCTGATGCTTCAGGAATAGCAGCTGTTTTTATACTGAGACACTGCATGTCCATTGGGTTGTGCAGGTCTGTACTTCCGTAAGAAACATGAACAGTGGACTGGGGTGGAAGGATCCACACATAATGAAGGTAAATGAGAAGCTGCTACCATTAGATTCTTCTTCCCTCTCTTAGGCACACCCCTTCAGTCACTGGCACACCCCTCAGTCACTGGC
>LZPO01027372.1:923571-934426 GCA_001675575.1 Neotoma lepida
AGTTATTTTGGGCCCCGATTTATTTATCTCTCAAATGAACAAGACAAAGTGTGCCCTCTGATGTCCCATACAACTCTTAATATTCTCCAGACAGTTTAATTTGGTGATCATCTTGTCAACATAATGTAATGTAGCAAACTTTATTTTGCATTAGGCTGCTTTCATTCGTGATGAAATGATGCCAGGAGAGTGGGATGTTTGTGTGACTTCTTATGAGATGGTAATTAAAGAAAAATCTGTGTTTAAAAAGTTTCATTGGAGATACTTAGTCATTGATGAAGCTCACAGAATAAAAAATGAAAAATCTAAGGTAAGTTCTCAATATCTTTATTCAAATTTTCATTTACTTAGTAGGCTTGTTTGTTCACTTTTCTATGTTTAAAATAAAAACAAAGTACTAGAAGATTGTGGTTTCATTCACAGAATGTGACTGACAATCATTTTTTAAAGTGCCCATAAAGGCTAAATTATTGAATACAGGACCAATAAAAGTTGAGCACTGATTTTAATGCAAATTAAGTATTTATTTGCAATCTCTCCTGTTGCAGCCTAACTCTGTCATGCTACATTGTTTTAATATTGCTGAGACTATTTGGTGTACAAATATCATTTGCATTGACTTATTTTTTTTATTGAGGAATTACTTACCTTATGTGTATTCCTATGGATTAGAAAAAGGAATTTCCTGGAATTATCTGACTTGTGTGAATTAGATTCTGGTGTTAACATTGAAAAGTATCAATTATTTGTTGCCATTCAACTTCATCAACAGTAGGAAAAACTTCACTTATAATGATGAACCTCTCTTTGGATCACTGGGCTACTTTGGGAGAAACAGGGACAGAACTGGAGCAAACCACCAGGTGGACCATACTAATTTCACATCGGAACTAATACTTGATAAGAGGACGCATGTTAAAGCATAATTGCTTCATTAATAGTATTATCAAAATAGGAATTTTCTAAAATTACTTGTTTTATGTTTTTGTCATTCTTTTTTGTGGTCTTAAACTTGAAATGTTAATACATAGTACCAGGGAAAATGAGCTCAATTCTGGTGCTGAATACTTGTGGCCATGCCGATTTAGAGCTTAGCTTAGTGCAAGTAGATGAACATGGTTGGTGGGGAGATTTTGTTCTATAAAGTGGTAGCTTGGATTCCATGGAAGAAGTTTGATTTTCTGAGACCCAAAATGGAGAAACTAAAATATTTCATGATGGGGGAGGGATCTCAGATATAAATATGATTTGTATTCTTTCAAGTGTGGAAATGTCTAGGACATTAGTGTGCAATGCCACCTGAACTAGGATATTTTTCCTTAGGAAGTTAATTTTTAAGTCTTTGTGTATCACAAATGTGTTGAGTGAAGTATAAAACTGAACAATGCTTATGTAACTAATATATATATTTTTTTTTTTTAGCTTTCAGAGATTGTTCGTGAGTTCAAGTCCACTAATCGCTTACTTCTAACTGGGACACCTTTGCAGAATAACCTGCATGAACTCTGGGCTTTACTTAACTTTCTGTTGCCGGATGTCTTTAATTCTGCAGATGTAAGTTTAAAACAGTATTTATGTGAGGCGTAGTGGTGCTCAGGGTTGAACCCAGGGTGCTTAGCTGATACTTTACTACTGATCTCCAATCCCAGCTCCAAATCGTACATCTTAATATATTTTCCTAATGTTCAGAATCATTTATGATCCCTCCCTCCTTTGCCCCCTCCCTCCCTCTCCTTTATTATTATTGTTGTATGTGCATAATGTATGTGTGGCTATCAGAAGACAACTTGATCAAGTCACTTCTCTCCTTGTACCTTTATGTGTGTTCTCAGATCGAACTCATGTTGTTATGCTAACCCTGTGAGCCATCCTGCTATATCCTGAGACATCTGTTTTCAAAGTATAGAAAATAGGTTAAAATTTACACTTTTCCCATTTGTGATTCTTCATTTGTGTGATTTATTTTTCTCAAGAAAGAATAAGAAAGCCCCAAAATTTTAGAATAAGCATATTTTGGGAAATAGTGTATTTCTATTCTTTCTAATAATTCTGTCATTTCACCTATATCGTGTTGTTACTACACTTATAAGATAGACCGAGTCTAGATAGCATGTTCAACCTTTTCATTAAATTTGAGAGACTTATTCAAGGGTTTTAAAGACTACTGTTTTCTAAGGTGATAGCGATCCTTTATATTGTCATTAAAGTTTTGTCAACAATTGCAGTATTTTCACCTAGTATAAAAGTAAAACATACAACTATCACAATGAAATGTTTTGAAAGCACTTTGAAAGTGGATTATTTCTATGCTGGTTGTATACAAATGTATAGAGTATCGAGTTTATTTTTAAAAATGTGTGTACTTATTGTAGAATTTTCACTCCTCCACAGGACTTTGATTCTTGGTTTGACACTAAAAATTGCCTTGGTGATCAAAAACTTGTGGAAAGACTCCATGCAGTAAGTAATAGTAGTCAAAAAGTCAATAATAACTTTAATGGAATATAATTGAGCAAGAAAATAAGCATTCATAGAATCTGAACTTGTGGGCTTCCTGCTTGCCTCAGTCTCATTGCATCTCCCTTGTAGCTCTTTTAAGAACCCTGTGGTCAGCAAAGCTCTCTTAGGCCTCCCCAGAATAACTTTTTCTTTTGGTCTCCATGATCCTGTGGTCCTTCTTTGTGGAACCTCTTTACTCTCTCATACCCCTCAAATCCTCCAGGTGGCATCAGTATTCTTCTTGTTTCCCAGCGACCCTTCTGAGCTCCTGTTGTTTCGCTGTAGGTATAAACCTCTGCTCTAGAGTCCTGAGCCCTCTCTTGGTTCCATCTTCCACACACTGTTTTCTCTGTCATCCGTTTATCTCCAGGTGATTCCCCACATTTATTGGTCAACATTTTCAATTCTTTGATAAACACTTAGATCCATATATTACTCATCTTATTTCTTCTGTAACATAACAGAGACCTCCTGTCCCCAGATCCCTACTGCTCCAGTGTATCAATCTGAAAAACCATTTTCTATCACTTGGATCACTCTTTTGTTAGTACTGTCAAGGCTTTTTGCACCCTTGTGCCTCTGCTACACCTGTCCCGACAACTCCAAACTGCAATGAAATAATGCTGTCTGTCTCCTGCGTTTCAGTTTTGCTGTTGCCCTGTATGAGCATAGTGAGTGTTTTTGTTGTACTGGACTTCTTAGTACTGACAAAGATAATTCTACAACTCTACAGGTAGGAACTACTATGATTTCATGTTATCTAGGATAAGCTGGAAATTCATGACACTGACTCCTTCAACATGACCTTCTCCATCCTTTTCCTTTTCTTCTAACAGCTGATTCACAGCTCCTCAACCCCGAGACTTCTATCTCAGGTATCTCTTGCCCTCCACCTCTCTCAGTAGGTAGCATTATTCTCTTCTGAATGACAAAATGGAAGTCATTAGGTGGGAATTCATTCATGTAGGTCTGTCTTCCAAAGCTATGTACATTTTGGTTAATTAGCTGCCTGAGTGGAAGCATTATCTTTTCTCTGCTCAATGGCAACTTCTTTCATGTGAACTCTGAATATCATCACATGGTTTTATTCTCATAACTGATTAAATTTTCTACTTCTCTCTCTGTATTGTTTCCTTTCCCTCAATACATAAACATGCTTAGGTAGCTGTAGCTACCTTGAGGTTCTTGAGAAGATGTTTCTGAGTTATAAAAGATAGCAAAAGGGTTACAGTCCATTGTGCAAAGGCTCAGATTTTCCAAACTCATACCTATCTGACCTAATGCATACACACACACACACACACACACACACACACACAGAGAGAGATTATCTATCTATCTATCTATCTATCTATCTATCTATCTATCTATCTATCTATCTATCTATCTATCTACCTATCTATCTGTCTATCATCTATCCATCTGTGGGAAGTCCTCGAAGGATTTACAGCCGTCAGGGAAAATGATCTAGATGAGGGAAGAATGAAACTTGGTTCAGCTCGATTTAGGTAACTGGTGTTAGGCCAAGATTTCTTGGAGTCTGACATCAGCTTATTTTTACCATATTTGAGCATAATACAATTTTGGAAAAAAATTTTGGTAACGACTAACTCAGCCCCATGAGTACAACAAAGCTTAAGACGTGTTTATATTGAAGCTCTTTACAAAGTACATATGGCTTTGCCTATAAGATGGGTTCTTGTTGACTTAGAAATGCTCAAGATAAGGGTTTAGGGAGAATGACTGATGTAACATAATCCCTGTGGGAGTCAGGATTCGGTCTGGCCCTGCGATAACACAGAAGTCACTTAGGCTGTTGTAAAGTATAAATGACATCTCTCACAAGGATGAGTTTTATGGCCCAGAAGTAATGGTCAGAGTTTTAAGGGTCTGAGATAAGTAAAGCATAATTCTGGAAGATATGGGCAGAGCCTGACTCATCAGACAGCAAAGGATTACCAGGTTGTAAACTACATCCATTCCCAGCATTCTAGGAGGAGCATAGGTTAAACATCTCTTTCCTTTGAAGGATGCCCATGAGTTTAGCTTCCTGGCTTCTCTAGTATTTATCTGTGTACACACTTTTTGCCCTATCCATCTGTCCTTCCATCTATCTATCAATGCTCCCTCAACTTTGGGTCCTTAACTATGATTTTCTTTTCTTGACAGCCAACTTTTTTGAAAGAGTAGTTTACCTCTACATCTTCACTGTCTAACCTATTTACTGATAAATCCACTGATCATTGATGGCTCTCCATTCCATATGAGTGAAACCTATTTTACATAGCTCTCAATGACTTTTCATTTGCTAAATTTAGGATATAACAGTAATAATTAGCCTTAATAATCATATTAGAAACTACTTTTTGGTTTCTCTGGAGATCCACTCCCATGCTTTCCTCTACCTTGGCCTCTAAGTCTCAAGTTCACTTTTCCTAACTATCTTGTAAAATCTATATAGTTCCTCTCCTTTAGCTACCATTTTGCTTTCTACAATTTCAGTTATCTATAGTCAATCATAGTCCAAAAATATAGAAAACCATAGAAATGAAAACAGTGATTAATCTCTATGTATGAACTATCACTAGTTTCTATACCAATCTTGGAAGTGAGTTATTATTATCCTTAACACAAAATACTTCCTGCTATTGAAAGGGAATATAGTCATATAACTTATATTGCTGTATTATATTTGTTCTATTTTGTTATTATTATTTTTCCATATTTCTGTGCTGGATTTATAAATTAAATTTATCATAGATATATATGTATGAGACATAATAGGATTCTATATAATTTGCTATTTTGAGAATCTTCTAGGGATCTTGGACTCTGTTTCCAATGGGACAACTGGGGACTATTGACCTTTAACTTTCTACTGTATTCTGAGTTTTTTTTTTCTTTTGCCTTAAAATCTTACAGACAGCTTAAATGCTTAATAAACTTTTAGATAACTTAAGATGCTCAAACCAGGAACCAACAATTTTATTATCTCTTATAGCTATCTAATAATAATGGCTATAGCTTATTGCATGTCAACCACAAATAATCTCTGTACATAAACTACCACAAATTTGGGGCTGGAGAGGTGGCTCAGAGGTTAGGAACACTGACTGTTCTTCCAGAGGTCCTGAGTTCAATTCCCAGCAACTACATGGTGGCTCACAACCATCTGTAGTGAGATCTGGCGCCCTCTTCTGTATACATAATAAATAAATCTTAAAAAAAAAACTACCACAAATTTCTATAGCAGCCTTGGAAATAGGTATTATTATTTTAAATGCAAAATACATTGAAAACATGCTGAAATATTTTTAGATAAATGAAGAAATAAACTTGAAAAAAAATAAAGTCTGAGTGTTTAATTCTGTTTCTACTTGTTAGCATAGTGAGTTTGGTGAACTTACTGAAACTGAAATAATCATATTCAGCCAGGTGGTGATGGCACACGCCTTTAATCTCAGCACCTGGGAAGCAGAGGCAGGAGGATCTCTGAGTTAGAGGCCAACCTGGTTTAGAGAGTGAGTTTCATGACAGAGGAACCTTGTCTTGAAAAACCCAAAACCCAAAAGTCAAAACCAAAACTAAAACAAACAAACAAACAAAAAACCCAACCAAAAAAAGGAAATAATCATATTCAGTACTGGAGAGATGGTCAGCAGTTAAGAGCACTTGTTCTTGTGTAGAGAGGACTTGGGTTCAATTCCCTACATAGTAGCCCTCAACCATCTTTAACTCCATTTCCAGGGTGATATGATGCCCTCTTCTGGCCTCCATGGGCACCAGACACACACATGTTGCACATACATACACATAGACAAAACACACATATTAAATAAGATAAATGTGAAAAAATTGAGAAAAGAAATAATCATATCCCTTCAATGATTTATTATAAGGATTTAACTACTACCTATGAAGTTAATGGTGCAGTATATGGTACCTTGCTGGTAAGTACTCCATGAACTGGAACACCATTATTTTCTTGTGACAAAAACTGTGTTTCCAGTATACACTAATTAATTACCTTTTATCTCTATTCATTCGTGTCTTTTTAAAAAAACATTGAATTATTTTCTTCTCATTCATTTAATTATTTTAAATGACCTGAACTTTAATTTTACTTTGAGGGAATTTAAACTGAAACTCTCATTTTCTATTTTCCCTATGTTAAAAAGTCTTGATTAAAAGCAGTATTTAAAGCAAGAATTCTTCATTGATTATTAATAGACAATGGGCTTGTCTTAATTTTTATTTTAATATCTCCTGTCAAGTAATGAATGTTTAATTTTCCTCCCTTATTTTTGGAGGGTCTGAGAATTGAGCCTAGAGTCTTGTGAATGCTGAACATTCACTCTTTTTTTTTTGTGAACAACACCCCAGCCTCCATTTTGATGACTTTTTTCTTCCAAGACAGGGTTTCTCTGTGTAGCCCTGGCTGTCCTGGAACCTGCTCTGTAGCCCAGGCTGGCTTTGAACTCATAGAGATCCGCCTGCCTCTGCCTTCTAAGTGCTGGGATTAAAGGTGTGAGCCATTCCTATTTTCTAAGGAGTCATTTTTTGATGGTTATTTACTGAGAAATTAGGCAACTGTTGGTTTTTGCTGTTGTTGGTGTTTGTTAGATTATGTATCAGGATGAAAGTTTTAACAGTTGAGTAGTATTCATGAAATACACCATTTGAAATTGTAAATGCTTTATGTGCTTTTATAATAAACATTGCTTTTTAGGTTTTAAAACCATTTTTGTTACGCCGTATAAAAACTGATGTAGAGAAGAGTCTGCCTCCCAAAAAGGAAATAAAGATTTACTTGGGACTGAGCAAAATGCAGCGAGAATGGTGAGATATTTTATAGTCATTAACATTTATTTATGTATAAGAATTTATTAAAAATCACATTTGTTGATTGTTCAACATGATAATTACATTTTATACTTAAATGGCAAGTTATGCTGTTCAAATATTCTATTAGAAAACTGTTGTGTTTTATTTAAAACAGAAGTTGAGATTGCTTTTAGCTCCAACGTGAATATAGCTCAAACAAGTCAAAGTTTGCTGTAAACTTTCACCAGATATTGTAGTTAGTGGATAATTGTCAGACGTAGTTGCTGGAACCATTAGTAGTTGATGACAATTTCTAATAATGGATATAGTATAGGGACATAGGTCCATAAGCAACATATAAGTAAGTAACATACAAAACAAAACGTTCAAATATTTAATTTCTTGTTTTTTCAGATCATATTTTCTTTCAAATCAAAAACTTTTTTTTTTAAATCTTTTGGGATTGAACCCGGAGCACTGTGCGTATTAAGCATGAATTCTACCATTGAACGATACCTCCGGCCCTCAAACTAAATCTGCATATATGTACTTTATTCCTATTTAATAGGGATCTAACCGCAATGCTAGTGGAACATTTATTTATGACATTAAATGTTCTTAAAATTGATTAATTATAGTTTAATATTTTAGGTACACAAAAATTCTGATGAAAGATATTGATGTTTTAAACTCTGCTGGCAAGATGGACAAGATGCGACTCTTGAATATTCTGATGCAGCTCCGAAAGTGTTGTAATCATCCTTATCTATTCGATGGTGCAGAGCCTGGTCCACCTTATACGACAGATGAACACATTGTCAGCAATAGTGGTAAAATGGTAGCTCTGGATAAGCTATTGGCGAGAATTAAAGAACAGGGTGAGTGAGGGATTTTTTTTTAATAGCATGGAATAAATTCACAATAATGGTTTGTGTGTGAATAAAATGTTTTGTATTCATTCATCTACTTGGTTAGTAGACATTGTTGAGTACTTACAGTTTGTCAGAAATTGTCCTACAGGCTAGGAATGCAAAGATGAATATGACAATGGCCTTGCTTTGGAGAAGCTCTCAGTGTAGTGAGGAAGAGGAGCTGCAATTCATTGTACTAAGTGTACTTCGTTGTGCTGCTGAGAAACTGGGGATTAGGAATGGCTCCACAGTGCTGATGTTTGAAGTGAAGACTGGGGAATGTATGTAGGAGTGAGCCATTGGTAACTGGAGGGGAGTGCTTTTCTAGGGCAATGCAACAGGTGAAAGAAGGGAACACAGCAGAGGAATTTATGGTATGTGAGATAGAATGGCATTTGGTGAATATGGTAAGGATAGATGGTGCCAAATTATAGAAGGTCTTTAAAACCATACTTCAAAAAGTGTGTAGACTTCTATTTTCGATGCAGAGGAGTTACAGAAAACTTAGTGGCAGGAAGTAACGAGCAGAATTGTATGTCAGGTAGATAATGTTGGAAGCACTTTGTGGGAAATCTACTGGGAAAGAGAGTAAAACCAGGAGACAAGGTGGAAGACAGTTGCAGTAGTAGTCCAGTGAGGGGTTATATGGACCATTGTAGATCCTTGGGATAAAGACTAGGCAAGAATCTTAGGCATGGTAGTGTGTGTGGAAGATTTTTGAAGACCGAATGAAAACCTTGTAATTCAACAAACACATAATTTTGAGTGACATTCTTTGTGTTTTGTGTGTGCTTTTGTGTTTATGTGTCATATTATTTAGATTGTTTATGATGCTTTATTTTGTTTTTGATTTTCAAGTTACCTGAAACTACTAGCATATATTATTTGCACAAAAATAATGTGTTTCATTATGGCATCGTCATACTTTACACAAGTTGTGTAACTCAGTTTTCTGGTAAAATATTTTAGGGTCAAGAGTTCTCATTTTTAGCCAGATGACTCGCCTGCTAGACATTTTGGAGGATTATTGTATGTGGCGTGGTTATGAATATTGTCGACTGGATGGACAAACCCCACATGAAGAAAGGGAGGTGAGGACAAGAAAATGAAGCAAGACTTTGAAAATCAGAGCTCAGTTACATAATACTTTTCTTTAGCAAGTTGTTTTAAGCTTTGGTCTGATCTACTTCTAGGTCGTACTGAATTTCTCACTGTCATCGTGATCTTTCTTCCATATTTATCTTTCCTTTCACCAATTTTTCCGGATCATCCCAAGCTCTTCAAAGATATTCTTTTCTAAGTACACTATCTTATTCATCCTCATCTCTTTCAGCCACTGCCCCTTGATTACTGTTTGTCAGTTTACCTTCTGACTTCTGATTATGTGTTATTTTATTTCCTTAATTTGTCTCCCAGTGTAGACTCTTGCCATTTATGGAGTTTAATGGTGGACATTCTGCTGATTTATGATTAACTAAGTTTAATATTGAGTTAAGGAGCAGTCTTAGCTGTGGTGGGCTTTTGTAAATATGAAGTATGACAAAATAGGTGTAGGTACTTATGAGTTTGGCATTTTAGAACTCTAAAATGTTGGTTTGTAAGCGTGAGTAAGTACACCTACCTATCACCCAATGTCTTCTTCAGACTTGGAAATTCTTGTAAGTGTTTATTATTATTATCCATCATAAATATGGTTCAAAGGCATTTTAAACCCATTACATCACTTTGTTGATGGCTTTGCTAATTCTTTTTTTCTTTTCTGTGATCCTTTAGGTGTCTTTGCTTTCTTTTTTAAGTCATTACTCATACCCTGGGCAAAAGAACAAGATTTTATGGTATAGTCAAAAGTACACAGAACTTGGTTTGAAGACCTGACTTTTAGCACTAACACCACCACTTTCTCGTGTATACAAGTCATTTAATTCTGTGAGCCTCAATATCTTTAATATCATAAAAATAAAATTAATACTAAATGCTTCTTCCTGATGACATTGTGAAGACTGGTGGATATAATAGGTATAAACAGTTCAAAAATACACAGTGCACTATATATTGTGTGCCATGAAATTGCACACAGGTCTTTGTATTTGTTCAGGGCACCTTCTTAGGCTGTAGGAATCTCAGCCCATGTCCCTCTCCTTCCACAGCTGCTTCCGTTGACAAGGCTTTTTGTCTCTTTTGCACGCCCTTATGGAAGCCTGGGTATCACATAGTATAGTGTTGCTAACAGCACACAGACCTCTGCGTTAAGCATTTTCTGCTACCTGTTGAAAGGAAACAGTTGTGGTAACTTTTACACATAAAAGAATGTTTAAATGCTTCAATTATTTCCCACTTTATAGTTTGAAGTCCTCTAAGACAGTTACTTGAAACTTTTGTTGACTTAGTCCTGAGAACCTATTCCTTCATTAAGCATAGCACCTCTAGTACTGTTCAAGATGATTGACTCTTCTTGCTAGAATGAAGAGGACACCAATTCAGAATTTAGTAGGTCTTATCTGACCTCAAAATGCCAGTTGTCACTTCTGACCTATCTCCCTGCTCATTACCTAGTGATGTGGAACAACAACTTCTTCTTCTTCTTCTTCTTCTTCTTCTTCTTCTTCTTCTTCTTCTTCTTC
>LZPO01027372.1:937527-956533 GCA_001675575.1 Neotoma lepida
ACACACACACACACACACACACGAAGCTGTTTCTCTTACCATTTATCACAGTCTAGTCATTCAAGGATTACTGTTTGGAGTTTAAATTTTTAGATATTTGTAGAGCATTACATTCTCTTTGAATGTGCTTTATTTAAAAATTGGTTATTGGGCTGTAGTGTTTTTATATTTACTACAAGGACTGTTTTCAACCCTATTTCTTTGTTCCTCCCTACTTTCTCGCTGTTCCCATTTGCTCTGTTAGTGTCTGCATTTTAAATACACTCTCCTCACATGCTTATATTTTACCAGAATTTGCCACCTGCCACCTTTGCTAATTATAAACCATTGGAGCAATTCTAGTATCGTAAAATTATGAAGATCTCATTAATATTTATGAGCCTTTACTATATATCCCAGAACTGCCTTAGTAAGCAGAAAGAACTGCTTGATGGATGATGAGATAAAGCAGACTTTTGTTAACAAAGCAGCCCTTGCTAACTACGTTGTTCCTTACTTCAAAAACTCCTTGCTTGTCCTAGAGATGTTTGCATTTAGTGAGCTAAAGTTTCTTAGTGACTTTATTTGTCCTCACCTTAAAGGGGATTTGCCTTATGAAATTCTGGAAATTTCCCAGTAGTAGCACAGCACACTTTGAGATTTCTTTGTTCCCAGAAGTCTTTGGACATTCTTAACATCCATCATCCACCTTTCACAAGGTATAGAGATATTGAAGTCTGAATTTTAATTTGGGATATTTATAGCATCGTAGCTGTATGTCTAAGTTTTGTCTACAGTCTCCGGCATCTTACAGTTGGACTCTTTCTGCTAGGATCGGGCACATCGCATTGGTCAGAAGAAGCCAGTACGAGTCTTCCGTCTCATTACTGACAACACAGTGGAAGAGCGGATTGTAGAGAGAGCTGAGATAAAACTGAGACTTGATTCAATTGTTATACAGCAAGGTACTTCTATGTGGAAACTTCATTAATTGGGAGAGGGGCAAAGCACATTCAATTTCCTTCAAAGGAGATCACTTTTCATTAATCTTTTTTTCCCTTTGACTTTTTAGCTTATATAATACCATCAATTCTTCCTTCCTTTTTCTCCCTTCAAATCCTCCCATATATGTACCCTCCTGCTCCTTCGAATTAATAACCTCTTTTTAAATTGATTGTTATTACATGCATATATGTGTGTGTGTATTCTTAAATATAACCTGTTTAGTCTGTATCATGTTACTTGTATGTAAATAATCTTTGAAAAGATGTTTGTAATCATTCTTATTTAAGCCTATAGCCTTCAGTATATGAAATAAACTCATTAGGTTTGTTGAATGCCAATGGCATGACTTTTGCAGTACCTTATACTATTTAGCAGATAAATATTGGCTTCTGAAAAATTTCAACAAATATACACCAGAGAATCTTTTCCGTAAGGAGAAGTTATCTGAAAAATGAAATTGGAACACAAAAAAGTATTTCTGAGTTGGGTTCTTAACTGAAATAATGAACTAGAAAATGTGGTAGAAAAACTGGCAGTCATTTATTAAATCAATAACATTAAACTCACCATTGTTTCTCATAAAGCTGCTCTATGTATGATTTAATTCAATAGTGTCTGATCAGAACCATTATACTGTACTTTCTTTGAAATAGAATTGAATGTGTTTCATTTTAACTGTTATTAGGACGACTCATTGACCAACAATCTAACAAACTGGCAAAAGAGGAAATGTTACAAATGATCCGCCATGGAGCAACCCATGTTTTTGCCTGTAGAGAAAGTGAGCTGACAGATGAAGATATTACAACTATTCTGGAAAGAGGGGAAAAGAAGGTTCGTTCAAAGTAGCATTGTATTTTCAAGATGAGTTCTTTTCAATCCACACATTTCCACATACATGTTGTATTTGTGTTGAACTGCATGTTTCAGATAGCTTAAGTTCTTCCTAAGAACATGTAGAATCGTGTTTGCAGGCATAGGGTAGGGCTTTACTTTTCTTAGCTCAGCAACACTGGGCACGTCATTTAAAATTAAGCAATTTATGTCTTCTTGAAAATACTGTATCTGAGCACTCCATATTTTGTATGTAATTACACATGGAAGAACTGCGTTTTGTGATTTTTTGCACTGTATTAAGATACAGTATACTAATTCAAAGTGTTTTGTAAACATTGTGTGAAACATTAAATCATTCTTTGTCAAATCACCCTAAGTAGTTTTACAATATTGCAATTTTGTGTCTAATGTGCCCTTTCCACTACAAATTATGGTTAGTTTCATACATAAGAAAAGGTAGATAGAATGCTATGAGTTTTCACATGCTTATCACCATTTACACTAAAAATTATAAAAAAAAACCATAACCATCACAGCTTTGTCTCATCTGAAACTACCTTAGTATTTTTAATAACACCAGATATTTAATATCTAGTAACTATTCAAACTTCTAAGTGTTTCATAGCTAGCTAGTTGTACTTAAAGAAATATTTTCCTTTTTTAAAAAGTGCACATAAAGTCTGTACATTGCAATTGATGGATATGTTGTCCATATACTCACCCTCTGTTTGTGTATTTCCCTCCTAATTTACATGGTAAAAAACTGGGTTGTTTGCCTTTTGACTTAATCATTGTATAGATTTTGTGGATTGCATATCTTTGGTCCTTTCTAAACATGTTCAGGACTGTCTCAGTTCTTTTGATATTTCTACAACAAAATACTCGAGACTGACTATAGAGAAAAGAGATTTTTGTAAGTCCAAGAGCCTGCTGCTAGCTTTGGCTTCCAGTGAGGGCCTGCCTTATGGAGGATAGCAGTATACGGTGGGAACATGTGTATACAAGAGAGAGGAAGCAAGAGAACTTCAGAAGAAGCTTTCCTGATTTTGTAACAACTCACTGCCATGACAATTAATCCAGTCTCACAAGAGCTAGAGAGCAGGCACATGAGACCTAAGTTACTCCTGAGTGAAAACTCTTAATCTCTCTTAAAGATGTACTCAACATCTTTTGACATTCCACCAATTCAATACCATTACAATAGAGACCAAACTTGCAGCTTATGGAACATTTGAGGAATAAAAAAAACTATTGAATTTCTTATTTGATTCTCAAAATGCTTTTGTTTTAAAGGTTATAGAACAATCTTATGTTACTCTGTATTATATCAATATGTAAAAAGTGTTTTAGTTTAACTTTGCCTTTTTGATAGTATTAGCTATTTCTCTCATTAAAATTATACATTAGAAATTATGATATGGCTGCATCTTCAGTGATAAATGTCCTTTAAAGAAGCCCCAAGTGAAAATATTTGGGAATGAAACATTTAATTTGTTTTTAAATACTTGAGACAAGTTTAAATTTTAGGACTATTTGTGTGTGTGTGTGTGTGTGTGTGTGTGTGTGTGTGTGTGTGTGACGAGATAGAATGTAGGGCCTTGCATGTTGTATGTAAGTACTCTATCACAGAGTTAACCACCATCTCAAGGAAAGTATTTTCTCTCTTCCCTCCTCTCTCAGCATTGCATTCTTTAAAATTATTTTATTTTGTTTTATGTGTATGGGTGTCTTCCTGCATGTGTCCCTGGAGGACAGAGGACAGTGTCTAGGAAACTTGAATTGGAGTTATGGATGGTTGTGAGGCACCATGTGGGTTCTGGGAATTGAACTCTAGTCCTCTACAAGAGCAACAAGGACTCTAAACTGCTGAGCCATCACTGTAGCCCCTAATATTGTATTCTTCCCTTGTAACTTAGCAGAGTAGATACTTCATGGCAAACCTGGCTTCCAGAAAAATGGAAAAGTCACATTTTTTACAAGTTGATTCATTGATAATTTTCTCATTTCAATATATTCAATTTTAGACTGCAGAGATGAATGAACGCATGCAGAAAATGGGAGAATCCTCCCTACGAAATTTTAGAATGGACCTTGAGCAAAGTTTGTACAAGTTTGAAGGAGAAGATTATAGAGAAAAACAGAAGGTAACTTTATCTTTGCAGTCATTAAATGGTCGAATTTTCATTTTTCCTTGTAAAATCTATAAAATAACACAAGCATTTATGCTGTGCGAGGACAATCTTTAATATGGTTTGCTTTGATATGATCATCATCAGATTTGCTGTTGTCAATGCAGGTGAATACTTTTTCCCCCAAAGTTTGGGTCAGAAGTGTTTCATGGTTTGGAGTTTCTTAGGTTTTTGAATATTTGCAGACACTACTGATCTGCAAATTTGAAATCAGAAATATTACAAAATTTATCTCATAATTTAGAATTTTGGAGCATTTTGGATGTCAGATTATTTTTAGAATAGTATGCTCAAGCTGCACTACTACTTTGTTAGTGAACATAGGTACAGGAATGTGGTTGAGTCCTGAAACTCAAGCTGACATCTCCTCTCTATTGTTAGGTAAATGACTTTGGGTACTCAGCTTGTTCATGTAACAGAGGAAGAATGTAGTAAGTATAGAGATGGATCCTCAAAAGGAAATGGGTTAATATTTGTAACGTAATTAGAACAGTACCTGGCAGCGAGTGTCTTAGTTGCTTTGCCTGTTGCTGTTGTAAAGTACACCAACAAAAGCAACTTAAGTGGGGCTGGAGAGATGGCTCAATGGTTAAGAGCATGTACTTTTCTTTCAGAGGACCTGGGTTTGATTCCCAGCAGCTATGTCAGGTGGCTCACAATCTCTTATAACTCCAGCTCCAGGGCATCTGTCACCTCTGTCATCTGTGTACTTGCTTATGTGTAGATATACACACACACAGACCCTGAATTTAAATAATTCAATGTCTACAAAAAGAGACTTAAGGAAGGGATAGTTGTTTATTTTGGCTTACAGTGCAAGGTACAATAAGTACGTCATGGCAGGTGGATCAAGGTAGTAGAAGCTTGAAGCAGCTGATCGTATTGCATTCGCAGTCAGGAAGAAGACAATGCTAAATGCTTTTGTCAGCTAGCCTTTTCCTTTAAGTGAGCATTTTTTAAATAAAGAATTATGTGTGTATGTATGTAGGTCAGAGGATAACTTGTGGGAGTTGGTTCTCTCTTTCTACCATGTGGGTCCCTGGTACTGGACTCAGATTGTCAGGTTTGGAGGCATGTGATTTTATAGGCTGAACCTTCTCACTGCTTCCATTCCTCCTTTTTATACAGTCCAGGATCCCATCCCAGGGAATGATACCACCCACAACTGGCCTTCTCACCAACATACTATACCCCCAAAGGTTGATCTTCTCACCAACATGCTACATCCCCAAGCCTGTCCAGAGGCCTGTCCCCAAGTGATTCTAGATCTCATCCAGATAATAATTGAGATTAGTGATCACAGTTAATATTAACTAAATATAAGGAATAATGTCATATTAGCAGTTAATTGCCACAAGGGCTTTATTATATGTGGTCTCTTGAAAAAGAAAGCCTTGTGATATACTGCATAGATATTAGTGTTGAAGAAGTGAAGGCTTTATGTTATGTGTGCTTAAACTGGAATTTAGGCAGTAATTTTTTAAGTTTTTTAATTTGAAATGACTTTAGATGACTAGAACAGTAAAACTAGTACAGAGTTGAACGCTAATAATATATGTGACACTTTAATTACTGAAATGGAAGAAATTGCCGTCAGTGTTTTTTCCCCTTAATGTTCTTTTGCTGTTCCAGGGGTTCATTCTAGGACTCCAAATTGTATCATTTAGAGAAACTAGGCTTTAGCAGGGTGTAGTGGCAGATGCCTTTAATCCCACAACCTGGGAGGTCGAGGCAGAGGCAGAAGCTCTGTGAGGCCAGCCTTTTCTACATAGTGAGTTCCAGGACAGCCAAGGCTACATAATAGACAGACTCTGCCTTAAAAACCCTAAACTAAACCAAACCAAACCAAAAAACAAACTAGACTTTACTTTCAAGAAGAATTTTAGGTTCTGGACAAAATCAAATGGAAAGAACATACATCTCTTGTCTGTGACATGCACCCCTCCTCTACAATCAGCATCCTGCGCCAAAGTGGTACATGTGTTACAATCATGAATGTTCATTAACACGTCATTGTCACCCCAAACCCACCATTTGCAACAGGGTTCTCTTTCTTAGGGTGGCACATTTCATGGTTTTTAATAAATGTCATACCATTAAATGAAGTCTTTTTAGGTTGACTTCCTTCATTTAGGAATGTGTGTTTCAGTTTCCTCTGTCTTTCTTCATGGGTCAGGAGCTCATTTCTTTTTTAGCACTGACATAGTTCACATTCTGAATGCACTGCCGTTTATCTGTTCACCCCCTAAAGACTATCTTGGTTGTTTCCAAGTTTTGGTGGTTATGGATAAATCTAATGTATACATCTGTTTGTAAGATGTTTTAAAAACAAAAGTTTTTTTTTTTTAGTCCCTTGGGAATACCAGGGAATATGCCTGTTGAGTCCTATGATAAAAGTAGGTTTAGATTTATAGGAAACTGCCAGATTTTCTTCCAAAGGGGCTATGCCATTTCACATTCTCCCAGCAGTTAATGAAAATTCAGTCTACATCTTTGCCAGTACTTGGTGGTGTTGAAATACTGGATTTTCACTTTTCTAATAGGTGTGTCGTGGCTTCTTGTTATTTTAATTTTTAAAAATTTTGAGATTATAATATACTTACATCATTTCCCCTCCCCTTTCTACTCCCAATATGCTCCACCTTGCTCTCTTTAAAATTAATTTATTAATATATAAACACAACCTACTCCGTCTATATAAAGTAACTGGTTATGTTTTCAGGGCTGATCATTTGGTATTGGATAATCAATCCACGTGCCTGGGCAAGACTGTTTCTCCTGCTGTTGGCATTCCTTAGTTGCTTGTAGTTCTTTGTGGAGGGTTGAGACCACATGAGCTTTCCCCCTGCCTACACTTGCATGCTTATTGGTGTTATCATTGTATTTAGGCAGTCATGTTCGTGAATCTTCATGGATGTAGCTTCTTTGCCATTTTTAGGAGACACACTCTCACAGCACACTTTTTGCTCCTCTGGCTCTCAGAATCTTTTCTCTCCCTCTTCTGAAATGATCCCTGAGCCTTAGGTGCAGGAGTTGTGCTGTACATATATCAGCTGGGATTGGGCCCCACAACTCTGCAGTTTGTTGGTTGTGGTTTTGTGTGATGGTCTATGTCTGTTGCAAAGAGAAATTTCCTTGTTGCAGGGTGTTAGCTGCTATGGTCCAGCCTTGGTTCGGGTTTGCATTGTATTTTTTCCTCTTGGAGCATACCAGATCTTACCATTGATTCTATATGCTTGGTGTCCAGGGAACTTACTCTCAATAGTTGACATTATGTTATTCCTGAGGCTTTTTCCCTATTCTGTGTATGCATGCCTTACTCTCCTTTCCAGAACCGTAAGACATGGTTAATGTTCCAAATGTTTTCTCATATATACCTAACGGTCTCTATTGAGTCTGAAAAGTTCCCAGGATTAGGAGTTGTAGTTAGTAGCTCCAGATAAGACATTTGAGAAGCATTAACCTGCTGAATCTTAGGGGAAAACATTTGAGAAAGAACAGAATTTCCAGGGAAAATTACAGCTGTTGCATGTGTGACTGACAAAGTAAAACAAAAAGCTGCCCAAAGAATCAACAATATAATGAGAGAAAAAAGAACCTGCAAGCTGCATGAATTTTGCAAATTCCTATACTGTTCCATGGTCCTTGCCAAGTGAGAATCCATTTCCATGGGTGCCTTGTTCCAAGGAAATCCACTGAACGGGCAGTCATATGCTGAATCAAGACTAGGCTACATGACTCTTGACAGATACCTACATTTTTATCTGTTGGTATAAGGATAAATATTCAGAATGCAGTTAGTACTTATACTGGTTTAGTAAAGTGGTGTTTGTAGGGTCTCTGCAAAGATCAATGGCTTCACTAGCCCTGGGTAGTTGGCTAAGTTTCTAATAGTAGGCATGATCTCCCTCTTTTTGAGTGTGTCTTAAGTCCAATTAAAGAGCTGCTAGTTACTGCCAAGGTATGCATACCACCCTTAGGGTGATTGTGCCATGCTGGTCATCATTGTAGTTCATAAGTGTCATAGCTGGATAGGAACGTTGATTGCTTCCCTCATTTGGAAGTTTGCATGGCACCTTCTGGTACCATGAAAGTTAGTCCTCAGGGAGGAGACATTCAGGTCAATTCCAACTCAGGAATCTCTGCGCCTTGTGTCTGAAAGTGCATGGTGTCTTCAGCAATAGGAACTTACCTTTCACCTCTGGGGGGGCAACCAAGGTTAATAACAATGCCCTGCAATGTTTTGGGTATCCTTTGGGCCCCTCTGAGCAATAACTCAAAAGAGGGATTCTCATGCCTGATGTTGGGGATTTTATTAGATAGCCTGTGCCTCTTTGGGGGAACACTGCCAGCTGAGATGGGAAGAATTCATTTAAACTATATAATTATATTTATCCAGAGATGTAGAATGTGCTGTAGGTATTTTTGGTAGACAGTTAATGTATGATTCTTTATGACTTTTTCAGACATCCTTACTGTTATTTTATCCTCCTCCTTCCTTCTGGATTTCTCTCCCTCCCCCTCCATTTTCCCCACCTCTCCTTCATATCACTTGTACCCTGCCATTCCCTTCTCTATTATTTCTAACAGGTGTATAGGGTTTTTCCTTATTTTAATCTGAAATTTCTTGATGACATATTGAACATATTTTCCATATACTTAACTTTGTCTCTTTGTCTTCTTTGATTTAAATCTTTTGTCTATTTTATTTTTTCAACTGAATTGTTATGTTTGTTTTTGTACTGTCAATATTTGGATAACTTGCTTTATTTTTGATAATGGTCCTTTAATCAATTTTGTCTTTTGCTAAAATTTTCCCCCCATTTGTAGTTTATTTTTCATTCTCTTATCCCACATTACTTTTTTTTTTTTGCTGTGCATGTTCTTATTTTCTTATTCTCTTCTAGTCTGTGTGAATTCTCCAGTTTTTGTTTTTCTTTCATGACCTGGAAACTTTGGGAAAGCATTCATCAGTTATTTGTAACTTGTCTCTTGCTCTGTGTTTTTTGGTCAGTTTTTCATGATTTTACGGAGATTATGCATTTTTGGCAAGAATATCCCAGAAGGGATGTTGTGTCCTGTACATAGCATCGGAGCATCAATGATCTTAACCAATCTTTTTATGGGTGATATTAATCTTCTTCACTTAGTGGATGGGGATGGCATCTGCCAAGTTTTTCTCCTATGAGTTTAGTATTTTGACTTTTGTAATTGATAGCTATCTTGGGAAGGATGTTTTCAAACGTGTAAGTGATGATCTTAGTATCTGTTGGGGGAGTTATGTTATGATGTGTGCCTGAGGGCAATTCCCTCATTCCATCTATAATTCCTACTTGGGAATTTCTGTAAGAAGAAGTCACCCCCTCTCTGTCAATTATTTCTGTCCTCATTTATTTACTTTACTATAGACTCATGTCTGTTTATTTTTGACTTACAATACAGTTTTATTATTATTGCTCAAATTGTTTCATAAAACATTTTTTAACTGATAGAAATAATGTTTTATTAAAGTGAAACTCTTTTTTAGATCTTAGTTTTACTTATGAGAGCTGAACCATTTTAAATTGCATCGTACCCACTATACTGACACTGCTTTCTTGCTGTCATTTGCCTCTGATGGGTTTCATTCCTTGACTTATATTTGTCTGCTTTATTTGCAATCTTAACTCAGACTCTTTGTGTTTTATCCTGCTTAGATGGAGGTGATGGCCTTTCTGCACAGGGTAGAAATTGCTTGCCTAATATGCTTTTTAGATCTAATTATATGATACGAATTTTATTTACTCTCCAATTATTCCTATGGGTTATTGGTACTAAGAGTGTTTTATAAAGTGGAAAAAAATATTAATAGAACCTAAATATCATTGTAACTTCTTTTTTTTTCAGTGCAGTGCTGAGACTCCCTCATGCTCAGCACATCCTATACTCCTGAATTATATCCCTAGCCCCATTCACAGAGTAAGATTAGTGTTAGTTAAATACATGTGTATGTGTGATGTAATAGGTTTTCCCATGCTTCAATGCAGACATGATAATTTACAGATAAGAAATACTTGAATGATTATGATGAATCCTATAATTGAATGTCTGCTATTAACAGTAATATCTCAAATCAGAATTTTTTAGTATTCTCAGTTGAGATTATATTTTATTTCTGTGCATTCATGTTTTCTACATAGGGTAATAAATTAGGCTCATATTGTTTCTGAAGAGAATTGAAAATCTAAAGGTATATTGTTCATAAATCTTAGAAATTATATGTTAAGGTAGATATTCACATATGATTTGTTGAATCAGTTACATTATTTTACTAGCATGCCTAGTAAATTTAATCATGGTAGCTGACATTAATCCTTGATAAATTAACTTGAATAAGTTAGTATTAATATGCTTTTGTCTAAAACAAGCCAATTCAGTATAATTAATTGTGTTTTTGAAAGTTCAAGAATTGGCCTTTAACACTTACTTCAAATATCAACATCTAGACTTTCAAACATATACAGATTGGATGGCCAAATACATTACTTTTAAAAAGTTAGTTTCAAGAATACATTTTTACTTCAATTTAGAAAAATTAAATTACATGTTATTTAGAAAATCTTTTTTGTGAATGTGCATATGTGTGTATGTATGTTCACATTAATGTGGGTGCGAATGTATGTTCACATATGTATGGAGGCCAGAGGTTGATATCTGATGTCTGCCTTATGTATTGAGGCAGGGTTTCTCACTTGAACCCAGAGTTTACTGATTGGCCTAGCCCAGGGTTTCTCACTTGAACCTAGAGTTCACTGATTGGCCTAGCCTAGCTAGCCAGCTTCCTCTGAGGAATCCTCTGGTGCCATCTCCTGAGCTATTTATAAAATCTTTTCCCCCTATTACTGTTACCTCACACACTAACTCATTTGATGTAAGAACCACAATTCGTCTCCCTCCTTACTGTGTTCCTTCCCTCCCTCCTTCTCTCCCACTGTTTTTTCCTTTCTTTGTTTGCTATCGAACCCTGGGCTTCTTACATGTTAGGCACGTTCTCTACCACTGACATACATCCCTAGACCTAAATGTAAATATTTATTTAAGCACCCCATATTAATTTCTTATAACTTCTTAGAATTAGAAGACATTAAAGGTCATTTACTCTAACCTTTCTTGTAATTAAGAAATCTCACTTTATAGGGTGAGCAAGATGACTCAGTGAAAGGTGCTTACCACCAAGCCTGACAACCTGAGTTCAATCCTTGGAATCCGTATGGTGGAGAGAACCGACTCCTAAAAGTTGTTCTCTGATCTTCGCAGGTGCGACATGGCATGAACATGCATGCACACATACACACATAAGCACCCACAAATAAATAAATAAATGTGATTTAAAAAGAAATCTCATTTACAACAGATGATAGCTTGTGTTTGAATTCTGAAGTGCTGGGAATCCTATCTCTCTCAGGGTAGTTCCTTTCACTGTTTGCCATCTTGCCCTTGTGTATTCTAGGCAAACAGTCTACCACTGAGCTACACCCCCAGCCCTGTTAAATTATATTGCATAATGGTATTATTTCTTGTAACTTTGCACATTGGTTTGAATCTTATGAATCAACAAAAAATTATTCTTTGCTATTGCATAGACTTGACTTATGAGCCTTAACTTTGGGATTTATTTCTCTAGACATTGTGAGAACTTGTAGATGTCTAACCACCCTCATTATCTTAGTTTATTATCCATGTTTTTTTTAAGTGGTTTTGGGGGTTGAACCAAGGGCCTTGTGCATGTTAAGCATTTGTTCTACCACTGAGCTACACATGCATCCTTGACATCCACTCTTTGCCTATGATGAAATATTGAAATCAACCTTAAGATGATAAGAGATTGGGACCATGGCCCTCATGGCTCATTTAAAGTCACTAGTGAAATGGAGAAACACCATGAAATGGAGAAAAACAGAGGAATATGAAAAATTTTCCTTGGACTCCAGAACTTTGTGTTGTCAGTTTTGTTTGTTGACTATTAAAATGCATTTCCTAGCTCATAATGGGGTAAGTTTGTCAATGTGACAAGTCAATGGTAATAGTAATTTCCATGTGTGATAATACCTTAACATTTAACTGTTGGCTAGTTAGCTAATGCTTTCAGATATAAATCACCGTGTTTGATGTTGCGGCTCCAAGCCAGGGTTTTGCACAAGTTAATCATACAGGGTACTACTGAGCTAGATTCCCAGATCCTTTGTGATCGTGTTTAATCTTCAAGGTAAGTATTAATTGTTCTCATTTTACAGAATGAAGAAATAACCCTCAAAGATGTATGACCAGTGAAATGATAGAATTCGGAGTCAAATCTGAATCTTTCTGATTCCAGTGACTTTTGCCCTCTCCTCTACAGCTTACCTTTCTAGAAAGTTCCCTTTGATTTGAAGGAGATGTGCCTGTCATGCTGCTGCTTGTCATTTTCTCCTCTGACCTATTGTACGGATAAAGTTACCAGAATCAATACTTCTCTTCCTTTTGTGAGAATTCCTCCTTATTTACTTAAATTGGCACCAGAAACTAAACAGATAGTGCAAATTATTCTCAATTAAGGAGAAACTAATTTTAAAATTATTTTCAAAAATGTGAAAAAAAATCTTTGCTCCTAAACTTGATTTATAGCAATATTACAGAACTTTGTAGGTAGAAGTAGGATTTATGAAGCAAATTTTAATTGCTTCTAATTACTACCGTATTGCATGTGGTACTGAGAAAACAGTTTGGAGTAATTAAACCTCTTGTTCTTTCTTGTGTGTAGGTTGGTGTGGTGGAATGGATTGAACCTCCTAAACGCGAACGCAAGGCCAACTATGCGGTGGATGCCTACTTTAGAGAGGCTTTGCGGGTCAGTGAGCCAAAGGTCCCAAAGGTAAGACTGTACAGGGCCACTTTTTACATGCTGTTGTAGAATTCTCTTATAATATGGTTTGTGATTCAGATTTTCTTATATTATTGCCAACTCAGAGTTCATAAAATATAACAATACAGTAAACACTTGCTATGGGCCAGCCACATGAATGGAGTCTGTTGTGTTTATTTTTCCATATGTAGAAATCAGTAGAGTTACTTGTGTCAGCTTTGTGCTTCATGAAAACAAGTAAGTATGTACATAACATATTTTTCCTCATAGGCTCCTCGGCCTCCAAAACAGCCAAATGTTCAGGATTTTCAATTTTTTCCACCACGCTTGTTTGAGCTCCTGGAAAAGGAAATTCTTTATTATCGGAAGACTATAGGTTATAAGGTAATTTTTCAAATTATCGTGATATAATCTTTTAAAAATTGTTTTATTTGTATGGGTGTTTTTTCTGCACGTATGTCTGTGTTCTATGTGAGTGCCTGGTGACCTCAGAGGCTAGAAGAGGGTACTAGATCCCCTGGAACTAAAGTTACAGGTGGTTGTGAGCCACCATATTGGTATTAGGGATTGAACTTGGGTCCTCTGGAATAGCATCAACTTCTCTCAACTACTGAATCATCTCTTCTAGTCTCAATAATATTTTATGTGCTGTTGTAGAATTCTCTTATAACATAATTTGTTATTCCAATTTTCTTATATTATTGCCAAATCATAGCTCCTAAAATATAACAATATAGTAAGCACTAGTTAAAATAGACTGTCCTCTATTTAATATTAAAGAATATAAGAGCATATAACAGTGTTTTAAACTAGTAGTAATTATTAAACTATTGAGTCACTCAAAAGTGTCATCAATGAAAGCAATTGGTCTCCAATATTTCGAAACAATAACATCTGTAATGATGTTATTTCAATAGATTTAGTGTTTGGATGTCAAAGAACATGTAGAAAAAGCAAGTATGGGTTGGAAATGAATTTTGACATATGATATGATTTTTAAATAATTTTCCTTAGTAGAACTAAGAAACAGTATTTTTGTGTTTATTGCTCATAAGTTAATAAAGGCTTTGTTGGTGGTTAATGGTCACTTAGATGTTAAAGATAACAATTTACATGATAATTAGTCATACAATTTTAAAATAATATGATCTTTGGAATTCAAAATTATTTTTTGCATATGTAGATACAAATTTTAGTAATTAAAATTTAGTGGTTGTAATACTACATCTATATTATTAGGAGAGTAAGAATATATGGTTATTTCTGTATGTGGAAATTGACTTCCTAGTCAATGGAGATGGTTGACTAAAGGTATAAGAATCACTAACATAAAGTAAATTAGAAAAATTTCAGCAGAATTGTAATCTTATGAACTTTTCTGTTTTATGAATTGGAAGTTATGTTTCAAAACTTATTTTGTTGCACCTTTATTAGAGTTGGAACTTTGATCAATTATGTTGATTAGTAGCTAGAATGTACCTAGAGAAACTCGATGTATTTATGATAATTAATTTGTATTTCAGAATGTACATGGGCTAGTTAAAATATTGTTAGAGAAATGTGGTTAGATTTGGGCATAATTAAACTATCAAGACCAGAAATAATCATTTTTAAGTAAGTGTGGCAGAATAAAGTAACCGTGTTTGACTACTCAGATTATTCATAAGAAAGTGAACACAATGTAGAAACAAAATGCAAATGCAAGCTGTTAGATAGGTATTAAATAGTTAATTTCGTGGGGTAAACAGACATGTAACACTTCATTGAGGTTTATAGTCATTCTTGGTCATAGACTATTATTTTCAGCTTCTTGTATCGACTGTTATCAGTAAGACTTGAAAAGAGAATTAATTGAAATACTAGATCTTGAGTACTAAACGAAATAGTAGTGTAGGACATTTTATAATTTATACAGTGCTTTAACATATATTTCATTTGATCCTAACAACCTCATTATATAGGGTTGATTGTCTGCTTGTAATTGGTAAGGGAACTGGAGTTCAGCAAGGTTCAGTTACTTTGTGTAAGGTCACATAGATAATGAGGTTGCCCTGCTGTCTCAGACCTACTTATTAGACTTTAAATACTGTGCTCTTTCTATCCAGACATTCTCGGCTATTTCTGCATGTGATATAACCCCGTTTGTTTCTGCAGTCCTAAATAAGGACTGTGTTTATTAGTGGTGTGACATGTTATTTGGGAGGTAGGCCAAGTGGTAGTCAAGTAGCAGCAATAAAGAATCATCTCAGATGATGGAACTGTTTATTTTCCCTCTTTGGGGATAGTGTGATTTTGTTCCCTGTGAGAATTCCAGTGCCCACTACATTCGGGCCACAGATTCAGTTAGAATGTAAACAGTGCCATTCATTACAGGCAGTTTGTGGTTAGGAGCGAGGCCTCAGAATGATTGGGTGGTGGCCAGCTGGAAGAACATGGAGGAGGGAAGAAACCTTATAAGACAGGGTAATGAATAGATGGCTGCAAAGGGTAAGAGAGAGGAAGAGGGAGGAGGTGAGAAGAGAGGAAACGAGTGAGTAGGAAGAGGAAAGATGCTATGGAGTTCGCATTCTTGCACTTTACTATTTAATTTCCCTCCCCTCCCAGAAAGTGTTAGAGAAAGAGGAAGAGTGTAAGCGGGAGGACTCCATTTAATACCTGTTCACTGAGCACTGCTTTGTGTTAGGTGCTGTGATAGGCACTTGGGAGAAAACGATGAACACACTTGGCTGCTGGACTGCTTCCATGATGGGACACAGACAAACATGCTCCCGGAAAAGGCCTGTTCTTGTTAACTGTCCCTTTGCTGCAGTGTCTCTACTGAATGAAGCTGACATCTGCCCATGTGAAGCAGCACATTTGCAAACTGATGGAGAAGGGCCTGACTCCTTCAACTCAGAATGATCTTTAGAGGCTCACATGGTGTCACACAGTACCTGTTGGGATGGATGATAAAATCATGGGAAGCCATAAGTCTAAAGGACTTACTTCCCATCTTCCTGAAGATCATTGCTATTTAACTAAGGAAATACTTGCTGTTTGTAGGCATCTTGAGGGAGCTGAAAGGATAAGAGTACTAAATTCCATCCGATTCTGATAGACGAAAATATTAGCATGGTATTATCAAGACCACCACTATCCATTGGAAATATAATTAATTCAAAGCCTCTACCCTAGTGGCATAAGCTCATCTATGTACTCAACTGGGTAAAATCATTGTAATAGTAGTATTGATAATAATAATAATAATAATAACTAATAATAATGATAGTAAAGAAAATGACAAGACTCTGAGAATTTAGATTATAATGTCAGAGACATACATTAAACAGATACCACAATGCACTAGTATTATTTGTGCTCACAAAGGGTGTTGCCAGGAAGTATAATTGGTATACAAAGTAGTCTGGAAGATGAAGGCAGTGCTCCCGAAGGAAGTGTTACTTAAGCTGAGATCTAAAAGATGATAGGATTGAGCCTGCATATTTTGATCGAGCCACTGTATTTTCTGTGTCAAGCAGTTCCTTGAGGTGGGAAAGAGGGGGCACTTTCCCAGAGGTAGAGTATGGTCAGGTGAAGATGTGTACCAGTCATAAAGAGGCTGAAATTTAGCTTCGGAGTAAAAGAACCCACTCAGATGCCTTTAAAGCAGGGATGTGGGTGGGTGGCAAAATGATACTGATCTAAGCTTTCCTTGTGTTTCATGATCCTCATTACAGGAACTACATCTTTATTTTACAAGTGAAGAACTGAGGCATACTTTACTTTTCTCAGAGTTGTAGGACTTATAAGTGGTAAAGGATGATCAGATTTACATTTTGCAGAATTATTTAAATTTATGTATGTGTGTGTGTGTTCTTGTGCCTGCTTGTGCACACAGGAAGAAGTCAGAGCATAGCTTTCTGGAGTTGATTCTCTCCTTTCACCATATGGGATCCAAGAACTGAACTTATATTGTCAGACTTCTGTGGCAAGCACCTTTACATGCTAAGCCATCTCATTGACCCTTGATTTATATTTTCAAATTATTACCCTGGATGTGAAACTTGGGACAGTGCATTTATTAGGAAAACCTCCCAGAAAACTGTTGAAATATGAAAATGAGAGATGCTGGTGATAACATGGACTACAGCTGTGGTGAGCGTACAGCTGTGGTGTGCACAGCTGTGGTGGGAATAGTGTTGGTGATGGCAGAAGAGCCATTTCCCTGCTGCTCTCTCCCTAGCTTTGTGCTCTCTTCAGCCTCACCTTGGATTGCCACCGCACTATCTAAAGATTTGCTGTGAGTCTCCTTAGGAATTCCTAGGTGAGGATTTAGCAGACAAACACCACATTCTGGATGCTGACTCTTTTTAAATTTTGCGCTTTCCATTCTTTCCTAAGAACTATGGGTCTGAGCTAAAGTGGATTATCTAATTGGAAGGGTCTCACGTTTGAGTTCAGAGTACAGATAGATCAGCATGGCATGTTAATCATCTGTAGGACTTCAAGGACAATGTTATAAGGCGTGTCTTCTCAGGAAATACCTAGGATATTGGATTGGACCGATGGCTCAGCTGGTAAAGGCATTTGCTGCCAAGCCTAATGACCTGGGCTTAATCTCTGGAACTCACATGGTGGAAGGAGAGAACTGACTTTTTCAAGTTGTCCCCTGACCTCCACACACATGCCATGGCATGTACTCACCTTCCCATGAACGCAAACAAATCAATGGAAATAAAATTAAAAAATAATTATTTAGTATTGATTTCTACCCTATGCATCTAAAAAACCCATCAAAGCTACAAGATGAATGAAGCAATAGTTTATTTTTACATGAGCAAAGCTGATATAGTGGAGTTATCTGATGTTTTCTACACACAGGTTCTCAAAAATGGAACTCCTTTTTTTTTCTGTTTAAACTAATAATCATTCAACGATGTCCACTGTTTTGACATTGCAACATGACTCTGTCATCTACAAAGTTCACTCTCAAGACACATACAATTGAGTTGTAAAAAATAACAAAGAATCTGTGTTTTAAATAAGTTTATGGTGTAGTGTTGGGCTGCACTCATAGCTCCCCTTGGCCACACACGGAACTGCAGGTTAGACTATGGGCTAAGAGGAAATAGGTATTATCCATAGCTGGGCACACTGGAGATGTGTGCTAATGGAGATGATTTATCTATTTTGAGTATCTTAAGTCTTAGCCTACAGTAATTGAGGAGAGGGCTAGTAAGGGGCTCACTAGTTTGTTTATGTTTTTGTTTTGAGACAGGGTTGCACTATGCAATGCTAGCTGCCTTGGAACCCTCTATGTCAATCAGAGTAGCCTCAAACTCACAGAAATCTGTCTGCCTTTGCCTCTCGAGTTGTGGGATTAAAAGTGTGCACTACCACACCTGGTATGGGCTCACCAGTTCTGAAACAGTTGGTAACACATTTGTGAGCTCCTGCTTATTATTAGCTATTAGCATTTTTATTTTCTATTTGTTCCTCCTTCTATATTCAATACACCAAGGCCACAGCAGCAGTGTAGCTAGTAGGATTTGTCGTCAAAAGGTTTTGTTTCACTTGGGGCTGGGAGAAGCATTTGTTTGCTGTACTGTAATCCTCTTGTGGCTGGCAGTGTCAATTCTTCCTAAGCTTTGACCTTGCTGTAAACGAGACATCTTCAGAGGTTTTCTTACTCTCTAAAATTAAAAGAGAGTTGATATTTAATATACTTTCTTGTTCACCAAAGTCTTATCATTGGGAGAGGGTGACAACTTAAATTATAACTGCAGAATAAAAAAGTCCAGGTTATCTGGAAGTTGCAGTTGATCTAAGAGCATGAGTGAAAGATTTTGCCATATTTGAAGCTGACGAAAGCTTCAGGACATTGCTATATCTATCTCCAAAAAAAGATTTCTTTAGGGACAAATAGAAACATTTGACAAATGGACAAAGTTCCATACACTTTGTGAGCGTCGGTAATGTGTCATTCCGGGCTGCTTGTTAAACTATGGGGAGCTGATTGCAGGCGACTGCTCTCGTTTTTTGTGCTGCCACCTTTAATTTTGCAATCCATATTTCTATGAAATCTTGCTGAACTCCTAAGCAGTAAAAGTTTTTTTACTACCTCATGGAATCTAGA
>LZPO01027372.1:956608-984022 GCA_001675575.1 Neotoma lepida
GAGGGAGAGGGAGAGGGAGAGAGAACACTACTGTGTGCCTTTGGAAGTCAGAGGGCAACTTGTGGGAGTCAGTTCTTTCCTTCCCTATTTGAGTTACAGGGATTGAACTCAGTTTGAACCCAGGCCTTTTGGCAAGTGCCTTTATCTGCCAAGCCATTTGGAATGAGACTACAATCTCCCCAGCCTATGCATTTCATTTTTAGTTTATACTTTTTCTATTTCTTTGTCACTATACTTGATTTCCAAGTTATAGTGGCTCAGAAAGTTCTCTGCCTCTGGTAGCTTCTTTACTCCTTCTACTGGAAGGATTACAGTGAAAATACTGCATTTCGATACTTTATTTCCTTGATCAAAAGTCTCCTGTGGAGTTTGGGGCCCTCTGAATCTGTCTACCTGAATTTTATTTGGTCCTTTTTCTCAATATTAGTCCTAACATTTTTTCCAGTGCTTGTGATAGAACCCAAGCTTTCATGCATACTAGGTAAGTGTCCTGCCCCAAAGCATACCCCATGCCTAATATAACTCCTATGTATTCCAGTGCATTTCTGCCTTCATGCATTTGCTTATACTGCTCATTTTAGATAGTCATTGCCTCCCATCTGCTCAGATCTCTAGGGTTTTGATCATTGTCCAGTCCTTTCATTTCATTTCCTTCAATCTTTTCTTCTTCTTCCTGCTCTTCTTTTCTCTCCTCTTCTTTTCCTGCCACTGTCTCTTTCTCTTTTACTCTCCCCTTCCTTCTCCTGTCTCTCTGTCTCTGTCTCTCGTCTGTCTGTCTGTCTGACTTAGTTGTGAGCCATTCTCCTGCTTCAGCCGTCCAGCTGGTAAGATAAGAGGAAGTGTACTACCACAGTCCTTCCTTTCTGTTTCTCTTGTCATGTAACCCAACTCTCCTTGAACTCACAAGGTAGACCAAGTTGGCCTCAAACTTGCAATCTTCCTACTTTGGCCTGTAAGTGCTAAGATCACAGTTGTGTCATCACATCACATCTGATGAAACTCGGATGCTTAAGATAAAGGTCAAAATCACAGAATTGGTTTGGGAATTTCTTGTGGGCAAGGACTGTGTCCAGTAACCCAGTCCATACTTATTTTAGTACTAATAATATAATAGACACTTACTCAATACATTCTGATTTGGTTATCTGATACTGATGGTTACAAGTGAATCTGCTTTTTAATATACAATATTTCTTTTAAAATATATATTTGGTAAGTTTTTATCTGAAGAACTATTGGATACAATACTTTTAAAATGTTCACCTTTAAGTTCTAACAATACAGTTTTTATTTTCTTTCTGAGAAGGGAAAAGGTTCCTGTGTGTAACAGCCCTGGCTGTCCTGGAACTCTCTTTGTAGATCAGACTGGCCTCAAACTCACAGAGATCTGGGATTAAAGGTGTGCACTGCCATGCCCAGCTATGATACAGTTTTAAATGCATAAAATATGTATAACAATGAGAAAAATATCCTCTAATAATTGTTATAATTTTATTGTAGTATGTCTATTAGACATTTCTAGGGAATGAGTCATTTATATTATGCGTGCATTCTAAACAGTGGAAGACTTACTGCCAAGCCTTTCATTTTCATGTTTAATGAAATGCTATAAAATGTACTACACATGTTCTATACCTGCTCTCTTAAACCATTGAGCTGTGTCATGGCTCCAGATGTTTGTAGTGATGATAGAAGACTTCAAGGCTGGAAACCAGATTTGTCCTTCCATACAAAGAATGCTGTCTAATGCTTCTAAACCACAGTGAACTATGTGCACACTGTGATGCACTGAGGCCTTCTGAGCTACCGTTTCGCGATGCACATGACCACTGGCTTCCTCAGAGATCTGAACTTCTGTCCTCAGTGGTTCCAATTCATGCTTTCTTCTCAGTTGTCAGTGGTTTTACAGTTCTGTACTTTAAAGAGCACCATTGTTATCTCTGCTGGTCACTGCCAGTGCACAAGTTTTCTCCTACAAATGATGATTCCATCACAGCTGTTGATGTGCTGTACCATACACACCCTCTACACGCATTTCTTAAATTCTCCATTGCTTTCTATCTTTATCTTGTCACCCTCTGTAGATTACCCATTTTATACCAAATACTCCACCTTTACAACCTGTAGCAGGGGATAAAAGCACTCTATTGTTTTCACACCTTAAGATGACCAGAACATCAGATATCGTCTTTAGGTGCAGTATTGCCTACTCTGCTGTATACTACCAGGAGGCTTTAGACTCTTTAAATGCCAAACTGTGGATTATTCTACATAATGCCATATTATAAAGATTTATTTTGTTCTATAGCATAGTGAGACTTAGAATACAATGTGGCATTCATTTACCAATGGACTGTAATCCTAAAATATTATACCATGCAGTATAAGAGTGGTTTTTATTAGGGTAATACCATACTGGTAAAAATGTAGAGAGGACTGTGTGCCACCTGCTTCTGAGGTTCTACTGTTTACTGTTGAAATGACTCTCCAGATTGATATTTATATGTACAGTCTTTTTGATTATTACTTTCTCATCAGTTTATTCATCATTTTTCTCTTGATCTTAGGTTCCAAGGAATCCCGAGATCCCTAATCCAGCTATAGCTCAAAGAGAAGAGCAAAAAAAGATTGACGGAGCTGAACCTCTTACACCACAAGAGACTGAAGAGAAGGATAAACTTCTTACACAAGTAAACATTTTAAGTAAACTATTTTAAGTGAACTACTTCTAGGCAACAAATAGAAAAAAGTATAAGTAATACCTGCTTTTTACTGTATAGGTCCAGTTGTCTTGATCTGACATACCCATAAACTTACATTTTGACCACATATCTTTATTTTTTAGAAAATTCCCTTTGTAGAACATGCTCTTTTGGAAACATTGGGGCAACATATACATAGAAAATGAAAGTGTCAACAATTAAAATTAAGACACATTTTTACCAATTATATTGAGGCCAATGAGTCCAGATTTGAATTTTGATAAATAATAATTTTCAACATATACTGAAAATTAATTTGATTGACTTGATCCCTGAAACCAATTTTTTTTTGTTTATGAAAAATTCCTTTTGAAAGAAGTTAGAGTTCTCAGGAAAGAATTTGAATACAACAAGAAATGCCTGAAGCATTTTAATGTGATCATTGTATAATTAAAAGCTAACATTAAATAGGGAAAGTTTCTGCCTTAAAGCTTTCAAGTCATTGTTGCTTTGATAAATTTTGTATCACACTTCTGAATGAGTTTTGGCAAAATAAACAAATTGTGAAGATATGACACTGCCTTAGCCAGCTACATCTATTTCTTCAACAATTTTTGGAACAATGTACGTGGCACAGTAGGAGACAATTCTCCCGTGTAATTGTTAACTGATAGTTTGGAATGTTTCCCGAACAAAGAAAGGATTACTGCTTGAGGTGATGTATTTGCCAGGTGTAGAATGTGCTTTACAATATCACACTGGGTTCCAGGAATATATGTTAATAAAAGTAAAATAAGAGTTTTATATGTTGATACAGGCCTTTTCCTTTTAATAGCTTATGATTTTGCTGAATGAATTTTGATAAAATACTTTCATAAGTTTTTGAACAAATGCCTGGAAGTCACCAGGTTTAGCTTGAAAGTATAATTGCAGTTGGCTGAGTTTTAAGAAGTTACCACAGAATAAAACATTTAAATATTCATGTTTGCTTTTATTTTAATTTCAAAACTTATTTCCTGAGCACAAAAATAAAGTTATGCCCTTTGAATACTACACTGCTTATAATATATTCTGAATATACAGTATAATATGAATATGGAATCTCAATCGAGATAATTGAGTTTATAATTAGAAGCATAATCAAGTTTTTTGTCACTAAGAGTTGAATTTAAGCCATCTTTTTCTGATGCTACAAATTTAATGCTTAAATTTTTTAGTGTTTTATATTTCCCATGATGGTCTTGAATTCACTCCGTAGGTGAGAGGATGACCTTGAACTTACGATCCTCCTGCCTTCATCTGAGTGTTGGAATTACAGGCATATGCTACCATGTCTGGTTTATGTGCTGCCGGGAATTGAACTCAGGGTTTTACCCATGCTAGGCAAGGTCTCCTCCAACTGAGCTACATTACCATTGATGGAATAACAATTATGAAATGACTTAAATCAGTGGTTGTTGTATGTTTTGGTAAAAAAGGTCAGATGCCTGAGTAATGTTCTCTTTACAGAAATTTTATTTATTTATAAGGATTATATTCATTTTACTTAGGAATCTAATCTTTAAAAAGTCACTTTATTATTATTGGGAGAGGCACGTGCATGTTGAGGCATGTATGTAGAGGTCATAGGACAACTTTTGAGAATCAGTTCTCTGCGTCCACAGTGGGATACAGGGATGGAACTCAGGGTATCAGGCTTGTATGGTAAGCACTTGCAACTGCTGGTCCATCTTGTGAGCCATTATGAATACAATTTTGAACAGAAACTACTTATTTTCCGTAGTTTGGAATGATCAAGAAAACTACAAAAGTTTGATTGCATTCTTTCTGGGTTTTCTTTCAGCGTTCTTTCAATTCAATATATCCATATTTCTCTCTCTTAATTTACATGAGAACAGATCTGTGGAAAAAAGTCACAGAGACACTGAGATATCCGAACTTAAGCATTTACATTAGAATTTATATTAGAATGGTATTTTAATGTTGTAGACATCTGGAAAATATGGAATTAAGACTATGCAATGTCTTAGAATTATAAATCAACTTAAAGTACTTGAAAAGCTCATTTCTTTTAAAATAGAAAAGCAATTATTTCTCTAATGACTCAAACTCAGCTTTTGATTCCACATGAAAGAAATGAACTTTATAAAGGGGTACATGTTAAGTGTTTTAAACTGCTTCTATTACAGCATTATACAGATATAAGTAGGCTAATAACTGAATTTATTAATTTAACATATACTGATGATGCTTAACTTTTTATCCATAGGGCTTCACAAACTGGACTAAGCGAGATTTTAACCAGTTTATTAAAGCAAATGAGAAGTATGGGAGAGATGACATTGATAATATAGCTCGAGAGGTAGAGGGCAAATCCCCTGAGGAGGTCATGGAGTATTCAGGTTTGTATGTCATTTCAAATATGATACTTTATTTTCAATGTATGCATTTCTTTGACAAATGATTTATTCATTTTTAATTGTGTGTGTGTGTGTGTGTGCATGTAGGTCCATGTGGATGTATGCTATGTATGTGCAGGTGCCTATGGAGGACAGAAGAATGCATCACATGCCCTGGAGCTGGAGTTACAGGTGGTTGTTGAGATGCCTGATGTGGGTACTGGGAATAAAACCTGGGTCCTCTGGAAGAGCAGCAGGTGCTCTTAACCACTGAGCCATCTCTCCAGCCCCTGTTTCTTTGTCATTAATTTAGTTGTGTCTTTGTTTAGAGATGTTAAAACTTTTGTGAATGAGATATAAGTAAAGATATAAGATATGACTGCATTTGTACACTGCTGTCTCTGGGAGACACCGAAGGAAGCTGGATAAAGCTGTGCATAAACAAAAATGAAAAACTCTGCATGAGTGTTTTATTCTCTCACTTCTCTGGTTTGGTCTTTTAAAGGTCTAGTCCTGAGGCTTCTGGTTTAGCGGTTTGAAATAGTCATTGTAGGTCATCCTTGAAGTAGAGAGTTCTTATCAGGCCCATTTAGAGACTCAACTGCCCTCAAGGAATTCAATCAGGTAGTGGTGGGCCCTATTAACTTAGGGCAATTTAGAATAGATCTAAAAAGATTTCTTGGCTAAATCTGTTCAGTGTTCCTTGAATCGGTTCCCTCTCCTACTCAGCTGTGTCTTTAGCCTCAATCAGAATTAGAATAGCTGCACAGAAGCATGTGGAGTTAATATTAATTCCTGTGTCAGAGCATGTCTAAACTCAGGCTTCTGAAAAGAAATCTTCTTAAAATTGGTTAATCTGTTTTCTATGTGTGGTTAAATTTCAAATAGACTGAACTTTCGAATTTAGTCTGAATAGCAAGTATTTAGAATTTAGAGCATTTTCCACAAGGATGCAATGTTTAAAAGTAGTTGTATGGTTTCTTTGCCACCCCCCCCCCCCAGTTATTTGAGATAACTACTGAAATTCTGTGTTTACTAGGAAAAAAAGATTATAAAACTCATAAATAAATCCATGTTTAATCATTACTAGATGTAGTTTTAATTTATCTAGAGTACTAGTTAGTGCTTGAAGAAAATTATTTGTAATTAGAGAACACCTACTTTGTTTTTCCTTCTGAAAATCTAAAAGGGAATTTCAAAGTTAATTGTGTCTGGACTTTATTTCATATAACATTGGATTCATGAATTTCTTTTCCCTTGAACATTAGCCTGACACTACTATTTGTCTTAGCGTTGAAAACATAGCTTGAGGGCATTTGGGGGACAATAGATGGGAGAGATATATTTTCGTAAAAGTTGAATGAAAAGAATGTAAAGGGCATGCACACAGGGGAGACATAGCATTGGTGTGGGTCAAGCTGCAAGTTACAGCAGTGTTTCTAAAAGACATCAGGTGGCCAGGCATGATGATGCAGGCCTGCAATCCCAACATTCAGAGTTTGAGGTAGGAGAATCATGAGTTTGATGGCAGCCTAGTCTAGGTGGCATATTTGAGGCCAGCCTGGGTGTAGTGAGAGCGTATTTCAAAATGTAAGGACTAAGGTAGCATGGCTAGGGCCCTAGGTTCCACTCACTGCACTGAAATAAAGAAGGGAGGAAAGAGAGGAAGAAAGAGAAAATGGAAGAAGAAAGAAAGAAAAAAAATATGCTGAGCTGGGGTTTTACTTCAATGGTAGAACTGAAGGTCCTAGGTCTGATTCTCCACACCATGAAAACAAAAAAGACAATGACAAAAATACTTTCTGTCAGATTTCCCTTAAATTTGTCACTAAACCAAGTACCATGAAATAAGTGTCAAAGGCATGTACAGTGAGATTTTTTTTTGAAGAATTTTCTTTCTTCTTTTTTGAAGTTCTATGGAGCAAGCTCAGGGCCTTCGAGCCCAGGCAAGTGCTCTACCCTGGCTGGCTCTACATATACTATCAGCTTTTCTGAAGAATTCTCTTCAGAATACAGGGAGATGGTGGGACTATTTAATTATTGTTCATCAGATTGGAGGCCATGTCAGAGGGTGGGGAGATTTGAGTGGCTTATTCAACTGGTTGGAGAAGAATTGTATACAGTTGGATGTTCAGGGGGTATACTGTATCTTAACATAAGAAGTTGTGTGTGTGGATGTGTGAGTGCATGGATGTGTGTGTGTGTGTGTGTGTGTGTGTGTGTGTGTGTTTGTGTAATAAGTGAGGGAATTCATAAATGGACATAAGTACTTATACAAACTGTAAAGTGCTAACATTTCTTTCTGGCTATGCTATAAAAATGAAGACTTTAAGAAGGTAGATAATGACATTAGAAGGCCTTTCACTGAAGTCATAAGATGTGACTTATTAATCAGCAGATTATTTGGCTCATCTGTAAAATTTGATTGGGTGACTTGGTAATTTTAATATTTAAATATTCTGTATGTATCCAATTAAAAATCCCTCATCTTTAAAGAAACTATAGGTGACTGGAAGTATAAGATTAGTGAATGATTGCAGACATAACCAACAGTTTCTGTAGAAATTGCCACTTCATAGGAAAAAGATGAATGATCTGGTAACGGGTTTATTTTCATTTTTGCTTACTAGAAAGGTATGTTTACATTTATATGCTTCCCACTTCTGTTTCACTTTATGCATTTGGTTTCTTTTGTATCACATTTGGATAAAATGATAACTTAAGAGCATTTAACAATTGATCATATTACATACACACAGATGACCCCATATCTGTCTGTTAATTCTTTATCCTATAATTCCTTGGATTCATTTGCTTAAATGATAGTAATTTAAAGTAATAACTTTCTTTTTCAGCTGTGTTTTGGGAACGCTGCAATGAATTACAGGACATTGAGAAAATTATGGCTCAAATTGAACGTGGAGAAGCAAGAATTCAGCGAAGGATTAGTATTAAGAAAGCATTGGATGCCAAAGTACTATATTCTATTTCAGTTTATTGGTAGATTATTTTATTTGCTGTAGTGATTAGCTTTGACTTGTTATTGCAATTCAGTTAAAAAGTGCCATTTTGTTGAAACTTACAGATTGCAAGATACAAGGCTCCATTTCATCAGTTGCGTATTCAATATGGAACCAGTAAAGGAAAGAACTATACTGAGGAAGAAGACAGATTCTTGATCTGTATGTTACACAAAATGGGCTTTGACAGAGAAAACGTGTATGAAGAATTAAGACAGTGTGTACGGAATGCTCCCCAGTTTAGATTTGACTGGTTTATCAAGTCTAGAACTGCCATGGTATGTATTCATTTTGTTGTTTATTTTGAAAAAGTACACATTTCTAGTCTTCTCCTTCACTTAGTTCTTCCAATTGTTAACACTACTTGTGATGCTAAGTTTGTTCTCTTGGTTTCTGCTATGATTCCCAGGGCTTACCACACCACTTTATGGTACATTTTCCCTTTGCAACTAACTAGGTGAATTTTGAGGTTGTCCTACCAGCTAGCTCCCAAATCGTGACATGGAGACTTATTATTAATTATGAATGCTCAGCTGGTAGCTTAGGCTTGTTTTGAGCTAGCTCTTATAACTTAAACTAACCCATTTCTATTAATCTATGTGCTGCCCTGAGGCTCATTTACCTCATCTACATACTGTCCACCTTACTTCCCTACTTCCTTCATGTCTCCTTGCATCTCCACCCTTCTTCTTCCCAGCATCCTCTCTACCAGGAAATCCTGCCTAGCTATTGGCCATTTAGCTTTCTATTAAACCAATCAGAGTGACACTTCTTCACAGTGTACAAAAAGATTATTTCACAATTAGATGTAGGGACATAACAGTTGTTTGGCAGGTTCTTCAGGTCATTGAAGTAGATTGTTGAAGAACAATGTAGACTTGCTTTTTTTAAATTCTATTTTGGAAATGAGATTTCATTTTGACTGTCATCAGACTTTGGCAGTGAGTTGGTTTGCCATCTTGCTAAGCGTATCTATGACCACATTTAATAGATAACTCCTTTCAAAGCCATGCATTTAGATTTCTAGCCACTTGGGTTTTTATGCATATAAAGATGTAATTTAGGGCAGCACCAATACTTTTTAAAAGAAAAATGCTTAACTGCATTTTCAAGGAAATCAAATTTTCGAACATATGTGCCCTTTTATGTGATGAAACATTTATTGAATTCTGGGATATTTGAGTGATATTTTACTAATTTTTAAAAAGATTGAGCGCTTGATGTTGGGTCTAGTTTCTGCAGTTATTAAACTGAGGCAGTAGGATCAAAGGGATTCAAAGTACAAGAAAAGACTTCAGCTCTTTGTAATGAGATGATTGCAGAACTCTATAGCTTTCTTACTCAGTTACCAAGGAAAAATCTCCACTATATTAACAACCACTAGATGTCTCTGAACTCCCTTGTAAAGATTCATATTTTTCCTCCATCTTATTTATTTTGTGAAACGTTTACTTCCATGCTTTCTTTCTCTAGAGCATGTTTGCCAAAATGCACATATTAATTATATACATAATCACAAATTGGAACCTTATTTTGTATATTAAAATTGGATACATTCATATCTTTTATTACCATTTAGAAAGTAAAATTTCTAATTTTTACAGAATCTTTAAAAAATACAGTCATTTATTTTATACTTCAGTATGTTAATTTAAGGGTATTATTTTTTTAGGTGAAGTTTTCTATTATGCTAAAATTTGATTTCCCTTCTAGCTAGTGGATAAATTTTACTTATATTTCTTGAATTAGAGTGTGAGTTATATATTTAAAATATATAGATATCTATCTAATCTCTTTAGATTATGTTAATATCAATAATTATGGAGCTATAGAAATGGATTATTAATATTTCTAGATCATCTTCCTACCTTTGTTTCTAAAATAATTTCCTTTTTAGTGAATCATTTTCGTAGTCTAGGGAGAGAAACTACCCTCTCTAGAGAAGCAGCTGTGATTTCTGTAATAAAAAACATTGGTTTCATTGAAAAATCCTATCTTTGAAATAGAGGATGCAATTTGATTCATTTTGTGACTGTAGCTGTGTTTAAATTAAAATCTTTCTAATGATTGGACTCAGCTTACTAAAAGATTCTTCTTTCCCAGACATATCAACCAAATAGTGTGAAATCTTTCTTAGAAAAAATGTAAGAACCTTAGTGGTTATATTTTATGTGCAAATCTCAAAGTACTGAATTCATGACATCTGACTTAAGTAACACCCACAAAGTGCTTAAAGGAATGAATCTCCACTTTCAAATACACCTCACTTTGAAAGCCTTCAACTAAAGGTTGAAGATTTTGAGGCTCTTCTCCATTTAAAACTGCTGGCTGTACAAAAGAGAAAATAAGATTCGGTTCCAACTCTCTGTGCTAAAAAGATTGTGAATTTTTCTTGGAGAAATTGTGTGGTCTTTAAGTAAGTAATCAGCCTCTATTGAACTTCATAAACAAGTAGGAAGTATATGCTGAACTCGGGATTTTAAGCTCAGAGCATATGAATTGCCTTACCACTTTCGTCCTGGGGCTGGAGGATCTTAGAATAGGGCCTTAATGTTTGGTCATTCCCAAACTATCCCAAATAAAAGGCTCTTTATGAAATGACTATGAGAGGAAATGATAATATACTGTATTTATAATGTAGTATCTCTTATATGATGCTGACTTTTCCCCTTATCAACATTAGCTCATTAAGTTTCTTGCCATTTCTGTTCATTTATTAGTGACTGATGTGACATAGCAATTTGAGGAGAATCTTAGAGTTCCAAAGGCACATTAGTCAGATCATTGGACAATACACATGAGGAAAGTACCTAGCCTCCAATCAGTAATGCCTTGATTCTTCTTAGTTTCCTTTTACGTACTTAAAGAAGAAAAAGTAAAATTTAATTCTCAGAGATAAACATTCATTGACCAAATGCTTATTGTTTCCTCTGTAGGATGGCTTTGGTTCTTAATTTTAGTGAAAAAATTCTTACCTTTCAATTGCTGAAGAGCATTGTTTTTCTCTTTAGGCAGCTCAGGAAGCTGTGAGTTGCTTTGCTCGTGGCTAAGATCGTTACAGTTGAAGCTGAGTATTAGTAGTTAGTCATTACAATTACCCTGTCTTTTGTAGTAGTTTAAATGAGTTTTGGCGATAGCATCTCAGAGAATCACATACTGTTGAATACTGGGTAATAAAAATTTCATGTTATTAGTTTGTTTTCAAATCACAACTTTATTATTAATGAAATTGTGCCTTATTTAAAAGTAATAAAATGACATTTCTTATTAGAACTGTAGGAGAAAAAAACTACTTCCTAGAAAATATTGCTATAGCTATTTTATGAACTTGCTTCCCACTTTATATTGTTATCACAGTGGCTAGTAAATGATAATTAGGTTCCTGGTTCCACACAGAATATTTTATAAATATTCAATCTAGTCAGAAAAGATGTTTCTTTTTAGATACTTTAGAGGAATAAGAGGGAAATAGAAAATTTCCTAATTGTTCTATAACCACAGTGATACTTTGCTTATGACTTTATATTTTAGGTTACTACTTAACTGCATGTTGACATGTAACATTGATATTTTAGGACATTACATTCTTAATTAAATACAAGAAAGATTAATAATACATTGGCAACACTGATAACCAGTAAAATGTTCTGACTGGTTCTTCTTGAGAATAGCATTTTATGTGATCTGCAAATGGAAAGAAAGCTTCTAAGAGCAGGAGGGCAGAAGAAAAGAAGAGTAGATGGGGAAGAAGTGGGGGCAGAGAAAAATGGCAAAAACAGATTTTGTTTGGAAAAAAACACAATTAAACCTACTTCTTTGTAAGTCAATAAAATCAAGTACATTTTAATAGGAATCTGTTTCTTTCCCTGTGCTTGAAAGACTAAAATGTTCCCTCTCTGCCTTAATTTTGCAAACATCCTATAATAGAGGAGGTAGTGGTTAACTTTGCTATATGGCAAAGGAATCAAGGAAACACCTTCACAGAGAAGGTTCATTTCCAGTTTTGGAAGCAGGATTATGCAAAAGGGTAAATAAACCCAGTATATTCCCAAACTAGTGATATGTGCATGGGGAAGGGGTAGAAGATGATGTAACTGGCAGCCGAGTGATGAAGGAAACTGCTCCATTGAGGACTAGCTTTGGGTCATTAGTGTGTAGGGTAGGGGAGTCAAAGATGGATGTTAGCATGGCAATGGTATTATCAGATTTATGTATTTAAAATACTGCTCTAGTGGAAGTAGATAAACATATACCTCACTTAGCAGTTATAGTAAAAATTCTCTAATTCCCATCTTGTTTCCCATCTTATTTTGCTTCCTTTGACTAATGTGCCATTGTCTGTCCCAGAGTCAGTTTTCCTACCACAGTTTTAACCTTAAAGTAAAGTTAGTTATATTCAAGGAGATGAGCATAGGATCTTACCCAGAGTAGGCAGTATGTCAGTAAATCAACACAATGTTTGGACTTCAGTTCATTCCAACCCCTACAATTGGACAAAGTTTGGATGGAATCCAAGGAACTGCACCAATATGCTACAGTTTAGTTCTGACCCTCTCTCCTGCTAGACATTTGATTATAATTCCTGCAGCTTTTATTGGTAAGTTTGTGTATCAGTTGTAAATGCCATGTGTGTTACACATGTAGCCACAGTGTTTCATTTGTAATCTTAAACTCTTGGAACAATTAGAAATACAGTTAGTGCCCTAGTAGGGATCCATTTTGAGTATTTATCCCAGCACATCATTATGCGAAAATGTGACATATTTGTGACATAATATTTCATGAAATAAGTTTTAAGTGACAATGCTTATGTAAAAGCATCATAAATTTTGGGGACTGTAGACTACTTTTATTTGAACATGAATTTCCATTCAGCTGCCGATATCATTGGGCTATGAGAGTTGGTTTTTGTTAGTATTATAGAGGTTCAAAAGTGATTCCAAATCTGGGACACATTGCAAGATTTGCAGATGAAGATATTGATTTCAAATAAATAGGTTTTGGGGGGATAATATATAGGGAATTTATAAAAGAACAAAGGAAATATACCCATTTTGTGATACTGAAAATTCTAGAACAAAATTCTGACCTTACAGAATTTCATCTACAAATTCAGAGACACACATGTGGAGTGTAGTTGTTCCCTCTATTTTACTTTTTTGTCCCTTACTCATTCATTCGCTTTTGACTTTCAACCCTAACAGTCAAACTGTATCCCATTCTTGTTTCATATGGCATATAGGCTAAGAATTATTCTTTACATTTTTATAAAGAAATTCAAAGAACACTATTTTGACATGTGAAAATTATAATAAAATTCCAGGGTTAGTATTTGTAACTAGGGTTTTATTTGAGCATAGGTTCATGCTCAGTTATGTATTTTCAGTGACTAATTACATGCTGCAGTGGAAGAGATTAATAGTGTGACAGAGACTATTATTTGCAAAATTGAAAGTATTTGCCACCAGTTCTAGTTAAGTTTCTACTGTTGTGGTAAAACACCATGACCAAAAGCAACTTGGGGAGGAAAGTGTTTATGTCTTTGGCTTACATATCCTGATTCATAGTCCATTGAGAGATGCCAAGGCAGAAACTCAAAGCATGAACCTGGAGGCAGGAACTGAAGCACAGACCACGGAACAACACTGTGTACTGGCTTGTTCTTCATGGCTTGCTCAGCTTGCTTTATTATATAACCCAGGACCACCTTCCCAGGGCATCACCTACCGTGTGCTGGGCCTTTTCATATCAATCATTAATATCCTACAGACTTGCCTACAGGCAATCTGATAAAGGCATTTCCTTAATCGAGGTTCCTCTTCCCAGATAACTACAGTTTGTGTCAAGTTGACAAAAAACCCACCAGGATGTCATTTGTTTCCTTTTTGTTCACAATTCTCGAAACACAGGTAGCAAAAGCCATGTTAAATTGTCTGAGTGTTACACTGCCTTGGAATTTTCTTGATAGATAAATTAGTCCACGAATTAACATTTACTGAAAGTTTTAGGGAAAGAACAAAGTGTATTAAAGTCTTTGCCACGGTATAACACATGACCTGTAGTCCAAGTTTTAATAGAGTCCTCCTTCTCATCTGAAACCCCAATGAGTACAGTCTTTATTCTCTTTCTAGTCTTTGGGGCTCCCACAGGAATCATTCATTAATTTCTCCTTACAGCATTCTTTTCTACCCAACCTCCAACTTTTCCAAATCCCTCCAATAAGCTGTTTCCAAAGGTATCTGGGCCACATCATCAGGTAGTCACAGCATGACTACATTTTTGTGGTACCGGTTTTTTCGGTCATACTTTTCATTGTGATGACAAATACATTAGAAAAACAAGGCAGGAAAGATACATTGATGTGCAGGGTTTCAGAGATTTTATCCCATCAAGGTAGAAAGGTGTATGTGTGTATGGTGGAACTGAGTATCTTCCTTTATTATGGCCAGGAAGCAGAGATAATTAGTGGACGTCCTCCCTTTCCCACTGTCATTTCATCTGGACCCCCAGCTTATGGAATAGTTAAGTGCACATTCAGGCTAGGTTTTTCTGTTTAATCCTTTCTGGAAACACCCTCACAGGCAGACCGAGGGCTCTGCTTTACTAACCCGTGTAGTTTTCAACTCAATCAAGTTGACAGTTAACATTAACCATCACAAGTAGACTTATATCTTAACACAGTCTTCCAAGAAACATTTTACATGAAGGATGGGTAAGAGGATATTTACTCTAAACACGAAGTGTTTGTGGTTCTGCAGATGATTCTGGTTGGGGCGTGGGGGCTGCCTTGAAACACAGGATTGTTAGGTGGGGAAGGAGATTGGCTTGTTCTCTTTGACTACAAAAGTTAGGTATGGAACCAGTTGTTAGATACCATAAGGGTATCTAATAAATAGCAGTGTTGTACAAGGAATAGCCAGGCTTAGAAGGTAGCAAGTACTCTGACATTGGAGGAAACCACATAGATGTCCAGGCTGCATGACTCATTAGCAAGGATCTAGTATTGGGGATTCATGATCAATCTAAATAATTTTTAATGTTAACCCCTTTCTAATTATGAGCCTAAGATTTTTATGAAGTGACAATCTGTATAAAGGAGTTTCCGAGCACAAAATGCACATTTAATTTTGTTAATCCTCCTGCTCAAAAATTGTCATGGAGGTCATTTTGTCAGTTAAATTACATGAAAACATTTAAGTTTTTTTTCTTCTGAACTGTATATAACTTAGCCTTAGCCATTGCTGTTATCTTGTGTATGATTTTCCAAGTTGGCTTCTATTAAACAGTATTTCAAAACCAGAAAAATGTTTTGTGCTGAAATAGATTTGGGGCATGTTGACATTGAATCTTGCCACCAAGACTTCCAATCTACATTAGAATGCTAACAGCTTTGAGAAGTCCTGCCATGGATAAGTTTGTTTGCCCCTTGAATTTCCCACATGTGTGAACACAGAATACTTAAAACATTTCCCACAGCTTTCAACACAGCAGAACAGTTTTTCAATTTGTCGTTTTTTATTGTCTTCTGTCGCCCTTAATTGCTTTGGCATCTCTTTTCTGACTCCCCTGTGTTATTTTTCCTTCTTCTAAATTCATTCCTAAATCAAGAGTGGGGAATTGGTGAAAGAGGTAATTAGACTATAGAATTATAGAAGTTGTTTGACACTCCATGAACCATTCCCTTAACCTTAGGAAAATAGAAAGCTACATTGGAAGGCAAGAAACAGAGAAATTGAAGTGAACAAAAGTACTTGTCCTTTCTTTGATGCCTTTTTGTAGAGTTTGTTTTTCTGTGTGTGGAGTAGTTAGTGATAGGTTCAAAGGAATGAAGGTGAGAATTTATTATTGTAGTGTATTTTGAATCATTTTGAGATATTCTATCTCCTTATATGTAAGGCTGTCTGAAAATATTAGTATTTGTCTCTGAATCATTTATATGAACCATGAATATGTATCTAAAGATATCTGCAGTCACAGGCAGCTATTACTTATTGAGAATAATAATAGCCAGAGGGTATAGCTTAATGATTCAAGAATCAGCTTTATAGAAAGAATCTATGTAGTCTCCCTTGAAACCAAGGATCAGATCTCATCAGGGTCAACTTAGCCCTTTCTATAATAGATAAATTGAATAACATGCTGTTTAATTTGTATGTGTATGTATTATTGAATGAAACTATGAAGAGTATTTAGTGTGCATATTAAACATATTACCATTACTTTGGTAAGTAATGAAAATTATGGTGTTATTTTATCAGTTTATTTAACCTTGGGTAATTATGGACGTCCAAGAAACTTGAATATTCTGGTGCTACATAAGATTGTTTTTAATTGGAAAACACAAATTGGTCAATGTGCAATATCTTTCTGGCTAGGCTCTCTTTTATTTCCTGTTTCTTTCATGGCTTGAATTAGAGAGTAGAAAATGTTTGGATAATTGATAATATATCCAATTTCAACATTTTCTCTGTTGTGTGTCAGTTTTCCAGGTCTTACTTAGATAAAAATGTGTTTAAAAAAGCACTTGCCATTTCTTGCAACTATAAATTGCTCAAGACCTAAATGCTTTTTTAGAAAATTTGGAAATACAGACATGTACAAAGAAAAAAATAGAAGGTACTAGTTTAGCTACATGAGTTACTGTGGCAAAAGCTCTTTTGAACTTTGGTGCAAATGCATCCTCTACAGAGTAAACAGACCCCATATTTAAAAGAAAAAACCACTGCTGATCCTACTTTCAGAGCTAGCTGGTAGTAACTACTAGTTAGCATTCCTTCAGCTTATTCTAGTGTCTGTATCTTTTATTACCAAGTATCAAAAATTAAGTTTCTAAAATTTTCCTGCTTTTTATATTCTAAATACTTTCTTGAAATACTTTATGTATCTCTTTATTATAGTAAGTGTCTAAGAATGGGATTGTTAGGACAGAGGACTTGAAATTTAAAAAATATTTCTTTGCTATTTCCAATTCATTTTCTTGAAAGGTAGTGTATTAGTTTGCTGCTCAATGCTGTAACATAATATCACAGACTTGATAGGGTAGGCAACATTTCTTTTTTGTTGTCTTGTTCTGGAGACTGGAATCCAAGATTAAGGTGCCAACAAGGGTAGTATGTTGGATAGATGGCCACCTTTTGCACATGATGAGGTGATGGGAGGGTTAGTACCCTACCCTTTTTGGACTCATTTAACTTTAATTATTGTCATAAATCGCCCTTCTCTAAATATAGTTAGAAGATGGCATTGAACGTCTTGGATCCCCTAAATATGAGAGTTAGCGCTTTAATAGATGAATTTTGGGGAGAAAGTTTAGTTTATAACAAGTAACATTGCCATTCAACATCGGTGAATAAAAGTTCTCATTTACATCTTACTGCAACTGAGTATACATGCTACACCTATATAAGCACAAAGCATGGACACTATGAACATCGTAGAAATGGCATTATTTTACTTCCCATTTCTTTGAGCCTTGGTTTCAGGGAACAAATTGTTTTTGTATGTGTGTGTGCATGCATATATGTTGTAGACAGGTTGGACAAGTGCTTTACCACTGAACTACGTGATCAGCTCTTGAAACTTAAAAAATAACTCTTATACCAGGGATGGAGAGATGAAGCAGTGGATAAGAGCACTGGCTGTTCTTCCAGGGAGTTGGATTCAGTTCTCAGAACCCACATGATGATTCATGACTGTCTATAATTCCAGTTCCAGGGAATTTGGTGCTCTGTTCTGGTCTCTGTAGGTACCAGGCACACATGTGGTGCACAAACATGCATGCAAGCAAATACTCATAGACATAAAATAAAAATAAATCTTTAAAAATTCTTTGAAAGTATGCTGAGTTTTCTATTCTTATACTTTGATCATTTTTCTTTTTCTTGAGCTTGTTCTTAATTGCCAGAAAGATATATTTTGATTTGAATGTTTAACTGTTTCATGTTTTGTCAGGCATTTCCTCTTACACAGAAAAGGAATCATATATCTAAACATTATTTGTCCTTTGGAATTAATCCATTGTTTACCTTTAAATACAGCAAAGTCTAAAGGGTTAATAATAAATGAGTTTCCATATTAATGAATCATGTTTAATGCTCACCATACATTCATAAAACCTGTTTATAGTTTGAATGCATTGATTTGCTGGCAGTAAAATATAGTAGTGGCAAGGTTAATGCAAAAATCTTTTCAGATAGTGTTTACTCTGGTTCCCAGAACTTAAATCCCATAAGATGTGTGGTGAGAGACTTCTGTTGGCTAAGAAGCTTTGGGAACAGCTGCATCTTATATCCCTGCCTAGTGGTTCATAGTGAACATCAGGAGCTGGAAGGTTCCGTAAAGCCTTGTAATAAAGAAATCTGTTTTAGCAAACTGCAGCCAACCAAAATGCAGAGTTGGGGAGCCCAGTCCCAGTGGATACATCTACAAAATACTCTCACACCTAAGGCTCAGGGAACACTACAAAAGAGGGAGCAGCAAGATTGTAACAGCCAGCTAGAGGATCAGGGAGTTTTCTGTGAGATTGTGTCTCCTAGGAATGTCAGAAGCTACAACAATGAACATGACAAAGTGGACAGGGAAAAGCCAACAAAGCCTCAATCCTACACAAAGAAGTACAGGCAACCGTTGAAAAGCTGAGACTGGGAGAGGTGCTCTTCCCCAGGGAAGAGCACAATACTTGGCTTTCCAGTGCCAATGGTCAGCCTTGCAAACACAGAGCAGGTTAAAATTAAGAATATGTATGTATTTACATATATGCGTGTAGTAACAACGAAAAGGTCATGAATTTGAAAGAGAGCAAGGAGGGGTATATGGAAGGGTTTAGAGGGAGGAAAAGGGAAGGGAAAATGATGTAATTATATTATAATCTCAAAAAGAAAAAGAAAAAGGAAATGTGTTTTATCTTTTATGAACTGCATGTTTCCATAGAACATCCATTCATTCTTTCTTGTTTATTTGATTTACACTAACATTTATTCTGAAATATTTATAGAGTAACAGGAAGTTATAAGGAAATGTACAGGGAGGTGAAATTCACCCTTCACAGTTTTCCTCAGTGGTAACAACTTGAGTAGCTGTAGTGTAACATTGCAATATGAAAATTCACATTAGCATAATCCATAGAGTTGGTTGCGATATCGTTTGTACAGGCATTGTGTGTGCATGTGTGTGTGTGTGTCTCGTGTAGTGTTACCATTTGAAGATTTGTGGAACCATTGTTTCCACTAGAGTCACTTGTACTATCTCTAGCCACACTCATTCTCCTATTCTCTGTAGCATTTGGCAACCATTGACTTGTTCTCCACGTCTCTAATTCTGTCCTTTTAAGGCTGTTGTGTAGCTAGGCAGGGTGGCGCATGCCTGTTATCCTAGAACTAAGGAAGCTGAGACAGGAAGATTGCTGCACATTTCAAGCCAGCCTGACTACATAGTGAGTTCCAGTCTAGTACCATGCCTCAAAAACATGTTATATAAGTGGAAGCACACTAGGCATAACCTTTGTGATTGGATTTTTCACTTAGAATAATTCTCTGGACTCCATGAAGTTTTGTATAGCAATAGTCCCTTCCCTTTTATTGTTGAGTACTGCTCCACGGTAAAATGGAGCAGCTTGTTTAACTTGTCATCCATTGAATGACACTTAGCCCCTCCTCCTATTAACACCCTGTACCCTAGAACAAATGGTGTTCTAAAGAATCCTGGTTTGGTGGGGGGATGGAGAAAAAATAAAAATTTTGGAAATTCTCTTCTACAGAAAGGATACAGCTAAAGAAGTATCTTAAAGGATCAAATAAGTTTTAGAAATTAAGTTCTTTATTATTTTATTTAGGAATTCCAGAGACGCTGTAACACTTTAATTTCATTGATTGAAAAAGAAAATATGGAAATTGAGGAAAGAGAGAGAGCAGAAAAGAAGAAACGGGCAACTAAAACTCCAATGGTAAAATTTTCAGCATTTTCCTAACTTTTAGGTAGATTTCCTTTTTTTTACATCTTTACAAATGTTTATACTATGTTTAATGCCATAATGATACCCGTTACCAAGCTGGGTTTTATGAAATGCTAATTTGTTTTAGACAGAAGAATCATACCACAAACATACTTCCTTTTTGTTTGAAGAACATGTGGTTAGGAACTCCCTTGTTACAAGACTCCATATTTAAGAAATCCCTCACAAATCTAAGCAGAAGCATAATGCAAGCGAGATCCTATGAATTGAGACTAGGTCGCCGTGAGAGTAGGGAAAGTTTAGAGTTGGGATGGGATGGTGTGGAGATTGAAACCTGGAGTTCTTAGTTGATCAAGTAAGTTGTTTGATCTTTGTGGAACTGTGTGTGTAAATGGAAACCCAGATCAGACAAGAAAGCTTTTTTTTGACAATAAGTTAACTGCTGGATAAAAATGTGATTTTAACCCTGTCTGGTTGCTGTGTATATCTATGATTCAAAATGTTCTTTAGAAGATCATCCTGTTTGAGTGTGTTAAGTAGACCACCATATTTTTTATCAAATCTAAGATGCTTTCTGTTGTGAGACACAGAATTTTTGTGCCACTGAGAGATATGATGCCAAGTATCATCTGTTATCAGTTGTAAGATAATATCCTGATGTCAGAGATGGTAAAAGGGGAAAGAAATGTGCATCATAGAAGATATGAAAATATGGTGTATTAACATCTATCTTAAGGTTGTAAAACAACACTCATACATAAAAATTTCCCCAGAAATTTAAATATTAAGTAGTTCTTTAAGATAAGAGTACATTTATAAGCCATGTGTAAGTAGATACTTGATGACTATTTTTGATGGATATTTTATGTCTTTTCATAAAAAGAAACACCTTTAAAAGTTATTTTACTTTGGGTTACATAGTTTGTTGGGCTATATAGAACATTAACTGTGAGTGTAACACTGAAGTGAATATTCATGTTAAAATTTTTTTAATGCATTTACATCCTAGATTTAACATTGTTGGGCCATTTAAAAGTGTGCATATTGGAGCAGAACATTAAATCTGTTTCCATTTTAGTCACAGAAAAGAAAAGCAGAGTCAGCTACTGAGAGCTCTGGAAAGAAGGATGTCAAGAAGGTGAAATCCTAAAGCCTAGAAATAAAGTTTTAAATGGGAAACTGCTATTTTCTTGTTCCCATCTTCAAATGCTAATTACCAGTTCCAGTGTATTCATGGTACTCTAAGGAAAAAAATCTCTTTGGTTTTGATTTCTTGCATATTTTATATATTTTACAATGCTTTCTACCTAAAATGTGTAGCTTTCTATTTTATGCATTCTAGTATTTTGTGTACTGTATTTTGTGATTTCATGTCTTCATCAAATTCTTCTCAGTCCTTGTTTTTTGAAGCTTGTGCTGAGGTTTTAGCTTTTCTATGTTTTATATGCCGCTGCTTTGAAAGAGAACCTAGATTCTATAGCTGTATTATTGTTGTTTCAGACTTTAAATTTATATGGCTGTGGAAAAATGAATTAAAATGATTTGAGGAGAAAGACCTTTTCACTTCTTTGTTGCTTTCTTTTCTATTGAGTCTGGGCTTGTATGTGTTACTGCATACTATGATTAGCATAATAATTGTTTCTTTGAGGTCATCTAAATATTTTTTTCCTGAAGAAATAAAGGGTGAGAAAAGAAAGATATTAAAAAAGCCTAATATTTGATACTGTGCTTGCTGTCAGTATGCGTTACATTTAAATTATTCTCTAAATATGCAAGTGGGAAAATATAATAAAGAAATGCCTATAAGAAATGTAATTATTTCCTGTTTTTTTGTGCAGTAGAAAGTAATTGTATTTACTGAATTGTACTCCTCACTACTATGTATTTTGGTTGAAAGCTAAAACTTTGCTTGCTGGTTTGTGCATGATCTTCTGTCCCATCGAGATAACACAGAGGACTCTAGGTATAACACATAGATTTAGTAAAAACTAAATTATAAGATGATGAAATGAGTGCTGTGCATTGCACACTAAGGGAAGCTGTTTACATCAGGAATGCAGTGATGCTCAGGTAGCAACCTCAGAGCATCAGGCGTTTTGAACACCAACAATTTGTTTCTTGCTCACACTACAAATCCCATCTAGGTCAGAAAAGTAGGATGGGAGGGAATCTGCTCCACACATTCACTCAAGGGTTTACCCTGACTGAAGTTCTGCTGTTTTATAGTTTAACCATCTAAGGCCTGCAGTATTTCCATCTGTCACGTAGGAAAAGGATAAGAGAATAGAGAATTTCAGACAAGATTTTTCCTGCTTTATCCCAGAAGTGACACATGTCACACCTACTTAGATTACATTGTCCTCAACTAGCTACATGGTTCTGTGTATTTCTAAGAGAATAAGCAAGTGTAGAGGAACAAATGGAATGTCCTCCATTAATGCCTTCACTAACTTGTGCTATGACACCCAAATTGCAATCCAGAGCAATTAAGCTTCAAATCAGATTTTGAAATTTTCTACTCAAATGAGTTGTAAAGCTCCCTCCCATCAGTCACCGGACCTGAAGAAAAACGATACCTGATGCCCTCAAGTTCTTTGCACTAGAGAAACACTTGTTTTTTTCTGGGAGTGTGAAGATGAAGGGTGGGAACATGCACAGTTGGAAATTCAAGTCTTTACTTCTTATCCTTTCTCTGGTAACTGGAAGTGGCTAATGGCTGAGCTGTATGTGTCTGCCTTAAGGGAGAGAATTTGCAGGTAAGTTCTTCAAGCTTTTTCATGAGGCTGTTTCCTTGATGCATACCATGATTCTTAAGGTTCTTTCTTGGACCAAAGAGTTGTGCCATCCAGCTCTCGAAGACTGTCAATGAAATCTTGAGATGTCATCCTTAGAAACTTGTGAAATGGTTTTATGTAAGAGCTGGAAACCACACACTATAGATGGTGAAACATGTCTTTTGTATGTAAAGATAGGCAGTTGCATTACTGAATCTAGTCTTCTAAGAAGACCACCTATACAGTGATCATAGGATGATGGCACAGTGTAAGTGATGTCATTTTGAAGGTACAAGATGCCCTAAGTCTGACTGTGAGACCCTTTTTTGGTTGCCAATTTTTTACAGAGAAATTAAACTGGCATAGAAGATTTAAAAATTCCAGGAAAGAAATAACATTTCAAGCAAGAGACCTAGAATTATGGGATCATATCCCTAGGGCTGGCTACCATGTTGCAGAGAGAAAAAAGGATAGACAGTTTATCACACCAGCTGCTTGAAGGACAGAGGAAGAGGATCAGAATACCGCATAAATATGTATGGAATTTTATAAGAGCATAATGACTCCGCACTCTGCTCTCTAGCAACAGCATTCTAATTGAAGGCACTGAAATCTGGCCCAACCTGATCCTCTGTTTGGAAAGTGTGCAACAGGGAAACGGGGTAAAGAAACTGGGACTCTGAGGAGTCTCCTTCACTCAACCTGCATTCGATCTGTATTGAAGATGAGGGGTGATTTGGCCTCCCAATAACAGCAAGGATTCTACAGAATCCCTCATAAAGTATCCATCTTAATCTCGGGCCTTAATTTCCTTATACTCAAATGATGGTGCTATGTCATCACCCTCTCATTGTCACTATTTGTATCTCCTTGGTGCACAGACTGATTATATAATTTTTCTATGAAAAATGTTCACAAAATTTTATCCTTTGAGACCCTCTGTGTAAGACAGTTTGTTGAGTAGAATATTTGTGGCTACATTGCTTGCTATGATATATGTTTTGGTTTGAAAAGCCTCTATTCAACTGGTGGAATTATGCACTATTACCAAAATAAAATGGCATTTCCCCAAGTTTTGTCAAAGGTTTGTACTTGTGGCCTAATTGTTCCTCCTCTTAGCAGTAGTTAAGATTCCCTGCCTGGTGTCCAGGCCCGTGATTGATGCCTAAATCCACATTGCTTTCTATCCATGTGTTTTTACCAGCTCCAAAAACCCTCAAATTGCCACTAGATTTCTATTTCCTTGTATCACTTATCACTTTGCTACTCCTCAGTGTATGTTTCCTCAGGTCAACTTTTTCTTTTGCTCATTCGTATTTCCCCTTCTTTTACTGGGTTTAGTTATGTAGCTCAGACTTTCCTCCAACTTAGGTCCCTACTCTTTCAGCATCCCTTGTGCTAGGATTACCCACCATGTGTGCCAGAACAACTGGCTCTTGGATTGCTTCTTAACTACATTTGCTTGTATTAGAATTGCTGTCTTAGGCTTTGCTTCTGAGATAATTCACAGTAAGACATCTTACATGCATTGATCTTCTTTGGTCTTAGGGAATTCATGATAAGGTGGAAGATGTGTAAAGGTAAGGAAAGTAATGACCAGATACTGAATCACAGATCTCTTCTTATAAGCACTGTATGGACTCTGAGAAATCTTAGTAGGTGATATGACTGGATTGGGACTGGTACAACATATTGGGGGCTAATTTCTCTCCATTGACAAAATTTCTCATATTACCAAAAGCTGTAATATTGGCAGTTACTAGGTATGGGTTACAAGATATCCAATGGTTTGGTAAGGTCAAAGCTGGTGTCCAGGCTAGTGGTTCATTAAGGCAATTGGACCAGGTCTTGGCCTTTCTTGTTGTGGTGTGGTGTATAAACAGTACAGAATTCTTGTGACACCTGGCCTTTTTAATCTATTGGTCTAGTGGATCAATCATTTGCTTTTCTTTTGGGAAAAATTATTTAGGCTATTATAGTCAGAGCCAACCTAAATTTGAAAATCGGTTTTAAACCTTGCTTTCCATATTTCCTCCAAGACCTGCCTTTTGGACCTTTGAGTTTTTCCCTGTCATATAGATGTGAGAATTCAATAATATGCTAGACTAGTCAATGTGGCTCACTTTTGAGGGGCTCTATACATCTATAGTATGCTGATACTAAGCACTAGACATCCAACTGTTTAACTCACATCATAAATACAGTTTTGAATTAATATATCTCTTTCAGTAGTGGAGACAAAGCTTGTTTGCTATATCCAGGACAGAACAAGGTCTTTGCATAAGGTCCATCTTCTCTGGACTATTTGGTATGTTGCTAATCGCATCAGTGACTTTGGCACCTTGGTTATTTCTCTCTGTTTTGTGCTGGCCATTTAGTTTGGTATTAGCAGTCAGCATTGCCAGAATATGACCATTAGTATCTCTTTTACTAAGAGTTCCATGGCATTCCACATATTGTTTCCCAGCATGTGTTAGCTGTATTGTTTACAATTGAGTACATGGCTTCCATTAATTACAATGAAGTTTGAGATCTGAGTGCATCTTTGTGGGTATATCCCCTACTCTTTTCATATGTCTTTTTTTGGTTTCTAAGATCTCAAGCTTTCCTCTTTTCCTCCATTTCCTAATTCTTTTCTGGTTTGTCTCTTATCACTTCTAAAACTAAAGCATCCCCTGGACAGAAATTTTTGCTCATTTAATATATCCTGTAGTTACTGCTTGCTAATCAAGGGTCTTTAAGTGTGTCTAGGCCAACCCAATTCTCAAAGCAAAGGCATCCTGGGTCCCAGCCATTATTTGCTGTCTTTCTTACTTTGGCCTTGTTTATTCTTTCATTAAATTTCCTTCCTCATCTCAATCCATGAACAATCTCCCTTTTCCATGTAGTAAATACAGAGCTTAGTCCATTTTGTTACTGAATTCACTCTACCTGCCTTCAGTGGTTTCACTTAGACTCTGAAATCCATAACCATTAGACACTTGGCCAAGGTTCTTAGTCAAGAAGCAGTTGTAAGAAGTCGGTTGTCAACTGAATAGTCTTTACAGTTCACTAGAGGTTGTTAATTTGTCTTCTCTTCAGAAATGTGAGCCGGGCAGAAATGTGAAGATTAAGGGTTGTCCAATGTCCAAATTGAAACCATGAGAACATATTCTGGGGAAAGGATTCAGGAGACTATCAAACACCATGACACCCTAGGATTTTACCACACTGTCAGTTTTTCCTTATCTCTGATTGTAGTTTAAAAGGAGAGCAAGAAGAACAACTGGAATTTGCCATCTAGGTGGCTGCCTGAGTACATGGACCTTATGACCTAATAGGCCAATGTGTGAGTGACACTGTTATTTATTTATGTGAGAGATAGTTAACTCATATGGAACCTTATTGCTTTTGCAGGTTGAAGTCGTGGTCAAACCAATCTTAACTTCTAAACTGCATGTTTTCACAAAAACTAACACCTGTCAGTTACACACAGGAGATTACATCCTAGAATTCTACCATCAGCGATTCAAGTATGACGGCTGTCTATTCTGTGTAACCTTATTTTCCAAATTCAGTGCCAGGGCAAATAGTTGCTTTTATCTTCTTAGATCAAGTCTGTGGTATGGATGGAGATGAGTTCCAGATGCTGTAAAGGGATAAATCATGGTGACAACCAACCAGGGAATATTTGAGTCCTGCGTTAGCCCTACCATCCATTTGTATTCCACACAGGATGCATGTGCCCAAAGGGTGACACAAGAAGCACATATATTTTACTAAGTGGGACATTAGCCCCAAACCTTAGTTCAGCACTCTACTGAACTAGTCTTTACCATAAGGGGGCTTAGGAAAGAGGTACCCTGGAACTGAAAACCAAAATAGGATGAGTGGTTGAGTATTTCCTTTAAGCCAAAAATCAACTTTCAGGATTTGCTGTTCCAGCAAGAAAAGTAGTCATAGCTAGCATCCCAGAAAAGAGCCTTCCTATCTATGTAGGGTTGCTTATATTTTCAAAGTTCTATACACTAGAAATTGTTCTTCATTAGTGCCCAAAGATATTGCCAATCATTTCAGTACTCTTTTGCTACTTAGAGGGTAGCTGGAGAGTGTACCAGAGAGGATATTTGAACTTCTTCCTTTGGAATCAATGTGGTCACCATGCTTAGACTGCTCAGATTCTGTAATGGGGTCAGTTCCTACAGCTCATGGTTGATTATGTGTTCACATGTGACTAGAACATTGAGTAACATAGAAAGTATGACAAGAGGTGCTGTGATTCATAAGCACAACACTGAGGATTCAATCCAGGGCTTTGCACATGCTCAGCAAGTGCTCTACCACTGAGTTACACCTGCAGCCCCAAACTTCACAACTTGTGATGAGAACTATATTCTCTACATGAGATTTCTTACTACCTACTGATGTGTGTGTGTGTGTGTGTGTGTGTGTGTGTGTGTGTGTGTGTGCTTGTGCATGTATGTGTGTTGGCAAGATTTTCACTGAGCTTGAGTCCTTGAGAACATTGGTTTTGATTCTTCTGAGAGATGGCAGCGGCTTCTGGTCACCACACCAGCAGAAAACAAGCTC
>LZPO01027372.1:986916-1000441 GCA_001675575.1 Neotoma lepida
ACTTTCCTAATGCTGTGTCCCTTTAATACAGTTCCTCATATTGTGGAGACACCCCCACCCTAAAGTTATTTCTTTGCTACTTCATAACTGTACATTTGCTACTGTTATGAATCATAATGTAAATATCTGATATGGGAGATATCTGATATGTGACCCACAAAGGAGTCACAACCCACAGATTAGTTTAATTTGTGCACCCATGGTTCTAGAGGGTTAGAGTCTATGACCATCATGGTGGAGAACATGGCAACAGGCAGGCAGACATGGCCCTGAAGCAGTAGCTGAGAGCTTCCATGTTGAGGCAACAATCACAAGGTAAAGAGAGAGAGGTATTGGGGAATGTATTGGGCTTTTGCAACCTCAACCTTCTCAAACAAGGCCATACCCCCTACTCTATCACAAATATTTCCACTAACTGGGATGCAAGTATTAAAATACATGAGCCTATGGGGCCATTTTCATTCAAGCCATCATGGGTACTGAATCCACCTTAGGGATGATGGTCGGGATGGCTTTGTGGAGGTAGCAATGTGTGAGTTAAACATCAGATAACTAATAGTGCAATCCTAACAAGGGTGGTAGTCATGAATAGAGAATAGTATGTTTTTTATAGAAACATGACTTGGTTGTCAGTGGAGTGAATATTTAAAACATCTATCTTCCTTCCCTAATACATTTCATGAGTATGCCTTCTGACAAAGAACTACCTATCCTCACCCTTGCCTTAAGGGACGGTTTAACAATTTTATTTCTTGGAATTCCATGTTGGGTAATACATTTTGCTTCTACTTAATTATGGTTTGCCATGTTTCTTCTGACCTCAGGGTGCATTTTTGTAAACCTTTCCCCTTATTTCTAACTGCTAGAGTTTTCAAATTCTGAGTGGGAGGATCAAAGAGGTACAGATTATCTCCTATGTAAGGTCATTATAGGTAAGTGGCTCTGCTGATTTGGCTATATGTGCGACAGAGAGAACATTGTATGGCTAAAGGGTGAGACAATATAATATAAAACTGGGCATTGTAAGCAACAGGCTTAGGAAAATAGTGTATTTTCAGGCCACTATTGACACCTCCCAAAAGTCTGTTTCTTGCCAATTAGTGCACTAAGAATCTCCTCAATGCAATAACAATGTCTTTGCCTAACCCCATTCAGTGGTTGCACCTTAACCACAAAAACCTGTCTTTCAGGAGAAAGACAAGCCAGTTTCATTTAGAAGCAATGTCAAAGGAACATATTAAAAACTACCTGTCAGGTGGAGTGTCTATAGTCTTTTAGGGGACATCTCCATAGTTTCAATTTTCTGGGCCTGCCATTTCCTAGAGTACACATTGCATCATGTAGCTACTTAGAGCTGGATAATTATCAGCTGGAGGCAATAAGCATAATTGTATTGCAGAGTAGTGAATTCTTCGTCAGCATTCCTGAGAACTGGGGAATCTGCCTTGCAGGGGTGTTGCCTCTGAGATGCCCAAAGGGCAGAAGCAGTCTGCTTCTAGGAATTTGGGTACCCCGGGCAAAGCCAGCTTATAGATTTGGTTCTCAATTTGGGTTTTTACTCAGAACAGCTGGATGGCTTGTTTAAACCATGACTGTTGAAGTTCACCCTCAGCACTTCCAAATCAGTGGGAATTTGCATTCCTGACAAGTTCCCAGGTGGTGTTCATGTTGTTGAGGAACTACATTTTGAGAATCACCATTCGTGGATGTTGCCTTGCAGCAGGCCTTTGGTGGCTGAGGAGAAGTGAGTGTTTGCTGTGTTGTTGGTAAATCCCATCCAGAAGAAATTCTCTAGGTTGTCTGCTACTTGCATTTGGTGAACCCCAGACAAGTCTCCTTGTGTTCTGCCCCTCCTGGCAGCTGTTTTGCCTCTCTTCCCTATATGCTGATTGTTGGATCTTCAGCTACTTTTATAATTAACTGCTGCTACTTGGGGAGATCTCCAGCTCTTGCCACCCACTGTGTGCTTAGCGATACTATTGGCAGTACTTCTCCTGCTAGGAAAGGACTAACCTCCATGGACATCAGTCTCTTCATATTTCCTAACTTAAATTCCCAAGACTAGGGATGTGGTCAGCTGATCACGTTATCTTTCTGAACCAGCCACTTAAGGTCTGATTCTGATTGTGAGTCCATCCTGAGTTTCATAGTGGCTAGTAGAGACCCAGACTCACATGGTAAATAACATAGCTGACTAGGCAGTAGGTACTAAGAGTAGTTGGACCAAGGGGTTGGTGTTTGGAAAGTACTAATGGACATTTTGAGTACTAGATTAACGGGCAGTGTTAATTTTTCAGATGAAATCCAACATACTGATGGTTTTAATAATATTAATATATAATGTACTATTGAATTTAACACCAATTAAAATATAATACTGACAATTATTTAATAACTGAGCTAAGTCCCAATGATTTGATTCATTCCTGCAACTCTCAATAACTTCTGAATAGCCAGCAACTACAGATTTGTTTGTGTTCTAAGCTTCTGCCTTAGGGCTAAGGTTAGCTTCCATTTTGATTTGCTGATTTCTGTGTCATACCAATTACTAAATATTTTGAATGCCACTCCAATGACTTAGATAGAAAGAAGATCCAAAACTACTTTGCAAAGAAAAATACTCATATTCATTAAATATGTTCTATGCATAGTTATTTTGGTATAGTTGTAAACGATGTATTTAGTGGTTTGGTTGATTTTTTTCTAAAGCAATTTTAACATATCCTATTTTGAATTAAGCAGTCACCATTGCTTTTGTAAGAAAAAAAGCACAAGAGGAGAAATCACGTGTTGAAATTGTTTTAAACTGATAATCTTTACTTACGTTCATTATCTTTTGCCCAAAAAATAAAATTTGGCCCTTAATGAGATTGATGAGACTGTCTGTGGATCAATATGACATTTCAGCAAAACTGAGCTAAAGGAAAAATTCCTCTATTCTTTACAGAGAAGAACAGATTTCATAGCAGAAACAAATCTATTAGAATGTTCTACAGGGCTGTAATGGAAAACAACATCAGAGTAAACCAAATATTGTTGAAAGTTTTTATTCCTTGAAGGGTTCTGTATGATGTGCAATGTCTGGCCACAGTGGTATGCAAAATGGCTGACTGAAAGATTCAATAAATAACCATGTCCCCAAATGCATATATAATGATTCCTTGGACACACAATCCTTTGAAACAGTGTAGAATTTATCAACCAACAGTGAAGAATATATGACATAAACTGTTGCTCTGAACTTCAGCAGAACATCATCATGGTGGGTGTATTTTCTAGAAGTTGCAATATGTTTACTAAAAGGAGGTACATTTTGGAGATCCCATTTAAAGAACACAGACTTTAGGAAATAAAAAGGAGCAAAGAGCATTACTTACTAATTGTCTTTGTTGCTGACCCTTTCAGTGTATAAAGTAACAAAATGTACAACTCAGATTTATTAAAATAACAAAGCATGACTATAAAGCAACATGTGTACTTGTGTGTGATGTGGGGAACTAGGTTCATTAATTAATTTACACTGATAAGTTCTGCTGATTCCTGTTTCTGGAGGTGAAGTAGACCAGTGAATAGATTGTCTACTAGACGCTCAGAAACACTCCTACCTCCCATACTCCTGCTAAGTATCAGAAACAAGGGAGAGGCATCAAAGTATAGGTTCAGTACTGTTTTGGGTAATGCAAGTACTCGGGTTTAACTGTACTTTTTCACTTTGTTGGTATGTGGGGTTGATACATTATCTTACTTCTGAACATTCTCTTGTCTATCTGTAATGTGGGCATGATATGCTTAGGGCTGACATTTAGCTCGTACTTATAGTATGTGTAGAACACTTGCTCATAGTTGAGCTCTGTTCTGACTTGAACAGTGTCTACTCTGATGGGTGTCCGTGATATCCTGGTTATTACCTATTTTGGCTGTCACAACTAAGACTTGATGGGTAGGGTTATTAATAACATAAAATGAGATAGTATATGTGAGTTTCCTGATACATAACTACTACTTTGTAAATATTTCTCTTTATTCTCCCCTACAAGAATTGAAAGCATATATATTTTTTCCAACCTAAATAAAGGGAAAGAGAAATTTCTAACAATTTTATTTTTGATTTTAATAGGATAAGGAAACAGTTGAGAGCATCCAACCATTTGACATTATGCCATCCTAATCTACAAATGTGTTGGGCTGCATTCATAGCTGTCATGGATGTGGCCCTGAGACTGTGGGTTGGGCAAGCTTTGTTACATGTTATATTAATTCAGCATCCATTACACAAACATTAAGTTCTTCCTGCATGCCAGGAACTGAGAGCATGCTGGGACTAAACGGATGAACATTGCATAGTTTTCATATCACAGTCTCCAGAGAAATTCCCCCACCCTTCCTCTCCCTCTCTCTTTCCCTTCTGCACTTGTGTGGTGTATGGCATGTGTGTGTGTGTGTGTGTGTGTGTGTGTGTGTGTGTGCGTGTGTGTGTGCGTGTGTATGCATGTGCACCCATTTGTAAAGAAGTCAGAGGAAGATGTGGGTGTCTTATTCTGTCTCTCTACAAGTTATTTCTTTGAGATGGGCTCTGTCACTGAACCTGAGCAAGGCTGGTAGCCAGCAAGCCTCAGCAAGCTTCTTGTATTCACCCAACAGTGCTGGGTTTATAGGTACATATAACCACACTTTTTTTTTCCTGTTGGTGCTGAGGATTTGATTTGAACTTAGATCCTCCTGCTTATGATTTTGCCCACTGAGTCAGTTACCCAGCCTGTCTCTGATTGTAATCCAAACAACTGTAGGAATCGACATAAACCTATAAGATATTTCTTGCAAATTTAATATGAAGACTTTCTTTAGGTAGGTACAGCCTGGCTTGTTTTGGCAGCAGATAGCAAGCTGGATTTCAATTCCTTGATGGTTACACGTGAGAGCTGTTATAACAGAGGTGTTTCCCGTATGCTTGTAGTTGGAGGAGGAAGATTCTGAGTTTTGCAGAGTAAATGGCAGTTGGCCAAATGTAGATGCAGGAATTTGTGCAAAGGCAGAGCTATGAAAGAGCTGGGAAGTCAGGGAAATTAGAAACATTTTACTCATCAGATAATATATTTGGACTCTTGTTTTAAATAAAGAGATGACAATTCTTTTAAATACTAAGAAGATATTATGCATAAATGAATATTTCATTTCTCTAGGAAAAATGCAAAATAATTCTAGCTAATGTTTTTTTAGATTTTCATCTGTATTAAAAGCCTTGCTTTCAGTTGATGAGAACACACTGTTCTCTCAGGTCATCTATGATTTTCTTACAGGCCTTGAGCTTAGACAAAGATCAGTGATCAACAGAGGATAAATGAGTCCGTGAGATGACGTTTATTCAAAAAGATTATCGAACATCTTGCCTCTAAATTATGGATCTGTGTTTCCTCCATAGAACATTAAATCATAGTTACAGAGCTTTGAGAACTTTGGAGATCATTGGCTCTAATCTCATTTCAAAAATGACTTTATTGTTCTTCTAAAATGGTACATGTTCATTATAAAAATTCTAGCAATTCAAAATAAAAACTTGAAAAAAAAGTTGAGAACTAAAACTCCCTTTAATTTTGCCATCTTTCTATGAGTACTACACACAAGGTTATCAGAATTCCATATATATCATTGTATATGTAGACAGGTGATAAGTGAAAGGAACCATTTTTTATGAAATTTGGATCACACTATACGTATTTTAATAAAAATGTAATTTTGCTAGGATTTAGTGTAATTCGTAAAATAATATAAAATGGAGATATACATTCATTTCCTGGTAGGGATATCCATTTCAGACAGATCCTTTTAAGGTTGAGGAAAAAGTGATGAAAATACTCAAAAGGTTGGTGTTCCTATATTTTTTCTTAAAAACTTTTTTCTTTTTTTAAAACTTCTTTATTGAGTCTTTGGGGGTTTCACATCATGCCCCCCAATTCTGTTCACCTCCTGGTACCCCCATACCCCTCATCCCTGTTGCATACCCCCCGCGAAAGGAAGCAAAACAAAGTAAGCAAGCAAGCAAACAAAAGCAAGAACAAATAAAACCTTTTTTCAATAGTAAATAATATTGATTGATACCCTGGTATGAAAGATGAGGAAATCCCATGTATTTACTTCTTCTCTTTCAATATTATTTTATTTGTAAAATGATATATTATGTTGTAGGAATCATTTATACAATGTATTTGCCAGTTAATAAAGGCATAACTATAGAAACTTAACATGTAAAAATTTCATTTTGATCCAGGCTTAGTGATTGAATCCTTCAATTCCCAGCACTGGGGGAACTGAGGCAGGATGTGTGATTGTGCATTCGAGCCTTGTCAGATCTCCACTGAGCTGTGCAGAAGACCATGTCATATAAAGCCAAAAGCAAGCCAAGAATTTAGTCTCTCATGTGAAGCAAGCCCAGAGTTCATATTCAAGGCTCCATTACTCATTAGAGTTCTAGATACTTGTGGCTTCCTGATTGCCATGATTAGTGTGTGACTTTCATTGTCAAGGTTTCTATGGTTGTTGAAGTTTTACTTATGTCTATGGTTCATATAAGAAACAAAGACGGAGAAGGTTAAAAAAAAAATCATTCCAGCAGTCCCAAATAAGTTTTGTGTTTTACTGCTTAGCTTCATTTAGGGGAGATTGCCTGTTGTGGGTAGTCCTTGTAAATCTCAATTTCCACAGTTCTTGGTTTTAGTTATATATATATATTTCTCTCAAACAATACATCCCTGCTACAGTTTCCCCTCCCTCCACTCCTCCCACTTCTCTCCCCTCTCTCCAATATCTACTGCTCTTCCATTTCCCTTCAGAAACGAGCAGGCCTCCCAGTGGTATCAACCAACATGGCACAACAAGTTACAATAAGACTAGGCATACACCCTCCTATCAGGGCTGGGCGAGGCAAGCCAGTAGGAGAAAAAGGGTCCCAAAGGCAGGTGAAAGAGTCAGAGACACCACCACTCCCATTGTTAGGAGTGCCACAAAAACACCAAGCTAACAACCAGAACATATTTGCAGAGGATCTAGCACAGACCCATGCATGCTCAGTGATTGCTGCTTCAGTTTTAGCTTTATATTTACATGAATTTAATATTTGGGAAAATGAGTGAATTTCACTAAAGAATCTCACTGAGATTTTAATTTTGATTATCTCTTTCTTGGGTGATTTCATCATCAAAGCAGTTCTTTCCAGAAGGTTCTATTGAAACTATATTACCTAAGTTTTTGATTGCATGATTTCTTTCTTAATTGTAGGGCATTGTCAATTTGTCTCCTGAGGTTCTTTCATTTTAAAGTGTGGTGTACAATTTCTTGATTCATGTTGTTTTTGATTAATATCTCTCTCCTAGAGTTCTCTTTCCTCTCTCTTCAGCCTGATGTGATTGCTCTCTGGTCCTAATATACATCAGTCATCCTGTGAGTTCCTTCACTGCAGTCTTTGGATGGATCCACGGGTTCTTAGATCTCAGTGACTTCTTTTTCTTTAGCTTACTGCTCTATCTAGCTGGAGTCGTGCCTCAAGTAACTTTCTGATAAATAATGTGTGAGATAGAAACTTTTTGAGGGAAGCTATTTTGATTCCTTTGTCATTTTTGATTGACAGGTTTGTACTACGGAATTCTCAGCCGAAAGTCTGTTTCTTTTGGAACTTCAAGGCATGGCTCAATTGTCTCTTAGCAGTCAGTGTTCCCAGTGAGACATCGTATTATTGATACAATGCATGGGCTTTTCTAGGTCATCATTTTTCTTCATTTCAGAAGCTTTTAGCACTTCTCTTTGTTTTTTATGTTCTAAAATCCAAGGTGGTACTGCTTGTTGTGGGAGTATTTTTGATTCATTGTACTGGGCATTAAATGATCTCCTTTGGTAAAGAAACCATTATTCATGAAGTTCCATAAAATTCTCTGATTTTATTTGTTTTGGTAATTTCTTCCCCTTGCCTATACTTTTTGCTTTTGGAGTTTGTCCTCTATAGTGCTGACATTTTTACATGGATTTTTCCATTGCTTTGCTTTTCATCCTATTTTCTTGGGAATTTCCTCAACTTTATGCTTAACCTTGTCACAAATTTTGGTTGGGAAAAACATTTTAATTTTTTTTTTTTTGTACAAGCTCTTTCTTGTCCTCTGAATGGCTCATTGCTGTAGCATTTTGTTCATAGTTTAGGGCTTCTGTATTTTTTTATTGAGAATTTCATATAATACTTTCAAAAAGTCCTATTCAGCTCACTCCTTCCCTTAACGCCTTCCACTCCTTTCCTCCCCTACCACCTTTGTGTCCCCCACTTTTAGATATAATCCACCTAGTCCAGTTTGTGCTGTTTCTGGGTGTGGAGCCAGTCACTGGAGCATAGTTGACTTACCAGGAGCCATGCCTTTTTTTTTAATTTTTAAATTTTTTTTTTATTTTACTCTTTGGGGGGTGTGCCACCCAGCTCCCAAATAAATCACACAGATACTTATACAGATACTTACTCTTTCTTATACATACCCAGCCTTAGCTTGGCTTGTTTCTAGCTGGCTTTTGTGGCTGCATTCCCGCTGAGCTACTCCTGGTCTGGCTCCAGAGAGTAGCACCTAGCCCTAATCCATCCTTTGTTTAACCAATACCTTTTGTTTCTCTTATTGCCCTATGTGAATCTTGTTTGAGAGTCTCCAAGGATCAAAGGCCTATGCAAAACTTGGTTCAGGAAATCCAGGAAACCGTGGTACCTGAGAAATTGAGGAATTTGCCTTTAGCATTGTATCTTTGGGAGCTTCTTTCAAGTTGTTTTGAACATATGGCAATCAACTGGCTAAACTGTAAATAGAGAGAAAAATAAAAATGCCCTGGGCAAAGGGAAAGTGCTTCAGTCCTTAGAGGCTGGATGCCCCTGTAAAACGAATCTTACTTAAATAGTCTTATTAATAAAAAACTCAGGCCAGGTATTGGGGTAAATTCTGAAAGATCAGAGAAACAGAACAAGCCACAGCCAACCTCACCTTGCCAACTCCTCAGCTGATCTTGTTTCCTCAGACTGCAGGCTTCTGAGTCCTCACTGGAATGAATCTCAGCTGAACTGCTGCTCAAAGCCTGAAAGCTTAAGAGGCCTCTAGCTTCTGGTTTCCACACCTTATATACCTTTCTGCTTCCTGCCANTNCTTNCTGGGATTAAAGGCATGTGTCTTTCTCAAGCAAAGACATGAGATCTCAGGTGCTGGAATTAAAGGTGTGTGCCACTGGAATTAAAGGTGTGTGCCACCATGCCTGGCTGTTTCCAGTGTGGCCTTGAGCTCACAGATGGATCTCTGCCTCTGGAATGCTAGGATTAAAGGCATGTGTGCCACCATTTTTCTGGCCTCTATGTCTAATCTAAAGGCTGTTCTGTTCTCTGACCCCAGATAAGTTTTATTAGGGTACACAATATTTTGGGGGACANAATATAATCACCACATGCCCCTGAAGCCAAAAAAGGCTAGATTCATTCTTAAGGTGCCTCTGAGTCTTCTTTCCATGGATCTGTGTGAATCCATAAACCTGTGCCACACAACACTTCGAAACAGGCTTTTCTCAAATTATCCCATCTATGTTTTGCCTCTGGGCTTTTATCTTTCTATACACCTTTCTTTACTTCTTATTCCATGGCTTGCTGTGTAGCTGGGTGCCTGGCCCCTGGTATCCTTTCTCCTCTTTTTCTTGCTCCTCCTTTCTCTCTTCTCTCTCTTCTTTATTCTCTCTGCCTGCCAGCCCTGTCTATTTCTCTATTTCTCTCTCCTGCCTAGCTATTGGCCATTCAACTCTTTAGTAGACCAATCAGGTGTTTTAGACAGGCACAGTAACACAGTTTCACAGAGTTAAAAAATACAACATAAAAGAATGCAACACATCTTTGCATCGTTAACCAAATATTCCACAGCATAAACAAATATAACACATCTTCAGCTAATATTCCACAACACACCCCCTTAAGGTAATCTTACTCTGCCTCCCTCAGAAACCATCAACTGCCCATAGCTCCTCTATTAGTGGTAGTGACTCATGAACCCCTTCCCACTCTGTACTAGGATGTTGGCTGTCTTGATCTTGTCCAAGTCTTCTGTAGTCAGCCACAGCTGCTGTGAGTTCATGAGGGCAGTGGTTGGTCCTGTCATGTTCAGAAGATAACACTTCACTACAGTCCTTTCCAAAATCTGGCTCTTACAATCTTTTTGCCCTTTCTTCTCCTGAAGGTCTCTGAGGCTTGAGTATGAGGTGCAGTATAGATGTTCTATATTTGTGCCTGGCTCTACAATATCTTGAATCTTCCTGAGCACTGTTTTGTTTTTACTATTAGTAAAGTTCTCTTTATTTCCCTAGTTATTGCTGTTTCTCTTGGAACCATTTTTGTGTTTTTTATGGATATTTTTCTATTACTACATTTTAAAAAATGCCTGAGTGTCATCTTCTATAAGAATAATGCAGCTGTTTGGGAGCTCTGTGTTTACACAAAGCTTGTCAACTGTGTGTTTCACTTTAGGGTAATTTGGCAGAGAGCAGGGCCAGAAAGTTGGGGATTTTGTTCTGGGACTGTTTAATTTCTCCAGGGCATAAACCTCCTCATATGGGGTAGAAATCTGGTTACTGATATTTCTGTGCATGGAAAATTTTGGAGTCAACTGTTCATATTCTGACTACTACTTAATGCCCATATTATTAATTCTACAGTTAAATCCCATTCTAGTTCTCCTGAACATCAGAAAACGGTATTTTCTATTTTCTAGGGCTATGCAACTTGTTTTGGCAGATTAAATTGTAAGTGTAGATGATGTAAGCCACCTCTTGGCTGAGGAAGAGAAAATTCTCTATGATTCACATTTATTCATTTATTCACTCTCTCTTCTTCCCTTACACCTCTCTGATTCTGTATCTATCTTTGCTTTCCTTGTTTTGTTTAGCTCATCAGCATGGGGTTGATTATAGAGACAATTGAGCCCCATGACCATTCCAGCCTCATTCTAGTGTCACCTAATGGAGAACTGCTTGGAAAGCTGGTTAATTTTCAATTTTATGAATGTAAACCTTTTGTGTGTTAAGTCATTGGACGTCCAACTTACTTCGATTCATGTAGCATTTTTATATATTGTTCACATTTCCTGTATTAGTTATTTGGATATTTTTACTAGAAACTGCTTATTTAGTATTTTGTTTTTATTTGTATACATAAAGTAATAAATGATACTAATCCATTATTAGTTATAGAAATTGAAAACACTTCCATTCTGTAGCTTATACTACTTAAAAAAAGCCTTTATACTATACAGATACTCTTCCCCTCCCTGAGAACCCAGTGATTAACTACATTGCTATGTTCAGGGAGGAATGGGACATTGTGATGACAGAGTGTAGTTTCATGCAGGTCTTGTGCTGATAATCATAGCCACTAACAGTTCAGTGTGCATTAGTCATGCCATGTCTGGAAGAAAGCGTTCCACAGCAACTCTAGTCCTTCCTTCAGCTCTTACATTCATTTCCATATACTCTTCCACAATTATTTTTGGGAATATGGGAGTTAAGCCAGTAGGGAGGAAATTTCTAGCTCAGTTACAACTTGATTTCTCTACGTCTTGTGACCAAAAGCACATGCTATCTTCGGTAATAGGGTCTTACTGTCTAGTTCTAGTGAGTAACCAATAGCAGTGGCAATACCCTGCATTGTTTTAAGAGTCTTGGGACTCCCCGGAACAACAGCTCAAAAGGAGGTATCCCATACCTGGCACTGGGATTTTTATTTAATAATCTATGGCTTCTGGAGGCAGCTTTACTTACCTACATGCTATACCTCTGTTCAAGTTGTTTTTTTATTTAGCTTACCAAGTATTAGGTTTGCTTATGAACTTCTCATATATCCTTGGATTGGATTGACCCTCCTCTACCCCTTCCTCCTTTCCATCACTGTTCCATCACTACCCCACTAAATCTTTCCATCATTTCTCCTTCTACTTCAATATCACATGTGTTCCATCATCCCCTCTTGCTTCTGCTCTGCCAAATTCTCTTCTTCCATTCTCATACTTCTTTGTCGAGTTTCCTGCCCCCCCCACATACATACAAATTAGAAGCCAGAATTTGCATATAAGAAAAAACATGTGACATTTGCCCATTTGTGCCTGAGCCACTTTGATATAGTATTTTCCAGATCCATCCATTTTCATGTGGATTTCATAATTTCACTTTTCTTTATGGCTAAATAAAATTACATTGTATATATTCAGCACATTTCATTATTTAGGTAGACATCTAGGCTGATTTCCTTTCCTTACTATTGTAAATACAACAAAAATGCTGTATTTGTTACATATCAAGTTTCCATATGTATATGGCTCTGCTTCTGGGCACTCTACTGATGCCTTGATCTGTTTTAGAAGAGGTCAGTGAACTATGTACAGGCCTAAATTTGATCCACTAAGCTCAAAAGCAGGCTTATAATATAAGTGGTAGGGAATCAGCCAAGGCATACCTTTTTGACTGTTCTCTTTTCTGTTACCAGTGCCCCTGCCCCCTTCTAGAATCCATCTTTTGTTGCTTTACAGATCCCAAAGTCTCTGACTACTTGGAGGTTTTACTGTTGGTAGGTACATGTGTGAAGCAGTAGAGTCTTCCGTTGCACTCACGGTCTGGGAAGCAGAGACTTTGCAAATTACTCTCGCCAGCTCTATGGAAGAAAAGAAGGATGTGATGAGATCAGGGTATGACTAAGCTCAAAATCAAACTGTTCTCTCATCTTCTGCCAAGACCATCTAGCCCTTCCCCTTTAATAGAGTGACTGACACGACCATTTTCTGGAAATAGACACTTCATAGAACCAAAACAAAGGCAGCCCCAGGTGAACCAGAACAGTTGGTCATAGTCACTTTACCCCTTGGACATAAGTGCTTCATCTGAAGAATGTCTCTAAGAGAGGGTGCAAAGCCTGAGACCATACATACACTCCTGGAAAAAATGTGGGAAAAGACAGGCATCTCTCCTGTGTTATGGAAAATTCACACCACACCCTCAGTTCTCAGCTTTGCTCCTTGATATGTACAGCTTAAAGGCTTTACTGTCTAATCCTTTATAGAAAAAATGCTAGCCTATATTGTTTCAAAATTAATACAATTTGTGATAATTGATATAAACGTTGTATTTTGTATGCTGATTCGCTATCCAGTCATGTTGCTAAAAATGGTTATTGGCCACTTGTTGTACAAATGGTGCATTAAGCAGCCTTTTGCTCTGAGAGAGTATGTGAGAAAATGAACCTGCAAGAGGAAAGATTTATTTTGGCTCACAGTCTCAGAGGTTCCAGTCCCTGGTTACTAGTCTCTGTTCTTTCTGGGCCTGTGGTTGGGTAGAACACCATGGCAAGAAGGGCATGGTGGAGCAAAACTGCTCAGCTCAGTAACAGGAAAGAGGTGGAGATAGACATGGGGAGAGAGAGAGAAAGGAAGGATGAGAAGGAGAGGGAGAGAGGAAGGGAGGGAAGGAAGGAGAGGGAAGAATAGAAAAGGAT
>LZPO01027372.1:1012207-1022820 GCA_001675575.1 Neotoma lepida
GCAGCATGGGCCCAGATGTCACCATGGCCTCTGATGGCAGCATAGACCACTCAGATCAGCATGGCCCCAGCAGCAGCATGGCCCTTGGACATCAACATGGTCCCAGGTTGTGTCCCAGACCATGGACATCCATAAGGCCTTAGGTGGTAACATGAGCCATGAACACCAACACAGACTCTGGCTGTGGTAGAGCCACAGACTCAGATATGGCCCTCAGAGACAGTATAGGCAGACTTCACATGACCTCAAGTGGCAGTCTAGACCACAGGCATCTGCATGGCTCCTGGCGGCAACATGGGCCACAGACTGGTCAACACAGACCCCAGTTGTGGTAGTTGCACATCTCTCCACGGCACATGAACTGCTCTGCTTCTCCTTCTCTCCCATCTCTCCACCACATACCTGCTCATTTTAGTGGCACCCAGCAGCACGGCTGGCTCCCTTCTTTGTCTTTTCAATGACCCAGTGATCATTAAATTGTGTTTTTAATCTCCATGAGTTTGTATATTTTCTGTGGTTTCTTTTGTTGTTGATTTCTAGCTTTATCCATTGTGATCAGGTAGAATACATGATAATGATAATTTCACTTTTTTCTATGTTTTTTTGCTTTGTGTCCATATATGTGATCTATTTTAGATATGGTTCTGTGAACTGTTGAGAAGAAATGTATCATCTTTGGTGTTTGGATGAAATGTTGTGTAGATGTTTGTTAAGTTCATTTGATTTATAATGTCACTTAAGAAACTCAATATTTATTCATTTTTGTTCAGTTGATTTACCTTAAGGCAAGCATGGGGTATTGAAGTGTCACCACTGTCTTAGTTAGGGTTTCTATTACCATGAAGAGACACAGTGACCACTACAGTTCTTACAAAGGAAAGCATTTAACTGGGGCTCACTTACAGTTCAGAGGTTTAGTCCATTGTCATCATGGCAAGAAACATGGCAAGACAGAGGCAGACATGGTGCTGGAGAGGTAGCCTCGAGTTGTACATCTGGATTGGCAGATAGCAGTAAGTGATTTGTCTCACTGAGCGTGGCTTGAGTATAAATGAGACCTCAAAGCCTGGCCCTAGTGACACATTTCCTTCAAAATGGCCACACCTCCCAATAGTGCCACTCCTTTAAATCTAGTAGTATTTACTTTATGAAGTTGAATAACCCTGTGTTTAATGCCTATGTATTTAGAATTGTAGTTTCCTCTTAATGGATTGTTCCCTTGATCAGTATGAAGTAATTCTCTATATTCCTTCTGACTGGACTTGGTTGGAAATAGTTTGTCAGATGTTAGACTAGCAATGCCTGCTGGTTTCCTGGTCCTATTTGCTTGGAATATCATTTTCCATCCATTCTCCCTAACACAGCAATTGTCTTTAGTGGTGACATGTATTTTTCTGGAGGCAACAAAAGGAAGGATCCTGATTTCTTGTCTAATCTGCTAGTCTGTTTCTTCTGCTGTGGGACTCAAAACCAATAATATTCAGTTATTATTAAAAGGTCTGAGTGGTTTCCTGTTCTTTTTCTGGTTTTGCAGTATTTGAGGTTCTTTTTAGTCCCCTTTTGCTCATCAAGTCTTTTAACATTGTTTATTTTTATCTTCTGTAGCCTCTTGCATGTGTTTATCATTCTCTTCAGTCCAAAATATTTCCACCAACATTCTCTGTAGGGCTGGCTCGGTGATCATAAATTCCTTTACCTTACATTATTCATGGAAATGTTTTCTTTTGCTTTTAGTTATGCCAGACAGTTTCGCCAGGTATATTTGGTTAGGTTGGCATTTGTCCTCTTAGAGTTGGCTTTTGCTGTTTGGGTTCAGCAGTTCTTCTGGTGGGCTTGCCTTTGTATTTGACTTGGCTCTTTTTTTTGCAGCGTTCCTGCTGCTGCTTTATCGTCCTAGTCTTGCTCTGGGCTATGCTCCTTGTTTGTTTACTCATTTACTTATTTATTTAATTTCTAGTCCTGTTCTTCTCTTCTGGATTCACAGATCCGCTTCTGTGGGTTTTTGCTTGCTTGTTTTTGTAAACTTGTTTGGCTCTGTTCTGTGATCTGGGGATAGCCAAGGCAAACTCTCCCCACTGTAGTTGCTATGATCCGACAGGGTAGCAGCAGTTCTGAAAGTAGTGCTTAGACTTTGCGCTTAGTTCCCACGGTTGTGTTGTTTCTCATTGAGACACTGATAGTGAGCCTAGCTGCAGTCACTGGGGGCCCCTTCAATAAGACCCTTGTTTGTATAGCTTTTGTTGATTTCTTGGGAGAGCTCTCTTTGCCCAGTTTGAAGTCAGTCACTAAAGTCTGAAGTTTATGTAGCTGTAGTGACTACTACTCTGATTGTAGTTCCAGTGAGAAGTCTACTTCCCATAGTAGGGGATATTTGTTGGGACATTAATCAAGTTGATCCTAGGGACTAGGGAAGCAGTTGATGAGTAATAAAATGTCCCTGTCCCTTTGTTTCCCTAACTGTAATCAGTCACTCACTTCAATGTGGCTTCTAGATTGCCTCAATGCCTACATTTTTAAGCGTGAGAAAACTGTGACTCACGTTGTGTCATTAAATCTCAAAGATCCCTAGCACCCATCCTGCCTGTCTTCTCAGCAGCACACTGCATTGCTTTCTGTTCCTTCTTCCTTAGGACCCTCCTTTCCCATGTTGTGTGTGATGCAACTCTTCAGGTACTTTACTTCCTGGCCTCTCAGTTCCATTGTGTGTACATTCTCTTACAGTTAAACCTTGAATACTGCATTTCTCAGGAGTGAGTTGTAGACATTTTTACTTGCCCTTTGTGATGGTTAGTTTTAAATGTTAAATTGCCACAACTTATAGTTATGTGAGAGGAAAGCATGACTGAAAAATTATTTATATCAGATTGCCACATGGGAATGTGGATGAGGGGTGTCTTGAATATTAATTGATGTGGGAGGGCCCAGCCCACTGTGGGCATCTCCAACCCTAGGCAGGTGCTCATGAGCTATACAAGAAATCTAGCTAAGCATAAGCCCCTAAACAAGCCAGAGCGTGATCCAGTAAGTATTATTCTATGGAGCCTGTCTCCAGATTCCTGCCTTGAGTTCCTGCCCTGACTTTCCTTAATGATGGATAATGACCTAGGAGTTAGAAGCTAAAATATTCTTACTCCTCACCTACATTGCTTTTGTTTAGTGTTTTATTACAGCAACAGAGTGAAATTTACTAATGCTATTTTATGGATCCATGAGTAGTTTCTATATGATGATAACTCCCAGATTATATTCTAGCTCAAGCTTATTATTGATTTTATTAATGACTGAATATCTTCAAGTAGATACACCACCCTATTACATACTGAAAATTTGTAAAAATCATCTTCTTTTCCTCCCTCTAGCTTCCCACAATTGCACCTCCTACTGTATTCTTTATATGAAAATGAATGTCCTCTTAATGTGAAAGTGAATGGCATGGCCAACTATCCAGTTTCCTATGCCATATATCTAGGATTCATTATTTTTTTTTTACTGCATCTTCAATTACCAGGTCTTACTCATTTTAATTTCTAAATCTCTCTCTAATAACTCCTTCTTCTACTTCTCTGTTGCCACCGTGTTCACCATCATTTCTCTATTGTGCTACTAGAAATAACCTTTTAACTTGTCTCCTTGTTTCTATTACTGACCTCCAGCTAGTTTTTTACTTTTTATTCCATAGGGTCTTTAAAACAAAAAAGGAAAAAAGTAACTTTTGATACAGGGTTTCACTATGTAGTCCTGACTAGCCTTGAAATCACTATGTAGCCCAGTCTAGCCTTGAGCTTGTGAACTTCTTACCTGTTACTCTCAAGTTACGCAGTTACAGGAGCACACTACCCTGACCAGCCTAAGGAACAAATCTTGAATATGCCTTTTCACAGCTCAGAAGTCTTCAGTGATATACCACTGCTTAAAGATAATTTCTAAATTTCTTAACATGTCTCAGAAAGCACTTATCCAATCTTATTTTTCTAAATCAGCTCTCTCTCTTTTACACTGCCGTTCTAACTGTAATCAAATTGGTTCAGTCCCAATGTGTGCAATGCTTGCAGTCTGCATATTGCCAGGCTGACTCATCTTTCTGGTCTGCATGGACACTTTATTGCCTCTGGGAAGTTTTCCTAATTCTATTCCCTCTCCAAATACAGGATAAATATCCCTCCGTTGTATTTTCTGTAGCCCCTTGATAGACTCTCTCTAATGCAGAATGCATCACATATTATTGCCATTGATGCTGTAATATTAGCCCTTAAGCTCACTGAAGATGAGGTCCATCTTGGTTATACCTGTACCCCCAGTGTGTAAGATGGTACCTGAAATATAGTAGATTCTTTTCCTTTAAAATAAAAAAAACCTTTTTGGTAACATATCCAGTAGCATTTATGGAGCACAAGTGATGTTCCAATATGCATATACAGTGTACAGTTACTAAATGAACCTAATAAACATATCCTCAATACTTACTCTTGTTATGAGAACACCTGAAATTTACTCTCAGCAATTTTGAAATATCAAATGCAGTATTATCATCTACAGTTAAAATACTATTCATTAGATTTCACAAAAGCATTTTTCTTTGTTCAATTGCAGCTTTGAAGTCTTTGATAAGTGTCCCTCCATTTCCCTTGCCTCCTGGTCTCTGATAATTGCAGTTCTATTCTGGTTTTATGAGTTTGCCTGTTTGAGAGTCTCCATATAAGTGATACGATACCACATTTGTCTTTCTGTGCCTGCTTTATGTCACTTAATTCCATGCCCTCCAGCTTTATCTCTGTTGCCCACAAATGGCAGGATGTCAATTAAGAAATATGGTAGTAATATTCTGTTGTCTGTAAAGACCATATTTACTTTATACATTCATCCACTGATGGACATTTGGATTGCTTCCATATCTTGACTATGGTGTGATGTTCCTAGGTCATATGGTACCTCTGGGTTCTCCAGTTGAAGGCTGTAGGCTGGCTGCCAGATTATATAGAATTGTTGCTCAAGAGAGATGGAGCAAGAAGTTATACTCTTAAGACAGATTGTCTGGGGCCTTGGAGTGGGCCCTGAGGATTAGCAGAGCTGTTTTTTTTGACTTCTGTTTGGTCTAATACCTGTGTTCTGATAAAATACTCAGTGGCAACGTTTCTCTCTCTTGGTAAGGTCTTAGAATAGGGTCAGAGCCTGAGAAGAGTTTCTCTGTGGATTTTTAGGACTTGTGCGTCTACCCTGTATTCTATCAAAATCAACAGAGGTAGATGTTTCCCTCCAGAGTGGGAAATACTGAAGTGATGGTTGTCTGCCAAGGACTCAGTCATTTTTTAATTTCCCAGCAGTTTTCTAAAAATGGCTTGCTTAACTTTGCTACTTTGCTGATGACTGGTGTGCCTGATCAGGTGCCACTGTGGGTTGCCTTATCAAATTTGGGACATAAAATTAATACCAATGTCTGTGTGCTCCCTTGCTGGGAACTCCACTGCTTTGGTGCTACTTGACACCAGACAGTCTGGCCTTCCTATTTGGAGCCCTCAGTGTTCCTGATGAGGCAAGGCTGGTATGGGCATTCTATAAAGTGTCCCAGACTCCTAGAGAATTTCAGAGTTCACCCTTGGTTCTCTTTTACTATGGGGCCTGGGGAATCTTTTCTGACACTTTGATTCCTGGAGAGAAAGGAAGGGATGATGTCAAAGCCAGACCATTTCTCTTAACTTTTCTAATCTGGGTTTTATTCAGTTCTTTGCTCTGTGTGATAATATCAGTTTTGTTCCCAACTTTGAGGAATTTGTTTATGGATAGTTACTAGTTGGACTTTCTGATAGTAGACATGAAGTCTGTAACCTCTTATCTTGCATTTTATTACATCATTGCAGGAGGCTCTTAAAAACATATCTGCTGAATGAGTGAGTCAAACCATGTGTGAAGCTTACATTACTTTCCAAAAAGCCTGAGAGAATGTGGTGGCAAAGGGAAATTTGCCATAATTCTCCCATTTTACTGGTTTGACTTCATAGCCTTCTTAAAAAGATTCATTTTGAGTTCCTGGAAAATTGTTTGCAAGTGCCAAGGGCATGCTTCCATGTGATGATTAGATATTTGGTCAAGATGATTGTGGCTAAAAATCTTGCCAATTATTCTGTGAGGAGGGCTTTTCTTTTGGCTCACAATTATGGTTACCTAACTTCTGCAAATATCCACTGGGGAAATTAAAAAACGTAAGAAAGTTAAAAACATACAGATGACACGTTTTAAACTTATGTGGTCAACTAAGGCATAGGCTCTCTCCTTTCTCAGCTGTTTATCACTTATGAACCTCACATCATTTTTGCTGAGAGAGGTAAGTTTGTTGGTGATACAGCCATAGTGACAGAAGACTGGACACAGGAAAGCACAGATAAGAGGCAAAAAGCTATCAAAGGCCTCTGCTGCAAATTAACATTCCAACCCCATGAACTTCTAAATTCCATGGTTTTCACTTTTAATAAGCAGATAGAGCCAATTTCAAGCCCTGGAGGAAGAACCCTGTCATTTTAACTGCCAGGCAGGTTAGGAGAGGTTGAGGGAAGCCTTCTGATCATAACGTTAGTCCAAACTCTTAGCAGCAACTGGCTAGATTCCTGGGCTTATGGTTGACAGAGAAGGGGAACTGCCTTTAGCTCCTCTCAGAGAGGAGGAGTGAATATCCCAATATGTTACAGATGCCATATCTTCAGAGCTCCTACTTAATACCCAGAGTAGTCTGCTGCCATTTAAAAATAAAAAAAACCCTACAGTGAAGCAGCATGTGAGTGTTTTGTGATCCCAGACCTTGGAGCTTAGCAGTGGAAAGAGCTGCTTCCTTCTGATGACTCACCCTCCATTCCCAGGAGGACTTATAAATAAATTAACATAAAGAGAGTCCAGAAGGGAGAGATTAGGTACCATGTGATGACCAGAGAACCAGCAGATTGCTAAAACAAATTATCCATGGGAAAGAAATGGCAGTAAGTAGGTATGGCTTATATAAACATTCTGAGTCTTCCATTTAACCTAACACCCTGTTATTTATTGGCCCTAGTTTCTGGTCTCTACTTATGCCGACCCTCCTTTCAAGTGTCCTACACTCTGAATGCTATTTTCTCAAGTGATTGAATGAGTTTCCTTGGATTTTCGTAAGAAAGTACTGTAAACTGAGAGCTTGGAACAAGAGGCATTTATTGTCTCTGTTCTAGAGGATAAAAGTCTGAAATCAAGGTATGGGCAGGGCTGTACTCCCTCTGAAGGTACTAGGGAAGGATCTCACCATGAGTCTCTCTTAGCTTCTGGTAGTTCCTAAACAGGTTGGCAGAACAGCTTCTGTATGCACGTGATATTCTCCCCTGTTCACATCTGTCCCTTTGTATGGTGTTCCTTTTGTTATATACTTTAGACAAATTGGAACTGGGCCCAAATCCACTATGGTGTGACCTCTTTTTCACCAGTTACGTATAGAATAAGTAATTTATGAATTATATCACATTTGGAGATATGATCTTGGGGACACAGCTGTTCAATCTGTAACAGCGTCTCATTAGCTCTATGAAAATATAATAGTTTAGTATTCCTGAAAATCCTGATGGAGAGGAAAGGCCCAGAAACTGGCTGCTTGGAGGCTACCAAAACTTAGCAAAACTTAGACACACTAAGAATCCTTAGAGACAAAATCTTTGGGTCTTTAGACAGAAATAAATGGAGAAGTTATTATTTAATTAGTATAGAGTTTCGTTTTAGGATGATGAAAATTTCTGGAGATGGATAATCATGACAATTGCCCAGTGGTTTGAATGTACTTAATACCACTAAATTATAATTATAAATTGTTCAAGTGACAGATATTGCATGTGTATTTTTCCACAATAAAGATACAAGAGAAATCATCAAACAAACAACAACAGCAAAAGAGGATACTTCAAGTGACTTTTCTGAGATTAGTCAGAACTGTGGGTGGGGAGGGGGAGTAAGGCCAAGGAGGAGGAGTGAGATTAGAGGCGGCATCTCAAGGGGTTTGCAAGTCACGAGTGACTAAGGGGGAGTCAGGAATTCCAGACCCCAGATAATGACTCTGGAATTCTTTTGAATACAAAATGATGGTATTTTATTAATAAATAGTAATGGTGATAATGGACAACTGTTTAGTACTTATTAAGTCTTTAAACTTAATTTTACATTATGATTATTTTTTGTAAGAACTTGGTAGGGAAAGTACTACTCATTATTTATAGAAGAAATTTAGGCTTGGGGATGTTCAATAATTTGCTAAAGTCACATAGCTGGCAACAGATGGATTTTGAATTAATATTAATTTTTAAATAGAATTGTTCATTTCTTTCATATCTTCAATTTAAGAACTAATGATTTTTTTAAGTTTGTAGGAAAATTTCTTAGGATATCATAAATTATGCACATAATACATGCATATATTCTTATGAAATGAAAGTATCTCTTTGTCACCTGTAATTTCTACTTTCTTTGTTTCTAAGAAATTATTATGAGGTCAGTTTTATGACATATTTTCAGTCATTTTCTTCTTTTAAAATTCATTTTACCTACCATCCATAGTTTCCCCTACCTCCTCTCCTTCTGTTCGCTCCCCCCACCTCCTTTCCCTCATAAAGGGACAGGCCTCCCATGGGAGTCAACAAAGCATGGCATATCATGTTGAGGCAGGACTAAGCTCCTCCCCAATGCATCAAGGCTGAGTGAGGCTTCCAACCATAGGGAATAGGTTCCAAAAAGCCAGCTTATTTGCCAGGGATAGATCCTAGTCCCACTGCTAGGGGCCCCACAAACAGACCAAGCTACACAACTGTCTCCCACATGCAGAGGGCCTAGTTCAGTCCCATGCAGTCTCCCTAGCAGTCGGTCTAGAGTCTATGAGCTCCCATGAGCTTGGGTCAGCTGTCTCTGTTGGTTTCCCCATCATGATCTTGACCCCCTTGCTCATATATTCCCTCCTCCATCTCTTCAACAGGACTCCTGGAGCTCAGCTCAATGCTTGGCTGTGGATCTCTGCATCTGCTTCCATCAGTTACTGGATGAAGGTTCTATGATGACAGAGTAGTCACCAATCTAATTACAGGAGAAGGCCAGTTCAGGCACCCTATCCACTATTGCTAGGAGTCTTAGCTGGGGTCATCCTTATGGATTCCTGGGATTTTCCCTGGCACCAGGTTTCTCCCTAGCCCCATAATGTCCCCCTCTATCAAGATATCCTTTTCGTTGCTCTCCCTCTCCATCCCTCCCCTAACTCGATCATCCCTATCCCTCATGTTCCCATCCCCTATCTCCTCCCCTCTATACCATCCCCAATGCCCCCAGTTTACCCAGGAGATCTCATCTATTTTCCTTTCGCAGAGGGTGATCCATGCATCCTTCTTAGGGTCCTCCTTGTTACCTAGCTTCTCTGGAGCTGTGGGTTGTAGTCTGGTTGTCCTTTGCTTTACATCTAGTATCTACTTATGAGTGAGTACATGTCATGTTTGTCTTTCTGAGTCTGGGTTACCTCACTCTGGATGATATTTTCTAGTTCCATCCATTTGTCTGCAAATTTCATGATATCATTGTTTTTACAGCTGAGTAATACTTCATTGTTTAAATGTACCACATTTTCTTTACCCATTCTTCAGTTGAGGGGTATCTAGGTTGTTTCCAGGTTCTGGCTATTATAAATAATGTTGCTATGAACATAGTTGAGCAAATGTCCTTGTGGTATGATTGAGCATCCTTTGGGTATATGCCATGATACCATATGGTATCATTGAGTCTTGAGGTAGATTGATTCCCAATTTTCTGAGACATTGCCATACTGATTTCCAGAGTGACTGTACAAGTTTGCACTCCCACCAACAGTGGATGAATGCTGCACATCCTCTCCAACATAAGCTGTCATCAGTGTTTTTGATTTTAGTCATTCTGTTTAGTCATTTTCTTATCCGTTGCTTGCAAACACTGGCTTCATGAAGCTTTGATAGCATGTGCCAACAGATGTGATGCTATATTTGGGAGAATTTGACCGATCTGACTATTGCTAAAATTTCATCTATTATTTTTGGTTTATTAAAGATCCCATGTTTAGTCTTGGATCAATTTTGGTAATTTGTATTTTTCTTGAATGTGACATTTTTTTCTAGTTTTTCAAATCAGTTGCCATCAATTTGTGTATTGTATTCTCTTACCATATTTAATGGCTCTCTTTTATGTCTCAGTATATTCCAACCATGCTCCCAATAGCACTTATTCTGCTTTCTTTCTTTTAAAAATGATCATACTTGCCAAAGTTTTGTTTAAATTATTATTTTAAGATGCAAATATTTTTATTGCTATTTTTGAGATTTGCCTAATTTTTGAATTTAATTTTCCTGTAACATATTTTAGCATGTTTTCCCCTCCTTCAGCTTCTCCCAGTTCCTCTCCACTTCCCTATCCACCCAACTGCACATTCTATATATATATATATATATATTTTGGTTTTTCGAAACAGGGTTTCTCTGTGTAGCTTTGGCAGCACCCTTCCTGGAACTCACTCGGTAGCCCAGGCTGGCCTCGAACTCACAGAGATTCACCTGCCTCTGCCTCCCGAGTGCTGGGATTAAAGGCGTGCGCCACCACCGCCC
>LZPO01027372.1:1023623-1049543 GCA_001675575.1 Neotoma lepida
ACAACTGGACTCCTGGACCTTGGCCTGGCTCCCGGCCATGGATCTCTGCATGTGCTTCCATCTTTCTCTGGATGAGGGCTCATTGGGGCTCCTCAGCTATGGGTCCAGAGTTCATGCGTCTCCACTAGTTTGGCTGGCCATCTCTGTACACCCTCCCATCATGATCTCATTCCACCATGTGGATTCTGAGGATTTCAGGTCATCAGGCATGGCAGCCAGGGCCGTTAACCTCTGAGCCGTCTCACCGGACCTTAATTTTTTCTTTAAATTTTTTAATATGTAAAATTTATAGGAAAATGTATAAATCAAAATCAACATTTCAATGAATTCTCACAACTTTGACATGTTTGTGTAACCAGCACCCTTACCAAAGAACAGAGCCTCCCTCTCCCCCAGGCTCCCTTTCAGTTGTCATCATCCCCTTTGTCGCGAGTGATCACTACCTTGTATCGTAACAATATACAAATTGATATTTACTTATTTTGAACATGATATAACTGTAATGAAATAGTGAAATATGCTTTAAATTTTATTTTTATTTTATTTGTGTGCATGTTTGTATGTGCACATGTTTATGGGTTTTTAGAAGGACCAAGACAATGTGTTGAATCCTCTTGAGCTGGAGTTACAGGTGGTTCTGAGCCAACTGACATGGGCACTTTGGTCCCCTCTAGAAGAGTAACAAATGCTCTTAACTGCTGAGCCATCTGTCCACTCCCTTTATATACATTTGAGTCTGGATTTTATTATTATTATTATTTTTTACTTAATATACCTATAAGATCCATTTATATTGTTGCAATTATTCAACATCCTAACAGCATGGTATTTTACTGTAAGAAAATACTATAATTAATTAATTTTATTATTAATGGAAATTTTTTATATACAGTTTATAGTTAGAACAAATAAATCTACCTTCAGTCTTGGCACATGTGTGCATGCATTTCCATTGTGTATTGCATTAGAGTAGAATTTCTGGATTATAGGGTACATGTGTTATTTTGTAGAACCTCATGATAATTTTTTAAGTAGTTATTCTCCCTCCAGCAGTATATGAGATTTTCATTTTCTCCTTACTAGCACTTGCTATTTTCTGGGGACTTTCATTTTAGACATTCCATTGAATATGCAATTGCATTATATTCCTGATATGATTTGTTTTCCCCTGATGACTAAGGAAGTAGAGAACCCATTACTACAATTTTGGAATCAGTGCTTTATGTTATAGCCCTATCCTAAATAGTTTGTAATTCTCATTTTACTTATACTTTCGTCCATGAATTTAGAATTTTGTTCTTTAAATATTTCCAGTTGTTAAAGCTGGGGATATCGCTCAGTTGGCACAGTGATTGTTTACTCTTAATAAAACACAGGGTTCAATTCCTAGCACCACATAACCTGGGTACAGTGGCAAATACCTTTGGTCTCAGCAATAGGACAGTGAAGATAGGAGAATCAGAAGTTTAGGGTCATCCTTGATTATGTACTGAGTTCAGGGCCAATGTGGGACACATGAAAGCCTCTTGCAAAATAATAAACAAACAAACAAATTTCTAGCTGTTAAGAATTTGGGAAACCATCTTTTTGTAGTTGATCTACTTTAGTGGACAATGAAAACAGCATGGGAGACATGTATGTTGTTCATCTAGGCATAGTGGCACACGTGTAATCCCAGCGCTCTAGAGGTAGAGGCAAAAGGATCTGGAGTTTAAGGCTAGCTTTGGCTGTGTTGGGAGTTCAGGGCTAGTATGGCCTACAAGAGAACCTGTCTAAAAATAATGCAAAGAGAAAAAGCAACAAGAGACACTATCTTTTGCAAATTTAGTAACATTTTCTTATAGTCTAATGAATGGGCACTTTTGTCAATATTTGTGTTTGTTTAAAAAGGAGGCATTTTACCTATTTAGTGGATATAAAGTTCTATATATTGAACTATTCATTATTTTTTGACAAGTGGTCCTTGACTCTGGAGGATTTGATTTATAATTTTTGCTAATACACTAGTGAGAAAGCATAATCATAGGACTGTTCTGCTTTTCCACTTTCAATACACTACTCACTAGTAAGGTACGCAGGATATTCAGAACTTTTTATTAAATAGGCTTTGGGTTGGATGATTTTGCTCAGCTCCAGGCTAATGTAAGTACTCTGGACATGTTCAATGTAGGCTAAGCTAAGCTAGGATTTTTGGTAGGCTAGGCATTTAAATTAATTTTAGACTTATTTTCAATTCTTGATGAGCTTGTCAAACCATAACTTTGTTATAAATTGAGAAACACCTGTGCTCTTAATTTTTGTCTATTTGATGTTTCAGTTCCTCAGAGAAAATATAAAAAATTTTTTCCCATTGTGATTGCTATTTATAGAAACTACTTTTTTCTCTGATTGTGTCAGTTTGTACATTTTGAGCCTCTGTTTATGGCTACAGAAAGGCTCATACTACCATTGTCCCCTTGGAGGGATATTTACTTTTTATCAGAAAGATGTTTTTGTTTCAGAATTACTCTTTTCTTGAATTTATATTTTGTCTTTACAAAGTACCCACCCTCCATTATTTTGTTATAGCAACCCAAGTGGACGAAAGCAGTGTCATTTAATTTGTACTGCCTGGCATTTCATATACCTTTTCAATCAAAGATCTACATCACTCTCACACTCTGGAAACTTTTTGGGTATTAGTTTGCCAGTTGTTGCCTCCTCTCCATATTGTCTGTTCTCCATTTGAACTGCTTTTAGACCGTTGCTGAGTCTTCAGACATGGACCTCTATGTCTTTGTACTTTAGTACTCCTATTTTATTAGCTCTTTGGATTTTCCTGTATAATTTTTCTGTTCAGTCTTACTGGCTAGTCTATATTTTATCTGATAACCCTATTCATTGATATGTAGCACTTACCTGGACATATACATACTATCATTATTGTAGCTACTCTCTGCTCATGTCAAGAAGGTGGGAGGGGATGTACAAGGCAGATTTGATCTTACATAAACCATATCACATAGTTATTCCTGTTTCTACTCCCAGAGGGTGTGGAATACTCTTTTCCCCATTTTTAATGGAGTTTTACTGCATATGACTAGGGCTAAATAATACTATATTTGGTCTCCTTCGTGGATGCTCTTACATATATAGAACAGTGAACTTGGTACTGAATGGGGAGACTGCAGCATGTATTAGGTCTTCCATCTTCAAATCAGTGATGGTAGACCTTTGTGTCTCAGCCTACTTTATTTCATGACACGGTCATTAGTTGTTAGTTATTTGAGGCTTCCCGGAAGGAGTTCAAATCATCCTGTGCAGCTGCACTTGAGATGAGGAGAACTCCATGAAACTTACTAGAAAGTGGCATCTGGGACAGGGACAAGCAGTGCGTCTGAGACCTGTGACAAAGGAAGTAAAGTGCTTATAGATATTAGAATGAGACATCAATGCTTAAATCTTTATCACCATTTAGTAGCTTTGTGATGTTAGACTAGTTTCCTTGCTCTGTTGGCTTTGTTTTCTCCACTGTAAAATGGGGATATTTTTATTTTCTTGCTACTAACATGTGAACACTTCCGATTTGACATATATCTATATCTTAAAATCTACGTGTACGATTAATGTAGATTTTGTTTAATTGATAGCAAATCTTAAAGCCAGAGGCTTCTAAGTCAGAACAAAGGTTCTATTACTTATTTCCCAGGGCTTTGGGAGGCTTCAGTAAGGTAATACATGTGACATGCTCAGTCTCGTGCCTAGCCTATTAACTGCTCACTGAGTGTTTGCCAGCAGTCATGAAACTGGGAAACTGGCCTGGGACTAAGAATGGATCCTGGGCCTTAAGAGGACAGAGGCCTTTGGGTAGGTACTCTGATTTAATCACAAATAATAACAATTTGGGGTGCTCGGACAAGTTCATGGAAAAATTGTCTTAATTGAGGAGCAGACTTTAGTGTTGTGTAATTAATGAAATCAAGTTAGCTTTGCATAAAGGCAATGCTCCTTTCTTTCTTTTTTTGGGAATAGTTTATACTTTTTATCAGAAGTATGATTATTAAGCATAAGGAAATATATTAGTCACTTTAGGAACACTTGGCTAGTCAGTATCTACTGCCCTTACTCTGTTCTATGGATTCTTTAAATTATTTTGAGCAGAAAAAGAGCTTTATAGTAATAATAGTTATTATCATTATTATCTTGGTTTTGCTTTTTCTTCTGATTCTCTGCTTCCTTCCTCTGCCATTTCCCTGACCTGGCCTTGTACCCTTTTACTCCACCAGTGACCTCCCTTCTGTGTTTTATATGTTCTATTGTCTCCCTCCTCAACACCTCTTTTTCCTTGCCTGTGGTCTCCTTTTGTCTTACAGTTAAAAATCTGGAGGCAATTTTCAAAGGGAAGGAGGCAGAATGTGCTTACCCTCTTTTCAAGAGTTTACTTGTAACATCGGGAGGGGGCCACACAAGGCTCTAGCTCAGGGCATTTGTATTGAGGATTTATCTGCATGGCATAAAGCTTACAGTGTCAGGAATGATTGCTTTGCTTTCTGCTTTGTGTGATTCCAATCAATAATTACACCTATTGATCAAAGGCATACATGTAAAACATTAATTTACATTGAGCACCTTAACTTCATAAAATGGAACTACTGAATTGACTGAAATTGATTTCCCGTTTGTTTTCAAAAGAAAAAGTCTCAGTGCTGTGGGTATCCTCAGGGTGATTCGGAGCTCAAAGGTGGCTAATTATCCAGCAAAGCTTTGTAGCCATTATTAGGGTAAAAATTGGAAACCAAATAGAGGCTGTTCATGTGTCCCTTTTGAAGTTCATCTGCAGAGGTCAGTGTTGTTGACCTTGGAGGGAATTCAACATGAGAAATAGTGCCATTGTCAGTAAAGGTAACTTTCTCAGGGAGAGAATTCCCACAATTCCAAACTCTTGTTACTATGCTAGATACCAGTGTCTCCTATGTGAAAATGCATGAACAAACTTCACTAGACTGAATCAGGGGTGGTAATCTACTGAATTGCTAAAAGAACATAGTTTGTTTGTGAAGACTTGATTGTGCTTTTTAACATAGACTAGATCATCATACACTAATTTTCTACTCTCATTCTAAACACACATTATTTTGAGACTCCATCTTAATTCACTTCTAATAGTTAATATCTTCTATTTGTTCCATTTTCTATTGGTCTCTTTTCATTCCTAAATCTAATTTAGATAAAAGCTATGTATTTATTCTTTCTTTGCTTTATTGAAAATGCACACCCCCTATTGGAAAACATTCCTCTGCTACAAATTCTCACCATGAAAGTGGATTATGGTAAAGTGGAGGTGATGGGCTCACTGGAAGGAAGCCGAGCTTTGGGATGGAACACCCAGATTCTTTAAGATTAGGGCATTTTCAAAAATCAAATTTTGGTAGTAAAACAAATTATCTTGATTTAGTAGATACCAGATGTAAAGGGAGTTCAGGAAGACTTCTGATGAGGGTGATTAGAAGAGTTAAAGCCAGCATCCAATCTAGAGAAAAGAATGAGGAAATCAGAAGATGATGAATTATTACCTTTGCCCTGGGGAGCTGAAAAGAGTTAGACCACGCCTGTTGCTGGTACCATAAATGCCATGTAGTTGTTTCCCAACTCCATTTGGTAGAGACTTAGGGTCCTGTGAGTCAGTCTCTGGAGTTTCTGAGGGCAGGTGGAAGAGGCAGAGTTTGTGAGATTAGAGGTTCTATCTTTGTTTCAAGCAATGGCCCTGTGTCATAATTGTGAAAATTATCCATAAATAAACTCACAGAACTTTGCTTGATTTGGTGTTTCTTGGTGTAAAAAGAAGTCCCAATATAAATACACAGAGTCCATTTAAATGATGCCACTCTAGATGCAAGATCTCTTGAGCCAGTAACCAAAGCCATCCTTTTTTCAATCTTTATGTCTCAAAAAGTATATCTATGATTGATTGCATTAAGTTTCCTTAATTCTTCACTTCTATCGATAGTGCATTGGCTTCATCATTGACATGTTTTGTCCTATTTTGCCTCCTGCTTACTCTTATTTTTTTCTCCTTTTGTAGTGTGTGTGGGGGGTGGGTAGGGTCTCACTAATGTAGTCCTGGCCATCCTAGAGCTCACTATGCAGATCATGATAGTCTCAAACTTGTCATCCTCCTGATCCTGCTACCATGTCTGGCTCCTTTGGCTCACTTCGATCTCTTCTCTTGTTCTTTGTCCATATCCAGAAGAATGTGCTTATGGTAGCTACCTGGATCTATTCAAGAAATACAAGGGAAGTGTCACACCATTCCTCATACAAACTTGTCTGTTGTAGAACAGCAAGAAGCTACCTGATCTCCAGACAGGAGTGAGATTAGCCAACACTTGTCCTTTGACCTGTAAGCCAACCATAGGCCCAAGAGTAAGCCGAGCTAAGATCCTAACACCCTAGTTAACGTACAGATTTAAAGAAGTGCTCACTGTTTTCAGCTTTATTGGGGAAATAACACCCAGTCTTTGAAGTTTAATTCCAATTAGCAACAAACCTTCTCTAGCAACTCTTCTAGAAGAGGAGATTCCTCTCTCATGTGTCCTAATATCTCTTACTACTCCCTGTGCTGTTTGTTTGTATTTTTGTTTTCCTGCACTATATGGGCACCATTGATTTCAAGAAGCTGTTGTGTGAAAGAAATCCTGTTGTCTTATGAATCACTGATAATAATAACAACCACCATCAAATACAGTACAGTAAGTCATCCATCAGAAGTCATATCCTACCTTGAGAAAATTTAAAGTGTGTTGCCTAGAATCAGTGATATACCATAATGAGCTCTTCAAGTTCAACTCTTAGTTCTCCAACAAACTTATTCCTAAGAATGAAGCCACACATGGTAGCACATGCTTGTGATTTAGCCCTAGGGAGATGGAGAAGAGAGGATCCTGTATCCAAGCCCAGCATGTTGTATGCATGCAGTCTGAACCTGACCTCTAAGAAAGAAAGGAGAGGAAAGAAAAGGAAAGAAAAGAAAAGAAAAGAAAAGAAAAGAAAAGAAAAGAAAAGAAAAGAGAAAGAGAGTAAATAGACATTTCCCCCCTTGCTTTCAGGAGCTGGAGAACTAGCACAGTTCTGGAGGAAGGAACTTGACATTTGTTCAGATTCTGGCACCTTCATCTCATGACTGGGACACGTGTTCTAAACTTGGTGAACCTTAGTTTTCTGTTTGTAAAGTAGGGTTAGCGATAGTACTTATGTCAAGGCATCATTGTGAGAATTTACTAGATCATGTGAAGGTTGTGTTTGTGGTTTAAATACAACAATTAATTTTTCAATTAATATAGGTTCAGAAGTTCATATCCCGAAGTTGATAAAATATTCTACACATACAAAAGTGTAAGGTTGCCTCTACCTCTACCTCACTCCTGTGCCCCAGGCGATCACCCTCCCCAGACCACAACAAAAGGTGTTTCCTTTTTTATAAGAGATATTCATACTAATAACTTCACAGATAACTGGTTTCTTTCTGCCTCCTTTCAAATCCAACAGCATCTAGTAGAGAGCTCGGCCCTTTGCAAGGATCAAGGTGTGATTACCCACTACTGTCTAGAGCTTTACACAGAAATAGGTAGCAGAGAAAATTGGACCGGGTAGAGTAGCACCAGATGCTTCTGGGGGAGAATGTTTGTCAGTCTATCTTTAGACAATTGCTTCTTTTTCCACAAGAGCCAAGTACAGAAAAATTTTCAATTAACAGAAGGCTCATTACTTGGGTACAAGTTAATATAACTTTTACTGTTCCCAGCATTTCTTCAAAAGTGCTGAGACAGGGAATGCAGACTTCACTTATCCCAACTGAAAAGCTAACCAAGCAGAGGAAACCAAACTAATAATGTGGTTGATATTGTCAACTGCTATACATACACACATAGAGGAAATCTGTATTGACATAATAATAATAAATATGTAAAGAAAGCCCGTGGTTTACCAATAAAATCATTTACCATGTTGCTGACTTTACTGGAAAATGATGCTTTATTACTAGTCTCTCAATTTGATTGATACCTAATTAAAAATTCACTAGGCTCAACTTCAGCTACCTCAAACTATATTAAAGTCAGTGCTGTACCACTGGAGGCATAATAGCATTTAAAGTCAAAGCAAGCATGATCATTTATTAAAGCTTAAGGAAACAGCTCTGAAAATGACAAAGTTGCATATAATTTGTGGCCACACACAGAGAAAGAGCGGAAGGACCTAGGAAATCAGGCAGGGATCATCTCAGTACTGGCTCTGTTATAGTAGAACTGCATGGTCTGGAGTAAGTCATTCTTCCCTCTACCCTGGTTTATCATTGGAACAATGAAATAAATCTTTATTTCTTACCTCACTTGGGGTTTTTGCTAGACCCAGTGAGTAGATGTGCATAAACCAGTTCAGAAGGTATAAAGCAATATCCACATATAGTGCCAAAAGCTTTTAATAAAAAAAATTGATACATGGTCTCATGTATCCCAGGTTGGCTTCTAACTCACTCTATAGCCAGAATTAAGCTTGAACTCCTGATCCTCCTGCCTCCACCTCCCAAGTGCTGGGATTACAGGTATATGCCAGCACATCTAGTTTATGTGATGGTAGAGATCAAATTTAGATCTTTGTGCGTGTTAGGCAAGCATTGTAGAACTGAGCTACATCTCCAGGCCACCAAAAGGTTTTAGAGAACACTTACTATGTGCTAAGGCTAGCATGGTGATAAGAATACATAGGAACACAAACTAAAACCTCTGCCCTCCAGATGAATTACCAGAGAATTAACACTACTGTGGTGTGTTAATAAAGCCAGGGCTAAAATATAGGCAGTAAAGGTGGTACCCATCCCCCTTTATTCTCTAAACACTCGCTTCTCTGTTAGATGTCCAGATATCACATGGAAGCCCTCGGGGTTGGGAATGGGTGGTAGGACAAATTATTAGACTTATTCCATGTGAAGAGAGGATGGTCGACAAGGCAGAGACTTGCTATCAGAAAGGTGAGGTATGGTAAAAATGAGAAAATGGATCTTTTGCTTAAATGCTGGATCCTGCAAAAGGTAGGAAGGGACCACCTTCTAAGGCTAGAGAGCAAATGAGATGACTTCAGAATGCTAATGAAGGAGACAAGGACTTCACATAGTTTGGAGTAAATATAGATCCAATTACTCAAAATAATAGTCTAGGCCAAATGTGTAGAGATGTTAAAGAAATGCTGACATGCAGACAGAGATCTCAGGGTTTAAGCAAAGCTATGAATATTCAGCTAACTCACACATGTCTGGAAGAATGGAGATATGGGCAGGTGTTGGTTTACAGGAAGCAGAGAGTTTGCTGAATAAGTCACTATGACCCATAGCCAAGAGTGTTCTATGGCTATCTCATAGGAGCTCATGAGAGCTAAATGCTAAGTTTTCTGGAAAATTTGCCAACCAGTTTTTAAATATAATTAAGTTGGGGCTTGGGAGATAGCTCAGTGAGTGAAATCTTTGTTGCACAAACATGAGGACTATGTTGGTTTCCCTAGCAACTACTTAAAAGCTGGCCATAGCAGCATACATTCCAGAGTTGGGAAGAGGATGGAGACAGAGGAATTCAGGGGGCTTGCTAGTCCAAAATGGCAAAGTTCCAGATTCATTGAGACACCCTGGCTCACAAAAAAAGGCAGACACTGGTAGAGGAAGATACTTGACAGTAACCTCTGGCCATAAGCAGGTGTACTTGTACTCATGTGTACATGTATGTACACATGCATATATACCATACATATAACAAAATTATGTAAACATGATTAAATTGCATACAAAACAAGGGCAACAAATACTCAAAGCCATCATTGCCTAATTGATTTTATGCATATATATGCTCCTGTTTTTCATTTGATAGAAATATGTATAATAGTATGCTACTGCATGTATTTTTCCCAAGTCCATATTCAGTGATGTCAATTATGAGGCTGAGATTGGCCATGATAAGAATATTTACACCGTGGAATTAACAAGCACTGCACATCGGTATATTTTCCTCCTGAGAGCTAGCTGTTGAACATCTAGCATTCAGCCACTGGGGAATAAGGAGGTAGTTACTTCCCCATTAGAGTAGTACTACAGTCATTCATTTAGAATCCCAGCTTTTCCTGTATTAACCAATCAGCTGTGTGGCTTTAGGCACTAAGAAGCTCAGTTTTTTGCAAAATGAGGAGGATGCTAGCAGCTACACAGAAATATTGTTAGTAGGTGTGGTAGCATAATAGTTAACATTGCTGGTAAAAAATCTTGGGGACTTGAACAATAAGCATTTATTACTCATGAGCCTATGAATCAACTGGTTTAAGTTGGGTTTGTTCATGTGTTGGTGATTTGTTCTGAGTCAGGTAGGCCACTCCATTCATCTTTAAAAATATTTAATATTTGTACATATATATAATATGTTTTGATTATATCTACCCCAAGTCCCACCTCCGATTTCTCTCTTACCCAAGCAAGTTCCCCCCTCCCAATGTAACAGGCTTTCTCTTTTTTCTTTCTTTTCTTTTTTTTTATTCATTGGATCCACTTAGTGTTACCTATACATGCATGAGAACTGGAGCATGAGTAGTTTTTCAGGGACTACATTCCTCCAGAAAACTGATTCTCCCTTCCCTAGCAGCCATCCATTGCCAATAGCTCTTCAGATAGCCCAGGATTTCATGAGCCCCTCTCCTATATATGTTGGGAGTTCGTCTGGCTTCATCTTGTGCAAGTCCCATTCATGCAATGCCAGCAGCTGTGAGTTCATGGTTAGCAAATACAATTTCACTGAAGATGTCTACTCCCTTTGATTCTTACAACTTTTCTCCCCCCTCTTCTGAGATGATTCTTGAGCCTTGGAGGAACAGGGTTTGATGTGGATGTCCCATTTCAAGTTGAGAATGCCATATTCTCTTTTTCTCTGCATGTTGGCAGTTCAGGTGTTTGTCTCTGTAGTAATCACTGTCTAATGAGGGTTGAGAGATGGACTCATGCCTATTTTCCCACCAATAACATATTTCCACTTATGTTAAAGACTACATTTCCCAGCCAGTCTTGTTATTGTGTGTGACCAATGTGACAAAATTCCTGCAAACAAATTATCAGTACCATGGTATCTTATGTCTGTAATCACAGAACTCAGGAGGATGAGGTAGGAAGTTTTCCATAAGTTTGAGACCAGCCTCACTTTGTAGTAAATTATAGCATTGTCAGGACTAAAGAGTGAGATCCTATTTCAAAAACAAAAACAAATTTCCCCAAAACAAAAATCAAACAACAACAGAAACCTAAGAATGGGTGATGGCATTTCTTCATTCTATGATGATGAGAGCATAATGGATAGCCAGCCAACTAGGACTGTGAGCTAGCAATGGGAGTGGAGTAGTAGGCTCTGACAGGGAGGGGACAGGGAAATTGAAATCTAGGTCTATGACACAATGAGGTATCTTATCAGTTCGAGTAAAATAAGAGAGGAAATGAAATCCTCGTGTTGTTTAAGGCATTGTTATTTTTTGTTTCTGTTTTTTGCAGGCATAATGAATTCTTACCAGGGATTACCTAATAGGTTAATTTTGGTGATTACATGTATTACTACAACAATAACAAAGTGTTTTGTGTTGCATGGTGCAGTAAATATCTAATCATTGTGAGTTCACCCAGGTAATAAAGAGAAACGGGGACCACCAGCTTTGTGCAAGGATAATGCTAGCATGTTCAGAGAGAGAGAGAGAGAGAGAGAGAGAGAGAGAGAGAGAGAGAGAGATCATAAGGTGCATAGCAGGATACAGGCTTCAGTCATATTCTTTTGGGACAAATGTCAGAGTCCAAAGGAGTGGAGGGGCCCATGGAGTATCTGGACTTGTACTGGCACATTCTGGTGTAGTATTTCCACTGAAGACTAAGATTATTAAGACAGAAGAGAACTGTGGCAGTGGTGGTGATGGCATTTCCAGCATCACTGCTGTGGCAGAAAACAGCAGTAACTTCTTTAAAGGATAACAGTGTATTGTTTTTGAAGTGTGTGGTCCAGATCTAGCATTCAGAAATGATGTAGAAATAAGATCTAATGCAGGAGTTACAAAACAACCCAAAAATCCATCCTCATCTAGTCTCCATTATGACTTGAACCAGAAACAATTTAGATGGGGCTAGATTTCCTCCAATTCTGCAAGTGACAACTGAGCTGCAGAAAGTCCGTTTTGTCATTTCTTTTGTGGGACTGCATTTTGTCCTAGGCTGGTGGTCTGAGCATCACTTGGCACCCATAAATCCAGTAGCGACAAACTCAGGAGTAGTGATGTAAGGCCGTAATATTTATACAGGCTTGTAATATGTGACATGAAAGGCATGAAGAATAACCACTGTACTTCTACATCCTGCTCTAGAGGCACCTTTCCTCCCCAGGGCAATTCATAAATGGTTCACTGAAGAGGGGCATTAGTATATAAAGGTTTCACGCTTCCCAGATATTGATTCCGTATTTGCTTTGTTCAGTTGGTTTTCAAATTTGTAACCTCTTGCTTCTTTTCAGTGACTAAACTTTAGTCCATTGAGAATTGCAATATAATCTGACTCAAAGGAAATTCCTTAGCATGCTGCAATCTAGATGGCTGATTGGAAGATCTAGGAGATCCTCCTCCATCCTTCCCCCTTCGACTTGTGAGTTAGGTGCCTAGCTGTCTGCTGGGGCTTGGGAGATGCCCCTGGTATTACACTGGTTATACTTACTTTTACCTAGTAACTTTTGCTGCTGGGATGCTCTCAGTGTATACAGAAGGCACATGTGGCTTTCACAGGTATGTGAAGTAGACAGACATATGTGTCCATTGTTACTGAGTGCTCTTCCAAAGAGGGGCAGCCTGATTTCTCTCAGTCATTCCCAGAAGTTCAGTTATCTAGCCTTTTTGCTAAGTGTGTCACTGTGACCAGTCTCTCTGAATCTCCCTAGGTTTCCTTACAGACTATGTTACTCTGCATGAAGTCACAGAGCTACTGTGTCATTTTCTGAGGTCATCAAGGGCAGTAGGGATCTAGATTTGGAGTTTTATACCATTCTCCTCCTCTATGTTCTGTTACATTACAGTTGTTTTATGTCCTCTTCGTGTCTTCAGCATTGGACCACAGTTACTAATTTGGTGGTAAAAGGAGATAGTTCTTCCATAGTCAACTACATTTTTTTGTATAGACTTTGAAACTAACTTAGGAGTGAGGAAGGACATTTGACTCACCTTATGGTAATGCTTCTAGTTAAGTTGAACCTCAGCACAATACCAAACCCCTATATACACTTGAATGTCCCAGTAGAAATAACCAGGAAATAATCCTTCATGGGTCATTAGTCTATCCATCCCTGATTAGGAAATCAAGCAGGACTCTCCTGCTGCAAGAGGTGAGACTGTGTTAAAGGGGTATGGTTATTCAAATTAGTAACTGACATACTCTTAATAAATGTTCCACATGCAGTAAAGTGAATTATCATGCTGTGTAAACTCTGGAAGGAATTTTTTTCCTAACTTTTCACTGGATAGAAGGCTTGTTTTATTAATATATTGAGTAGCAGCATTCTGTAAGCAACTCATACTTTTTAGATTTACTCCTGTTAAAGAATGCCATACTTAAGTGCTTGGAATTGACACTTGAGAATGAAATACTGGTGCAAATAATAGGGAAATTGTAGATGTACTTTATACCTTGCCTCCCCAAATCAAAAGGTCTCATAAATACAGTCTCTAAAAGTGTCGATGGGGGAGTTAACATCACTGTACAAGCAATAAGCCTGACCTTTCAATGTAATTTATTTTTGATTTGCTCAATCCTTTTTTTATTAAAACTAGCACATCTGAAGCAGAATTAAATCCTATTATAACAGGTGTGCGATCATATCAGGTTCTCCTTGCCACCAACCTGCTTTATTAAAAGTTACTTTGTTTTAGGGAGAATAACCTGATCAGGGCAGTGGGATAGCTTTGCAAAGCCTGTGAGAGCAGGGGAAGGATAGTTTTATTTTTTTGAGAGCAACTGCTGTTGCCAGTGAAATCACAGAATATTTACGACCACTTCTTTTGTGTTTGAGATGCCATGGTGGGACATAATCTCTCCTCTCTATTTATAAAGGTTATTTCTCCCTGGGGTTCTTTAGACCCAGGGACAAAGTGGGTCATCAAGCTGTTTTGTACCATGATTCACACATTGCTTGCCTACAATCACTTTCATATGCAGCATTCATACTCCAGTGACCACTGGGAGAATAAAAACACCTTTGAGGCACTTCTTAGCTATGGATCCATTTGGTAGAAACTGGCTTTCAGTATTTGGCTCATCATAGGGAACCTAATTCTATGAAGTCCTTTAAAAATGTTAGAGTTGAAAAACACCTCATTTATAAGTGGTTTGGGCTGTTTCCTCTTTTTATTGCTCCCCCCATTTCTCTGCTTGGTCATCTTTAAACTCTTCCAGGAAGCTATTCTTAATAAGTACACATTCCCACAGCAGCCTGTTTTCTTCCTCACCAATTTTAAAGTCTGGCCACTGATCTGCTAGGATGTATTGTTATCCCACCTTCAGCAGAGAACTAGTGTTCTAGGGTAGAAAGCCTAGCCAGTATAATTTCCCTTTGTAGTGACTTGGCTGGTGTATTAGGGCTTATCAAAGAAAAAGACTTGAAAATGCAGTGGCAGAAACATGAAACAAGCTTTATTTTGGTGCTATATTGACAGATTTGTGTGTGAAACACAGGAAAGCCCCTCACAGTGTAAGACCTTTAAAAACTGTGATACAGGAGCCACAAAAAAGGGAGAACAAGGACTATCCACGTGAGAGAAGAAATGAATGGATCCTTACATTTCTGAATGCTGTCATTCAGTAAGTAGCCCACTGGGGAACCTCCAGGTCAGAGATCTCTGAAAAATGCGAAGTGGCCCAATATCTTTTAAAATTTATTTATTCATTTTTGTTTATTTGTGTGTATGTTATGATGTTTGTGTGTGTGCGCACACCCATAGGTGTCCATAAATATATGTGAACATGTCTGTGGAAGCTCGAGGTTGATGCCAGGTATCTTCTTCAGTCACTTTCCTTCTTGTTTTTTCTTTTTTATTATTTTTTTCATACAATATACTTTGGTCACAATTTCTCCTCCTCAACTCCTCCCTACCCAACTCTATGGTCTCTCTTTCTTTATTAAAAACCCACAAAAATAGAAATCAAAACAAATAAAAACCCAATAAGACAAAACTCCTCACAAAACTGAAAATCAAAACAAATAAAAAACCCAATAAGAAGAAAAATCAAAGCAAAAAGTCCACATGCAGATGTGTGCCCTCCCCCACACAATCAAAACAAATAAAAACAAAAACCCTGTGGAGTTAAATTTGTGTGGACCATTTACTCCTGCCATAGAACCTGGGTTATAGCTGCTAAACCCAAAGACACACCATTGGAGAAAACAGATTTTTCTTTTGCCAGTGGGTATCAATTGCAAATAGCTTCGTGGTTAGAGGTGCCCCCCCTTTGTCTACTTCCCCTCACAGTGCTGAGGCTCTATCTGGCTGTTCTTATGAGTGCTGCCACAGTCCCCAAGGGTTCATGAGTACATAAGTCTTGTGACTGGAAAACAGTGTTTTCTTAGGGTCATACATCACTTCTGGCTCTTAGAATCTTTCCAATTCCTCTTTTGTATAGATACCTGAGCCTTAAGGGAAGGGGTTTGATGAAGACATCCCATTTAGGATTGAGTGTAACAAAATCTCTCGGTTTGCACATTGCCCAGTTGTGAGTCTCAATATTAATTCCCATATACTGCAAGAAGAATCTTCTCTGATGAGGTTTGAGTGAGGCACACTGATCTATGAGTAGAGCATATGTCATTTTTGCTATGTTCCTTTAGCAGAATAATAGTATTGGGTGTTTCCCTAGGCACATGCCTATCTACTCTCAGGTTCTTGACCTCTTTAGACGTGTCAGATACGGATTCTACTTTATGGAGTGGGCCTTAAATCCAACCAAAAAGTGGTTGGTTATTCCCATAACATTTGTGCCACTATTGGACTAGTATATCTTGTAGACAGATCACTATTGCAGGTCATGGAGCTTGTACCTGGGTGATGTTGATAATTACCTCTCTCCTCTGGTAGCATGCAGAGTATCTTTTAGCTCTATGAATGCTAGCCAGTAATAGAGGTGAAACTTCTAGTTTGGCACCAGCTCAACTTCTCTGTGTTCACTAACATAAGTAAATGTTGTCTTTAGCAATAGGGTCTCACCATCAGGTTGTGTAGAGCAACCAATAGCCTTGGCAATAGCCTGTGATGTTTACGGCATTCCACAGGATATCTTTGGCCAATGACTCAACGAGATGTAACCATTTCTAGCACTAGATGTTTTACTTGGTGGCAAAATACATCTAGTCGGGGCATTGTCTCCTCCATTATATGGTGATTCCATTTGGATGCCTTCTATATTCGTAGGTTTCCATTTGGATTCACAAGGCCTTGAATGTTAGTTGGAACTCTCTGTCTTCTCTATTTTATCCTTCTCTCCCACCCAGTCCCCATTTAAACTTCCTACTATTCTAGTTTCCCCTTTGCATCTCCATTATACTATATTCTATTTTCCATTCCTAGAAAGAGTCTCTTCTGCCCTCTGGACCCTTCCTAGGTACCTAACCTTGGTGGTTTTTCAGATTGTATCACACATAGAAAGCCTAAAAGATAACATCCAAATATAAGATAAAATATAAAATATTTGTCTTTTGGGGTCTGGATTACCTCTCTCAGGATTTTTTTTCTAGCTCCATCCATTTACTTGCAAATTTTATGATTTAATTTTTCTTAACAGCTGAATAATATTTCATTGTATTAATGTACCACATTTTCATTATTCATTCACCAATTGATGGACATTTAGGCTGTTTCCATTTGTAGGATATAATGACTAGAACAGTAATGAACATGAAGTATCTCTGAGGTAGACTCTAGAGTCCTTTGGGTATATGCCTCAGTGGTATAGCTGGATCTTGAGATAGATCTATTCCTAGCTTCCAGAGGAACTACCACATTGATTTCCATAGTAGCTATACCAGTTCACACTCCTACAAGCAATGAATAAGTGTTCTCTTTTTCCTGAATCCTTGTCAGCATATGGTATTATTTGTTTTTACTGATTTTGGCCATTCTGACTGGGGTAATTAAAATCTCAACATTCTTTTAATTTACATTTCTCAGATGGCCAAGGATGTTGAACATTTATTTACGTGTTTTTCATCTATTTGTGTTTCATCTTTTGAGAACTCTCTTCTTAGTTTTCTGTACACCATTTTAAAAATTGGGTTATTTGTTTTCTTGATGTCCAATATTTATTGTTATTTATCTATTTCACATATTAGCCCTCTATCAGATGTATAGTTGCTAAATATCTTTTCCCATTCTGTAGCCTGCCACTTTGTCCAAATGATGATGTCCTTTGCTTTACAGATATTTTTCAGTTTCATGAGGTCCCATTTATAACTGTTGATCTTAGTGACTGTACTATCATCTACCTTTTTTTTTTGAAACAGTATTTTTTTTGTTGGTGTTGTTGAACTTGGAGCTCACCAGTTTGGCTAGACTAGCTGGCCAGAAAGCCCCAGAGATACTCTCATCTGCTTCCCCAGTGCTGGGGTTGCAGGTGCATGCCTCGGAATCTTGCCTTTATATAGGTGCTAGGGGCCTGAACTCAGGTCCTTAAACTTGTTGAGCGAGGAATGCACCTACTGAGAAATCTTCCTCATCATTTATAACTCTATATTTTACCATATTTGTGGTCAATAGGTATTAGATATAGTTTTGCAAGATATATACAGCAGGAAGGAACTTATGTTGGCAAAAAAAAATCAGTCTGTTTGGGATCTATTTGAAAAACTATTGGATGAGTAGATATTGGAGTGTATTGTCTATTGGTTTTTGAGCTAATAGATCTTAGCTTGCTGGGAAGAAGTAAGCATAAGATAAATATATATTTTTAGGCTCATTAATATAACACTTGTTAGTACAGTTGAAAATACTACTCAATAATAGAAATGAAATATAGATCTCATTGCCCAATTAACTGAGACAAAATAAACCTCTTACTAAAGGGTTTACCATATATAGGGTTTCAGAAGATACAGAGTTCCTGAATTAATGAACTTTCAGAGGCAAAAAGGGTTTGGGAACTTTATAACTATCCATGAAAGAAGGTTGCTGGAGTGTGTCTGCTATGATTGGCTGACTTTCTGAAATATAGGCCTGTTGTTCATTGTTGGGCTTTCAAAAACCATGATTATGAATACAAAATGTCACTGACCAAAGAATGTGTTTATAGCTAGCTCTGGGGAATACTTGTTACTATGATGAAAGGAAAATCAGTCTTAAGGGGGAAGAACCATTTTATGTTCATCACTGATCACTTAGAACAGTTGTTTTAAAGCACAGAGCACCCAGTAAGCACCTGCAGAATAAATGGGCAGCATGTATGGGCCGTATAAAACACACTGGTTTCTAGTGATGAACCTTCTCCCTGGACTGAGCAATAGCATCCTTATCTTTTCTATAGCCAAACAAGACATTTCCATATTCATCATCTCATATGACCTTCACTTTAGGCTGAGAAGTAAAGGAAGATTTAGAAGTAGTCTCATTTGTGAGAGATAAAGTGTTACCCAGTGTTTGATCTCTAGACTCCATATTTATCTTTTAAAGGAAAGTGTTAGAGTAGTAGAACAGAGATTCCAATCTGGTGTGGAGAGATGCTGACTCCTTAGCCTCAGGTGGGTCAGGTTTTAGAGTGGTTAGAGCCATTGCAGACTGCTCTAGCTGCAAGAAACCTGGTCCATTTTCCTCCATGTGCTGACAACTGTTATTTCCTATGTGTGTCCAGTTGTGAAATGGGGTAACTACTACACAGAAGTGCATTTAGTTCATATGTGTGTCTTGAGAGATGGTCCATAACTCTTGGTGAAATAAAACTACTTTATATCTGATTGTGATGTGGGAATACATAAAGTGCTTATATCCTCTATCACTCAAAGCTTACGTAATTATAAAAACAGTGACAGAGCTGCTAAGCTGGGTCAACAGGTAAAGATGCTTGCTGCTGATCTGAGTTTCATTCCTGGAATCCAATGGTAGGAGAGAACTGACTCCTGCAGGTTGCCCTCTGACTTCCACATGTACCTACACATATACATATACAGTCACCTCTGACCTTCACACACACCTACACACATACACACAGAGACACACAAGTGAATAAGTATAAATGGGCAGTACCATATTTTCCTAATAGAATTTAAACATTTGTGGTATTTCATTTAAGGTGTTTGCTTGACTGGACTAAAAGTTGTATGGATATTCCATGAAACAATATTTCTTGGTGTGTCTGTGAGGCATATCTTGCAGAGATCAGCATTCAGATTGGTGAGCTACATGAAGTAGATGGGCCTCCTCATTGTTGGTGAGTATCATTCCATCTGATGTATATCTGAACACAACAAAAAGGTAGAAGAAGATTGAATTCATTCCTCCATGGCTGCTTGGGTTGGGACATAGTATTCTTCCCTTTGGCATTCCTTATTCTCAACTCTCCAGACTTGAACTAGAATCAATTCCATTAGCTTTCTGCCTCTTGAGTCTTCAAACCACACCACTGGCCTTCTTGAGTCTCCACTTTATAGGTGGCAGTTTGCAGGACATAGCTACCACAGTTACATAGCTCATTGTATTAGAACTTTTAGGGCAAAGGCCCTGATCTGGCAGCCCTAACTGATTAGACTCCACCAGCTATCCAGCTACGTCAATTAAGGAGATGAGTAATGGTGAAAAGTAGAGAAATGAGATTTCATCAATGCATGCCAGAGAAGTCCAGTGACTAGAGGTTCATCTTCAATGTGCTTTAGATTTAAATAGAGGAAGAACTGGGGAAATGAGACATGCATGATTTAGTAGTTCTAGTCAATCTGTGATCACTCTTTCTGTCTCTGTCTCTTTCTCAGCAGTGCTGTGAATCTAACCTAGGGCCTTGAGCATGCTAGGCTAACATTCCACTGCTGAGCTATGTCTCTAGCCTCTCAGTATATGTATGGTCTGGTTGATCATTATCCCAATTCTGGTTCTTCAAGATAGTCCAAAGAAGTTACCTTGCTATCCCTGCCATTTGTCATTGCTTGAAAGGAGTAATGTGGTTCCCATGAGATAATTACTCATGTTCCAGGATACAGTCTTACACCATATATAATTGCCCTCACTTAGAAGGGGTTCTGTCCTGCAAGGCTTTGCTAGTCGTGCAATCCAAGGTGACTACTGATTTAGGACAGTGACTTTTCTCTGTGCTTTTGTCCTTGAAGGGGGGATAAGATAGACAGACAGACAGACAGACAGATATGTATATTGATTGATTGAGTGAGTAACCTTGAATGGTTAATATGCCTATACAGTTTCAATCAGGAATCTTATCCAAAGTAAGGGAGACAGATACAAAATGAAGGCAGAGACACCTGGCTTTCATCCATTTGTAGTTTTCTTAGGGGTTTAAGTAAGGAGCTAGTGCTCTTTAGCAAGAGCCGCTTCTCTTTTTCCCAAAGAAAAATGAGATCCATTGTGATATTTTTATACATATATATCATCATTTTTATGCACATTCCCCTGTCCCCTCTTATTTTTCCTTCTTGGAGAGCCCCAAAAAGCAGTCTCTCAGCACCCATTGAGTTACTTTATAGTAAATCTCTTTATATTATATAGAAATAGATGTTTATTATCTATCTATCTATCTATCTATCTATCTATCTATCTATCTATCTACAACTATCTGTCTGCCTATGTATCTATATATCTATGTATGTATGTATGTATGTATGTATGTATCTATCTATCTATCTATCTATCTATCTATCTATGTATCTTTCTATCTATGTATCTATCTATGTATCTATGTATCTATGTATGTATGTATGTATGTATGTATGTATCTATCTATCTATCTATCTATCTATCTATCTATCTATCTATCTATCATCTCCATTCTATTATCATCCTGTGGAGAACTGTAACTAATATAGACTTTGGTACTGAGGTTGGTTCTAGATAACAAAATATTGATGGTGAGTTTTATGAATTGGTCCTATGATTTTGGAACTGGCTCTGAAATATAAAGTTAAATTTAAGAGCTAATGATTGTTTGTAGTAATGAAGAGAGCATCAGTAGTCTATGTGTAACTTTGCAATGAAGATACATAACATTTCTGCACTGGATACTCTTAATCAGCCATTTACCACTTATAGGAATGAAGGGCTTGTGTAAATATTTATATGATGCAGCAGGACAGTTTTGAAAAACTAATGAGTAAAATAAAATTGGCCTTTTGCTCCTAATGCCACTGGACAAAGTTCAGAAGGAAATGCTTGAACTCAAGGATTTGAGTTTCTAGCTGAAATGTCATGAAAATGTGTGCCCTGAAGGAGACCTTTTGCTACTGTATCTTCAGGACTAAGACTGCTGAAGATGACTCTGTCTGGATGACTTTCTACACATGCTGAACTTTCAGGCCTGCAGGTTATGCCACATTAAAATGAAGGCATTGGTTGAAAAAGAACGAGATCCTGTAAGTTGGACTAGAGATGTATAAGACAACTCTGATGAAGATAGAACTCTGAGCCTATAAATTCTAGTGAGTCATCTTTGCCAGTGGAAGTGGTCTCCTCACCAGATTAAGAGAGTAGTCAATATAATATCACCCCTGGTCATACTATCCCTCCTATCCCTCTATAAGGGGATTGACCTGGAGTTGCCTGAGGAAATTATGATGAACTCTGAGGCAGTTGCTAAGAATAAAATATTGATCCTCATCACCTTCTACAACCCCTATTTGCTTGCAAACATGTAACTATTAAGTCCCAACAGACCCATAAATATAAGGTTCAAAATATGATCTATGAAGAAGTAGGCAAAATTCCAAAATAATCACTCAAGTTGTCTCATTTTTACAAGCTTCTGCTGTGAGAGAAAATTTAGGAATGTATACAAAGAATATAAGACAATGTTGGGAGGAGCATAAACTTGGATCAGAATTTATTAATATGGACTCAGTAAGTGTATCACCCCGAAGTTACACCATTAATTTTTCCCCACTCTTCCCCAGGGGAACCTACAGGATTTTACCAGGGTAACTTTATACTTGGAAAATTAAATAATAAAACTTTAAGGCTTTATTGAACATGGGTTCTGAACTGACACTAGTTCCAGGAGACCAAAATTATCATCATGAACTAACAGGTTGACCAGAGGTTAGTGAAGCTCAGATGATAAATAGAATTTTAGCTCAGGATAATCTCACAGTTGATAAGATGACTCCTTGGGTAATATGTCAGTTTCAGAATACAAAATTGGAATAGACATACTTAGCTCTTGTCAGAATCCGTGAGAGGCCATTTGTTCATTGACCTATGTATGAGAGCCTTGATGATAGCAAAGGCTAAATAGAAGCCACTAGAACTGCCTATACCTGAAAAAGCAATAAACTAAAGGCAATGTTGTTTTCATAATATTGAACACTTTTTATAATTAAAATTAGTTTGAAATTCATCCCAGTCAGAATGGCTACCATTAAGGAAGGAAATGAGAAGTGTTGCTGAAGATCTGGGTTAAGGGGATCCCTTAGGTCCTGCTAGTGAGCAATGTAAAAACTGGTGCAGTCGTTATGGAAATCAGTATGAATGTTTCTCAAAAGAATAAAAATACAGCTAACAAAGACACAGTCATGTCATTCTTGAATCTGTGCCCAAAAGACTCAAGTCCTACCGCAGTGATACTTACATATACATTTTTACAGTTGCTCTAGTCACAAGAGTTAGGGAATGGAACCAGCCTAGATATTTACCAACAGATGAATGCATGCAAAAACTGCAGTATGTATACACAACGGAACTTTATTCAACCATAAATAAAAATGGAATTATGACAGTTGTAGGGAAATGGATGTAATTGGAAGTCATTTTGTTAAGCAAAATAAGCCAGGCTCAGAGACAAATATTGCATGTCTTTTCTCATGTGCAGATCTTAGACTTTAATTTGTATGTATTACGCATGTGTATATATGTATGTGGTGAGCTGTGGGCTATGAAACTACAAAGCAGAACATCAAGGGGGAGAAAAAACTTTAAGAGAGGGGGAAGATGATGGAAAGGAAGAAAGAAAAGGTAACGGAATACATATGACATGAAAGCAGAAGCTGTGAGGCTATTGTGAGGGAGGAAAGGCACCAAAAGGAAGAGGTCAGCTGGACAGGAGAGGGGAATGGCATGAATAAGAACAATGCATAACTGAAAATGCCACAATGAAAGCCACAATTTGGTATGCTTTCTGAGCAAACCTAATAAAAAAGCAATATCATTTTTGTGCAAGAGGATGAAAAATAAATCTGACAAGAATTCAGTGTCCTTATATATCAATGAAATTTCTAGAGGTCTGGTGGTGTGGGATAGAGATATCCTTCTAAGGTGAACAATAAATGATTGCATGTTAGTACTCCTGCAACTAAAAGAAGGGCTCTGAATTTTGAAGGCAATGCATTTATCACTTTGAGTGGGTTATTCTAACCAGTAGTGAAGTGACCTAGAAATCTTCTAATGTTTGGTGGGGTCCACAGCAGGAGAACGTTCTGCTACATATCCTGAACCAGCTGGCTTGATAAAACTGTATGGCCATTTGAAGTCTCAGTTACACTGCCATGTAGGTAGCAATATCTTGCTTATCCAGGAGAATTCTCCTAGAGGGTTTTGTATACTTTGTGACAGCATCCACCGTGCTCCCAAATCCAAGATTCATTCATCCAGGAATCAAGGGGATAGAAGCGAGAGCAGCAGCATCCACAATTATCTCCAGTGATACACTAGCCACAACTGTGCTTCTTATTCTTGTGGCTATATGCTGTTTCTGCTCAAAAGTCTTAGTTGTAAAAGTCTTAGTTGGAATTCTTTCATCAGAAGAAATGACAATGATCATGTTATTGAAGTTAAGGCTGCTGGCCAGACACTTTGGACTCTTCATTCCTCTGAATTTATAGGTGGAGAATGGGCCTATGATGCTGGTTGAGGTGACTTATCCTGGCTACCTTAGAGATATTGGAATGCTACCTCTGAGTGGAGGTAAGAAAGCACATGTTTGGAATACACAGGAACCTGTAGAGGTTTGAAATGCAGGTGATTGATTCCTTTGGGTGTCTTTTAAGGATCTGTGATTAAGATTCATGGAAAATTGACAAGATTAGTAATAGTCAAAGCTATTCAGAAATGAAGGTTTGGGAGGCTCACAGGGAAAAAGTTCATGTAGCCAAACAGCATATCAGGTGTATTAAATATATTTTTAGGATACTTTCTTTTCTCTCAATTATTTTAATTGGAAATAGGTTTTTTTCATATAATATATTTTGATTATGGTTTCCTCTCTGCCAACTCCTCCCAGGTCCTCTCCACATCTCCACATCCCCACCACCCAACTCTATACCTTTTCTTTCTCTTTCTCATTAGAAAACAAACAGGCACCTAAAATAATAAAATAAGATAAAATAAAAACAAACAAATGAAAATAGGACAAACAGGCAAGCAAGCAAGCAAGCAAACAGAATGGGTTCATCTGCATACAATACAATTATAAGTCAAGAAACACCTGCACGTTAAACAAATACTGCACAACTAGATTTAGAAATAGACAATTCAACAATAATATTTGAACATATCAATCCTCCTCTTGGAAAAACAGGGTAACAAGAGAGAAAAATTGCAAGTTATTTGTATTGACCTAAGTGACATTTATAGGACAAAGTACCCAACAACAATGTGATAATAGTTTCATACATATTATTGCTGCTTCTGTCTTGAATACTTTCCATCTCACCAAAGTCAAGTCTGTTTTACGTACTTGACTTTCCAAAACTTATAACTGATTAGAAGTGGGAACCTTTCAATTTGTTAGTAACATGTTTAGAAATATATTGAGATAACTTTTTGTTTTGTTCTGATTGTTATTCATTTGTTATTTTAGGAAATATTACACCCCAGAACTTGACACTGATTGCAGTTACAGAGAGTGACAGAGGCTGACAGATTGTTGTCATGTTTCCAGCTAGAGTTAAACAGGGAAATTTTTTTCAAACCCATGAAAGCTAATTACAGTTGATGCACTGATATAGAGTTAGGCAGAAGTACAGAATTCCCCTTTAGCTTTTTTGATATTAGAAGCAGTGTTGGGGACTGCAGAGATGGCTCAGGAATTAAGAGCACTTGTTGCCCTTGAAGAGGACCTGAATTCAGTTCCCAGCACCACACAGTAGCTCATAAACATCTAAAACTCCAGTTCCAAGGGATCCAATGTCTTCTTCTGAGATCTATGGTGCACATATATGCATTCAGGCTAAACACTCATACACATCTAATAAAATAACCTTAAAAGCGGTAGTATTAAAGATAATTTTTAATATATAGAGAAGTAGAGGGAACAGTGTCAGGACCCCCATATATTAATTAGCTGGCTCTAACTATCATCACTTCATGGTGACCCTTGCTTTGTGTATATTCCTTTATCTATTCTTCATTAATTTATTACTAAATTTAGATATTATGAAATCCCCTTTTGTAAAATCTTGTAGTCAGGCAGAGGTACATGACATCCATGCATTGACTTATGAGTTGGGAGGTCCAGTCTCTGATTACTAAAGGATAATGTGATTTTTCTTGGCCTCAGTTTCTTTCTGTGTAAAGAAAGAGATTTAGTCTTCAAATTGGCTCTCCACAATGACTGCATTGTACATTAGAGTCATTTAAGATCTATAGGGGGAACACCTCATGCAGCCTTGAGGCAGGGGGAGGGGCTTGGATTTGCCTCTACTGGATGTGCCTCCT